>CM062817.1:454075824-454675824 GCA_031772625.1 Pinus tabuliformis | reverse complement strand
GATCAATTTGGTAAACCCTCTAGCTAGACTTCCAGAGCAATCACTTTCGTTCCTTTTCGACTCCTTAAAAGAAAAGGTCCATCTGAGCACTTGTCACTTTGGGCTCATTAAAAATCGAAGGCGACTAGAGTCACCTTTAGCTTTTTCTTGACTCTTAAAAATTGAAAAAGCAAGTTGCATCAAAGTGTCTTAAAATTCATTTAAATCGGAATAACATTTTTCCCCTTTAATTTTTGAGTTGATCAAGTAATTCGCAATCGTGGAAGAAAGTCAATCAAAACCCCTTCGTTCGCGGAGACTAGCGAGTCAACCCTCTTTGACCCCGGAAACGAAACCATCTCTAGTAAATCTGCCTTTACAAAAGAAGTTCCATAGTTACAAGAGGACATTAAAACTGATCCTAGTGTAACGGTAGACACCTTTATTCCTGAATCAGCTCCACCTAGGATTGATCAAGAAACTGAAGTTCACTTACCTGAACATCTGGAAATTGAATTCCAGAATTCAAAAGGTGTCACCCCTTCAATTTCTGTTACTACAGAAGCTACACTTTCTTCAGCTCTAGAAATATTTTACCAACCCGATGGTCTACCTCTTCCACCCAGATTGATTGCTATAGAAGAGATAGTAGAGGATCTTCCACCCAGTACTCCTGTGCATTTTGGAACTGAGATCCACTTACATCCTTCTACTACAGAAGTTAGTTATTTTTCATCGCAAGTTCCTGACGAATCGCTAGGAAATGTTTTGGATAGACTAAACATGTCTGAACAACCATCAACATCTAGGATTGTGTCAACCGACACAGCTATGGCGGAACTTCCCGCTACCATTCCTACAATGATTGCTAGTATACCATCTGTCCCATCATGTTATCAACAAAAAGCCAAAGTCCAATCAGGGACTATTTTGACGACATGGTCAGTTCCTATTTCTTCATCCGGATTCTCATCTAGTATTTATTATGTTGAAACTCAACAAGTCGATCCAATGTGTCTTCAAAGGCAAATCTACCCTTTAAGTACCGGATTGCCACCATATGGTGGGAAATATGCCTTTTCATTGTTCCCTCCTAGAGAACAACCATATGAGAATTTACAACAAGGTTCAGGTCAAACTGGAATTACATCCAGCGGTTGGGTACCAATACTGCTTCAACAACCAAGGGTTGTATATTCAATGCAACCAGTCCATCCTGTGTTGAATATTCCCACTACACCTGCTATTGTGACTGTATCTTAAGTATAAGCGCTACTTGTTGTATGTCAACCTCAAGTTTCTAAGGTTGCAATGCAACAGCCTCTCGTCTCAGAGATTCAATCACAACCTTAGGTTAGTGCCTCCTTATCTGGAGCAACTCAGGCTCAAACAGGTACTATGAGTCCTCATCTTCATCAATCATCTAGTATTGGACAACAGCAAATGGTCCAACAACCATGGCTGGTTCAATACTAACAACCGCAATTCCAGTAATCATACCAAGGACCTAAGTAGCAAGTCATTGTAAGTAATGGGAATTCGCATTTCCAAAGTGGTTATCAATTGCCATACTATAATGGTTATGCCCATCAACCTTATCAAAGTTACCAGCATCAAATACATTATGATGGTATGCAGCTACCTTTTGCTCGGGTGATCCCATCTTATCCTGGGTATGCCTCGCCTAACCTGAATCAACAGTTTCACTTTGTAGCAACTCTAGAATTACCAGATATAAACCGGCTAAAAAATGATCCAATTGCCTATGCCCCTTGGTGGCTTCTGATTCCTCATAAACTTCCCTTTTATATTCCTAAATTCAATGGAAATCTGGGTGAAGGTCCATCGAATCATGTAATGACATTCCATTTGTGGTGTTCATCCAACATCCTAAATGATGATTCGATTAGGCTTTGCCTTTTTCAGTGAACGTTAACTGGTCTGGCAGCTAAATGGTATATAGAATTGCCTAGAGCTTCGTTTGATAACTTCAGCACCCTTGCCACTACCATTTTAACCCATTTTCAGTTACTTATAAGGTACAAAATAAGTACATAACTCCTTACCAACTTTAAACAGACGATAGCCACTGACATATCTGATCATATTCATGAGTGGCGGTGTCGTCAAAGAATGGTGAAGACGTACGTTCCTGATCAGATTTTAGCTGAATGGTTTATAAAGTCATTGTTAGCCTCTATTACAGAGGATGTGGCTAAGGGAGGAGTTGTTACAGAAAAGAAAGTCATTGCTCGTGCGCAATATTTAGATTTGATCTATACTCAGTCTGGCACGCTCTATGACAAAATTCCTGATGCTCCTAGACTAGAATTTTCCATTCCTCCTCCTCCTAAATCAAACAAAGACTCTCATGTTGGTGATGGTGTGATAGGTACGACAAGCACGAAAACCGCAAAGGCTACATCTAAGAAAGCCCATACGGTTTCTAGTCAAAACGTAGGTGAGAAACCTCTCGCCTCAAAGGTCAATGTTGTGTCAACCAACAAAGTCAAAAATGCTAAGCAACCAGGAGGCAAAAATAAAGGGACAAACAAAAAGAAGAAATAGGAGGATTCGACTCCTGAGAAACCTTCTGGAAACCCTGTTGGAAGGAAGAAACCTGGTCAGCCATGCTTCATATGTGATGAGGACCATTACACAAAATATTGTCCACATCAAACTGCAGTCAAGAAGTTCTTCAAAAAGACTTCAAATACCTCAACGGTATTGACTGATCCATTTCCAAATCCAGAAACTAACGTGGTTGCTAGCAATTGTGCTTCCCCATCCCAAGTGCTTATGCTATCCATCTCAAAACAACAAAATGATGCTTTGATATCTACAAGGAATAAGGACTATGGAAATCCATAATCGTCAAAGGACAAGACTATTGATCAACCAAGCAGTTTGACAACAACTTTGACAGAAGTTGTTCCACCAATCATTCATGAATTAACAATAAAACCACCTAAAGGAGTAGTACATAAATCGACATTTAATCCTCGTGCTTGAGCAACATAGAATTATAATATAGTGGAGGATCTGGCCCAATCGCCATCTACCATGTCAACACTTGAAGTACTACAAAGTTGTCCATCCCAAAAACAAGCTTTGTTATCGGCGATAGGTGGGATTGATCCAACGGATTCCAATCTAGTGGCCTTTAATCATAAAGGATACGAACCTCAGTTACCAACACAACTCGCTTTCCTCATACAGGTGAAAGCCCTCAACAAAATTGTTCATCGAACAATCATTGATGAGGGAAAATCTACTTGTATTATGTCAATGAGTTGCAGGAAAACTTTAGGCTCTCCACCCTTGTCACGATCATCAATGACATTAAAACCACTCGATGGAAGAACATACATGCCATATGGGATATTAAGTAACTTGAAAATTGAATTGGGGGGCAAGACAATAGATATTGAAGTCGAGGTCATTGGTGGAAACCTTGACTACAACATCCTACTGGGCAGGCCCTGGATTTATGCTATGGCTACTGTTGTGTCAACATATTTTAGAAAGATTGCATTCTCCTTTCAAGGTGAAATTACAATCATTAACCCGCTAACCTTCCTCCCCAACAGTTCTCAAGTTACCAGAAGCATTCCATTGATCCATGGAAGCTCTCAATCACTTCAAAATATCGGAGTAGGTCTCCTAAAAGACCCTTCCTTAATAGGTACTTTTTCCATTCCACCTCTAAGTAATCTGGCAGAAGTGGCCACAGTGGAAACCTGTCACATGATATCTTCTACATCGTCAAAGATTAAGAAGGACCATGACCATTCTGATAGTCTGACTGACATGACTCAATTAAGTGATGTTGTACATTATGTACTGGGGGAATTGGAACCAGATCTTTCCTTCATGACCCATTATGAGTTGTGATCAAAGGTCACTAGAGGATAGTTCGTTGATTGGTGTCAACCTCGTTAAAAAATGAAACCAAGGATTTGAGCAGAATTCCTTGTCTTGTGTCAAGCTCGTTAAAAAATCAAACAAGGTTGAGCAAAGTTCCAAGTCGAGTCTTTCACTTGATCTCGTAAAGGAACCGTCATTCCATCCACCTAATTACCGCGAGTAATCTGGTGAATATAATGAAGCTTAGGGGACATGCACCCTTGTCTATTTTGCGGACAAACCCAGCTGTAGAGATAAGTTTACTTGTAAGTTATGTGATCGGTCAGAGTGACCTTTCACCTTTGTCTATTTGGTGAACAAAGTGCAGGAAGTGTTTCATCTAAGTATTGATAGAAAATCATCCTGCTTAACCACAGTAAGTTTCCATATGGTTATTGAAGACTTTTTTTTTTATGCTGGGGCATGCAAACCTTTTTATACAAGCAAAAACGACCAATTTCATTTTTTAGCTTTTTAGCATTTTATCCTTTGAGCTTTATAGTTTGGTCGTTCCTAGCTTACATAGAAAGGAAAAAGAGAAATGTTCCCACAAGGTTCAAGCTCGTTAAAAAATCAACTTGCACTGAGCACATATTCGCACAAGGTTCAAGCTCATTAAAAAAAATAAACCCGCATTTGGTAAATAACCTTTGTGATTGCTTTTCTATCTGCCTTTTTGAACTTTGGTTGTGCTCCTTACGTCATGTCCATTTCATTTGGCCGACCATACGGTTCCACTTGATTGTTTACCCTTTTGAGGAACATCTGTGACAAGTGATTCTAATTGCCACCCTCTTCACATTGCCATGTTTTGAGAAGTTCCAAACTTACTTGGAACCAGCTGCTACCTAGAAATATCACTCTTTCCTAAAAAATGAGCCTCTTTTAAACTCTTTTTAGATTCGTTAAATATAAAAAGATCATCGAGCTATTAGCCTTCACAACTCGCTAAAGTAAGGGGAATTCTATCCCTCTCATATATTTTAATCTTTTTTGATGTGAGGGATTATTAAACAAAAATATCGAGCGCTTGCCTTTGTCGGCTCGTTAAAACTATCGAAAAGTCATCCCTTTCATATTATTTTACACTTTTTCAGACGTAAGGGATTATGCCATGAAAAAGGACTATTGGATTCTCCTTTTCATCCATTTTAAAATTCTCTAAACAAGAAAAGGATTGAGTTATATTTGTCATTAAACTCGTTAAAACAATAGCGACAAACTTGTCCACCTAGACAAGAACGAGTCTCATTGACAATAGGCTCGCTAAACACAAAGCAAGAGGTTTGACCGAAGGGAAAATTATAGACCAAGCATATGTTATCCTCCTCAAGCTTGTAAAAAATAAAGAGGTACTGGTTAGTAATGACTCGGCAAAAATGGGAAGAAAATTTGAAGAACTCTATTAGTAGCAAGTCACTCTTGAACATGACACTTCACTCCATCACGTGATTGAGTTGGGTTGGGTTTCCATTCACTGTCACCATTGGTCTGTCGTTACATCCATGGGGTTAACGCTACCAATCCATATCAGTGTCGCCAATATGTTCAAGAGAAGTCATTCAGATAATTCACCATCCAATAAACACCTCATCCACTGCATTACATCCACACTTCATTTTTCATGACCGCCATTCCTGAACCTCATATCATCAGATTGTTGTCAGCTCCACAAAAACCATTTGCTTCGTTTCGCGTCGTAGATCTGGGATACATCAAGGCGCTCCTATGACAGGTCACTTCTTGTTGACATCATCTCATTATCCATGAAGTTGACTTAGAAACAACCCTTTTAATACTTTGAAGCTCACATGCCTCAATGGCAAGTTTCTCACATCCAATGACAGGTTTATGTGAATGACCTTCGACTAAAATGCTTTGTGTGGTGTTCGAAATCAGCTCATATATTCACACCACGTGAATTGTACTGTAGTTCCTTGAGGGTCATCATCATTATCAATGATTCCTCTCACGTTTGTTAACAGCTTACATCATTGGCTGGTAATCAGGTGATGTCTTTCCATGTTCGACTTCAGAACATCTTTTCACATGGATCGACTTGTACATCGGGCGAAGATTGTACAAGTTTTGAAGACCTCAAATCTAGTTCCATCCATCTATGCTGCGATATATTCAGGAAAATAAATACATCAATTGTATATAGAAGCTGCACAGATAGTCATCTAGCCAGGGAAGATGACTCTTCATGCGAAGAATCACAAGTCTGCAACAGCAGATGATTGTCTGTCCTATGTACATGAAAATGAATTTATAAAGTTGATCATGGAAATTCCTACCGCAGGTAGATCATCAAAATAATATTATGATGATGGATTGTATTGTATCTTATACAGGCCACCTTCCAGTTCGAATACCTCAGATCCTCATGAATAAATCATTTCACCCGACATCAGAAGATTTACAACCTCATGCTTTAGGGGGCATCTGTTATAGACATATTTGGGCATTGCAACCCCAAACTCATATGTCCATAAACTAAGGACTCCTCAAGTCCCTAAAAGTGTTGCTTCATACCCTAAAGGATCATGGTCAGCTGATTACATCATTTCCCAGAAGTTCCACTTGAAAAACTACTCAGAACTGGCCAAAACTGGACCATACAGGCTGCTCCATGGACAAGGTGTGATGCATACTGACTGCCTAACTAGCCAGGTGCGATGCATACTAAAATGGCCTTCTGTGGGGTGCGATGAGCGAGAATAGACAAATGGTAGAGACAGTTTGCAAGGTGGATGATCATGGAATCTTCCAGAAACTTCTCCTGTGACACTTGCTTCTCTAAATTCGCCCAAGGATGAGTAAGAAATCATGAAATCTCCAAGTGGAACCAAGAACTATCATTGTAATGACACTATTAAAAAACCCAGAGCTGACTCACACACTTGCAAGAAATCTATAAATGGATCTCTCATCTGAGAGATCTGGAGGCTGGAATTTTGTATTTTGTAACGAAGTGCTATTGGTTTGGTGAGAAGAGACATTGCATTATTGGGTGATTTTCTTGTTCATGAGGTGAAGAGGGCTTCTACAACTGGGAGGATGATGCTGGATCAGACAAGTGGGTTGTAATCCTCTCTTACATTACTATTAATAAAGTTCTTTGAGTTTTCCTCCATATGATCTTGTATTTGTGAATCTTATTGTTTATGAATGCAATTGTATGGTCAATATGTTTCTGATTCCATATTGGTTATGATGTTTTAGATAGAGATGCTTTGATAGTTTGTTGTTACTTTGACACTACAGGTACTCTTTGAAGTGGGACAAGTAGGAGGGGAGTGGCAAATTCTATCAAGGAAAGGAGAAATCAAGCTAGGATCAAAGCGAAGGATCCAGGTTGGTCCTCCATCCTTCTCTTCCATCTATCACACTTAAAGTTACTCTTGAAAAGATTTCATTGTTTGTTTCTAAGATAGCTACCCATCTTAGTGGGACTAGCAATTTGAATCAACACTAGCTTTCCTTGAAACAACAGACCTAACTATGGTTTTTTGCATAGATTTCGCACATGGTTTTGGCTATGATGGTTTTCTATCCATGGTATTTTGTAGATCTGGTCAAGGGAATTATGGTTATGTTCTAATCCAAGGTTAATGGATTGTGGTTTATGGATGCTTCGTTATGTATATATATGTATTGTAACATTGAAAGGAACATAATGAAAAATCAATCTGATAGTCCCAGTTTTTGGATCAAGGGGAAAAACTTTGTGTATATTTGTTTTATGTTTTATGCTCTCATCATTGTTTATTTTCTATTTTCAGAATTCATATGCAAGTAATTTATATACAGGGTTAAAACCTACATTTAGTATCAGAGCTATTTGGCTCCAGGGGGATGCCTTTGCTACTGAGGGTTTTTTCTCATGCCTGTGGTAGACCCTGTTTAGTGGGAGATATGCAAGATCAATTATTATGGTGATAGAAAATGGAAAGCAGTGGAAATATAGAGATCAAGAAATTTAATGGTTAGATTTTTAAGTTGTGGAAACTCAAGATGGAGGATCTGCTAGTGGATAAAGATCAGTGGATTGCGGTAGATCCGGGTACTAAACCAACAACAATGTCAGCTGAAGACTGGGCAAAGTTGGATCTGAAGGCAAAGAGCACAATACAAGTATGTGTCTCAAATTCAGTATTCTTGAATGTATCATGGGAAGCTTTGGCTAAGGCTTTGTGGGACAAGTTAGGGACTTTGTACCAATCTAAGTCTCTGGTGAATAAACTATTCCTACGGAAAAAGGTGTATAACTTGAGGATGAAATATGGAGACTTGGTGACAGAGCATATGAACTCATTTAATACTATAGTAAGCCAGTTATTATCTGTTGATATTAAGATTTTAGATGAAGATAAGTGTATCAATTTGTTGTGTTATCTACTAGATTCATGGGATAGTCTGGTTTTTGTAATAGGTAACAATGCAACTGCCTTGCAGTTTGATGAAATAATATCATCCTTGCTGTCATAAGAGATGAGATGGAAAAATATGGAGGGCTAGAATGCTGATGCTTTGTCTATACGAGGATGATCCTAGAATAGAAACAAAAATAGGTCCTTGAGTGGGAGACATAAAACTAGAGGGAGATCTAAATCTCCAAGAAAACATATAAAGGTGTTCTGGAAATGCAGAAAGGAAGGGCACTTCAAAAGGGACTGTAAATCTAAAGCTCCCAAGAAAGGAAAGGGATTTGATGATTCTCCTTTTGCAGAGGTGAAAACCACCTCAAATGAAGTTGGGGATGTGTACTTGGCTTATTCTTCAAGTACAGATGCAGATCATGAGGCATGGTTAATTGAATCAGGTGCAACCTTTCACTTCACTCCCCATAGAGATTAGTTCTGCGAGTATGAGAAATATGATGCTGGTGATGTATTCCTAGGGGATGACAGGAAGGCTAGAATTGTCGGTCATAGAAAATTCATGTTGAAGTTGCAAGGTGGAAGGATTAGAGCACATCTGGGTGTTCTGCATATTCCTACATTGGCCAGAAATTTGATTTATGTAAGAAAGATGGATGATGCAGATGTAAAAATAGTACTCGATAATGATACATGCAAGATGGTTTGGGAAGAATTGGTATTGATATAGGGATTTTGGTTTGGAACTTTGTACAAGATTCAAGGTAGCACTGTTATTACTGGGTGCAAGAGTTCTATGGTTCCTACAAGTGGAGAAGAAAAACTAGTGGTCTATGGAGAAAAGACCATGTTATGGCATCAAAGGCTTGGAAATATTGGAGAGAAATGAATTCAAATACTTCATGGTAATGGTCTGATAGAAGGCATGTCTAATACCTCTCTAGATTATGATTTCTATGAAAATTATGTATATGGGAAGCAGAATCAAGTGAGTTTCTCCTCTGGTGGTAAGAGGGCGAAACAGATATTAGAGCTTGTGCACAGTGATGTGTTTGGACCTGTGTCAGTTCCATCATTGGGAAAGTCTGTGTACTATATATCATTTATAAATGACTTCTTAAGGAATACATGGATATATTTCCTCAGGAAGAAATCTGAAGTCTTTGACAAGTTTAAAGAATTTAAGGCTCTGGTCGAAAACTAGACAGAGAAGAAGATAAAGGTGTTGAGGATAGATAGCGGTGGAGTGTTTTGCAAGAATGAATTTCAAGAGTTCTATAAGAAGTGTGGTATAGTACGACAAAATACTACTCCATACACACCTGAGAAAAATGGAGTTGTAGAAAGAATGAACAAGACCTTGATGGAAAGGGAAAGAAGCATGCTCAGTGGTGTCAGGTTAGGACAAGAATTCTGGGCAAAGGTTGTGGAGACTGCATGTTACTTGGTCAATAGATCACCTTCATCAGCGTTGGAAGATAAGACTCCACAAGAGATATGGATTGGTACTGAACCTTCTCTGTCACATTTGAGGGTAGTTGGATATGATGCATATGTACATGTTCCAAAGGAGAAAAGAACAAAGTTGGATAGTAAATCTGAAAGGTGCATCTTTATTGGGTATAAGGATGGTTTAAAATGCTATAAGCTTTGGAACTTAGAAACAAGGATGGTTGTGTACAGCCGAGATGTGGTGTTTAGAGAGGTGAAAGATGTTATCAAACATGAATTCCTACCAAAGGAACCTAAGAAGATAGACTTTGAGCTAAAGGAGGAAGAATCAGACTCTACAATAGAAGAGGAATCAGAGAATGAAGAGCCACAAAATCTGGCTATGAGAAGATCAGTTCAAGAAAGAAGGAAGCTAGAAAGTTATAGTCCATCTACTTTCTGTTCAAGTTTTCCTTTATCTATTACTGATGACGATCCCAGAACTACGAGGGAAGCAGTGGACTCAGAGGATGGAAAACTCTAGAAAGAGGCCATGGTTGATGAAATGGCATCTTTGCACAAAAATGAGGCTTGGGATCAGGTGGAGTTGTTGGTTGGAAGGAAACCCATTAGCAACAAATGGGTGTTCAAGAAGAAGATGAATGCATAAGGAAATGGGGAGAAACATAAAGCTCAGTTGGTAGAAAAATGTTATTCCCAGGTGTCGGGAATTGATTTTGGTGATATTTTTTCTCCTGTTGCAAAGGTATCTTCTATTAGATTACTTTTATCTGTTGTTGTTGCTTTTGATTTGGAGGAAGAATAGACGGATTCGAAAACAACATTTCTTCATGGATATATGGAAGAAGAGATCTACATGAAGCAACGTGAAGGTTTTGCAGTGAAGGGTAGGAAAGAACTAGTATCCAAGTTAAAAAGGTCTTTGTATGGGTTAAAATAGTCACCAAGGATGCGGTATCAAAAATTTGATACATTTATACAGGGACTTGACTTCACCAAAAGAAACACATATCAGTGTGTGGATTTTAAAGTAATTAGTGACCATGTTATTTATCTGGTATTGTATGTGGATGATATGTTTCTGGTTGGAAATGACAAAGAAATTATCTAGGATTTGAAGACCCAGTTGTCCTCCAAATTCGATATGAAATATCTTGGTGCTGCAAACTATATTTTGGGCATAGAAATTAAATGAGATTGGGTAAAGAGGAAGCTCTGGTTAAACTAGAGGAAGTATGTTGAGACAATATTACATAGGTTTAATATGCAGGATAATAAACCAGTGACAGTTCCTATTCATGTAGGTGTAAAGTTATCTGTTGAACAGTGTCCCAAAACAGAAGAAGAGGAAGAGGACATTTCTTGTGTTCCATATGAAAGTGCAGTCAGTAGCGTGATGTATGAAATGGTCTGTACTAATCCAGACATTGCACATGTAGTGGGAGTATTGAGCAAGTTTATGTCAAAACCAGGGAAGGAGCATTGGACAACAGTGAAGCAGGTTTTCAGGTATTTTCGTGGCACTAGTGATTATGGTTTGTTCTACAAAGGAATATCAAAATCAAAAAGAATTTTGGACATTCATGGCTTTGTTGATGCATATTAGGCTGAAGATCTGGATGAAAGAAGATATAAAAGTGGGTATGTGTTTAACCTATTTGGATGTGTAGTCAGTTGGATGAGTAAGAGACAATTTGTAGTGTCCCTTTCAACTACAGAGGTAGAATACATGACACCCATTCATGCAAGAAAGGAAGCAGTTTGGTTGTAGAGATTGTGTTCAAGTATGGGGTTAGCACAGTGAGTTATAAGGATAGACTGTGATAGCCAAAGTGCAATTTTCTTGGCAAATAGCCCCGCTTATCATTCAAAGACAAAGCACATTGTTGTTCAGTATCACTTTGTAAGGGATATGGTTGAGAACAAAAAGGTATTGCTGGTAAAGGTGGACACTTTGAAGAGTATTGTAGAAGCATTGACAAATTCTATGAGCTATGAGAAGTTCTCTTGGTGTAGAGAAACATTGGACATTGTAGGGGGGGTGGATCAAGGACTAAGCTCTCTTGTGCCCCTTTATCGAAAGAAAACAACAAGTGGGATAATTTTTGGTTATGTTATATTCTCTCTATGACTACCCCATGTGTGGGGGGATGACATGGGGGGTGGGAGGGAACCCTATATGTTGCGTCGGGTGTTGTTGGGGGGTATGCAGGGGGGCGGTAGCCCCCCTGCATAAGGTCCAGGGTAGTGCCCCAAGAAACGTTTTTTTGGACCCTATATTAGGTGGCTGGACCTCGCCATGGTATTTTGTAGATCTGGTCAAAGGAACTATGGTTATGCTCTCATTCAGGGTTAATGGATTGGGTTTTATGGATTCTTCAGCATGTATATATATTTATTGTAACATTGAAAGGAACATAATGAAAAATGAATTTGGTAGTCCCGGTATTGGGATCCAGCGGAAATATCTTTGTATATTTGTTTTATGTTTTATGCTCTCGCTATTGTTTATTTTCTGTTTTTAGAATTCGTATGTAGGTAATTTCTGTAGAGGGTTAAAACCTACAATGTATATATATACATATACATATATGTGTGTGTGTGTGTGTGTGTGCGTGTGTGTGTGTGTACATATACATATATATACATACACACACAGACAATATATATATATATATATATATATATATAGTTAGCCATCACCATTGTGTTTGTCTTGTCAGGATGATTTCGGTGATATAAAACTTTAATTCAATCTAACCTTCAGATCATGAGATGTGATCATTGAAGTCCTGACGATTGAGAGAGTGCCACCTCATCAGCTTGGCCACATGGCAATACCCCCCATATGTATATATACATATATGTATATATATTGATAGGTGGGGCCCAACCCATGAACGTGTCGACAGCTAATAATAAATTTCCATGTGGCCAAGATGATGAGGTGGTGCTCTCTTAATCATCGGGATTTCAATGATCACATCTTATGATCTCAAGGTTGGATTGAGGTAAATTTTTATATCACCGAAATCATTTTGACATGACGAACACAATGGTAATGTCTATATATATATATATATATATATATATATATATATATATATATATATATATATATATATATATATATATATATATATATATATATATATATATATAGATTTGATAGTCCATCTCCTTTCAGTGTCTTTCTTGTCACCTAAGTATGTTACCCTAACCCTTAACACTTTATCCCTTTATGATTTGCTTCGGGAAAGGTTCTCTGGGTTGACTCATCTTGTCTTCCCATCTTGTACCAATCCAAAAAGCACTTTTCCTTTCCTGTTGACCCAATCCTCAATGTTCATTCCCATTAGGTGTCCACATTCCAAGATGATGTCGCCCTTGTGCCTTGTTAAATTAAGCCATTCCTTGGAGCGCACATTTATCTCCTTCTGGGGTCTCCCTACTGGGATGATGTGTGCGTTATCATTGGTTATGTGAGCATGTCTCTACTCACTAATCATTCTCTCGTTTCCCAGTACTTGGGTCGGCCATCCTACCACATCTTCCTGGCAAGTTCTCGTCTCTGTCAGGTGATGATATACCATCAACCAATCACACACATCACCCTGACACTTGTCTAAGGCTTGGAAAGAATGTTAGCTACCACGTCTTCCTAGTCCTTGCCATCATTGGCGTTCCCATTCACACGATCATTTGCAAGCTTTAGAGAGTTAACCTGCTTACTTCAACCTGATCTATTCCTTGACCATCAAGATCTCATATAAAATGCTAACCATTCATGAACTAGTGTTGCACTTTATTGTCCCTTATGGTCATATGGACTATTGTTCTGGCCTTGAAGCAAACCCTTGCTCAGCTTGATAAATCACAGTGTGACCATGGATAAGGTAAAAAGGATAAGGAAAGAAGATAAGGCTTCCACCTAGTTTTCCTTATGGAAAATCTATGAATGATTGTAAACATGGCTTAGCCTCAGTGATTTTTCATAAAACTTAGGCCATAATGACATATTGGTTCTCGAATCTGGTGGTTTTATCAATGCCCTTAAAACATTTTCTATGCAACTTGCATAACTAGACTGAGTGATAATTCAATCACACAGTCTTGAACCTAGTGGTTTTATAAGAGATCCACCACTTAGATTGCCATCACTCAGAGTTAGAATAAGTAGATTAGTGCTCCTTGTTTAAATTTATTTCATATATGACGACTCTACTTGTAAGGCATTGGTGCCAAGGAGACATGCTTCAGGAATTAAAGCTTACAAGCTTAAGAGGATCAACTATTCTTCTTATAGACAACATTAGGATGGGTATTCATATTCAATTACCCTACCTGGAATCACTAAAGAAACATCAAAATACATGGTGACATATATCAAAAAATGCTTTCCCTTCTAGTACAGGAAACCATAAACTAGTCATGCAACAAGTGCACATCAATCAACAATACAATAAGAAAACAATAGCAAGGAATGCATTTAAGCGCTTGCCTTATCTAGTCTAAGAAACACAAACCCCAGACAACAAAACTTATATTGATTTAGTTATGCCTAGACCTTGAGAAGGATGGAATATAGATCCTAAGTCCTAGCATACTTCTCTTGGAAAATCAACCATTCAAGATAAGATGACCAATATAGCTTGGGATTAAGGACTTTCCATTATTCCTACTCAAATGTGCAGATGAGAGATAGCAGGATCTCACAATAAAATCATGGTTATATCATTGTAAGTGTGAAAATACTAGAGTGTTGGTTTCCATAAAATAAACAATGTACGCAACACCATTGGATTATGCTCCAATCCAAGCACCCTAATTATAATCAGTTGTAATATGAATCTACCACATCGATACAACACATTCCAAGAGTAATTCCAATCAACCATATCAGACAGTTGAGTAGATATTATAATCACATATCTTACCTCACATGGAAGTGGCACCATTTCAAATCATAAATTCAAACATATTTTCATTATACTTAAAGAACATGAGAAACACTCATCTCAAGAGCTATTGGAAACTGTGTTTAGGACAATGACTCTCCACCCAACCATAGACAGTTACAACCAAGCTCTCACTTGCAGCTCTCCGACCCCAAGCCAAATTCCAAAGACTAAGGGGTATTTTTCTTTGAGTTCTATTTTCAAGGGTCTAACTTCCCTCCTTCATCCATTCGAATAGTCATTGTTCCTTCTTTTCTATGCTATTCTACAAGCTCATATTCTCTCCTTGACTTGTTGTTGTGCAGTTCCTCTATTGTGCTACCTTTGCAACTTGAGTCCTCCCTCTTGTCTTGTGATTCCTCCTATCTATTGTATAACCATTCAAATGTCCCCTTCTAGTGGTTCAAATGATATTTCTCTTTCCTTCCTATCGTGTTGTCCCCTGCTTGTTTGAATTCCTCTACTAACTTTCTTCTGATAGTGACCGTTTTCTGCCACGATAGTTCTATCCAATAGGAAGGGTGCCACCTGTCTAATAATTTCTATATTTTTCTATTGGTTGGCTTACTACAATGGGTGGCTAGCATACCATACCATCTAGCTACCTACCCACTATTCTTTTAATTTCTTATTTTTTTTGCCTTGTAAAAATTTCCAAAACAAGAATGGCCCTGAATACTCCTCTTATAGCCATCAATTCTGAAAATACGATGCCATTAATTTTCACTACCCAGGTTTCAAGAGCTGACATGGGAAATTCAAATTTTCCTTCTTACAACAAGAAAATATCTAGCCACCCAAGCAAGTGACCTTCCCTAATATCTGGAATTTGTGTCCCTTATCTCAGGCCATATTTCTTTTATAGAATCATTTACATTACATACATGAGGCTAAGAAATGGGTATGTTACATCTCGCGACCTGAGAAACCTTAATCAGTGTAGCCATGCCTCATTATTCCTTTGAGGTGGTATTTTCCTTTTAATGTTTTTAATATCCACACTTAGCTAGTTTCCCCCTCTCTATGTAGTTTGGCACAAGCTCTAACCTCATTGGATTTTCTTGCGATGGTTTTTTCATAATTGTGTCTTCCATGGCAAAAATTTCCACCATATCACGCCTCTAAACAAAATTAGAAAAAGAGTCAACCCATTTCCATTTTTCTACCACAACACACTAGTCATTGCAAAGTCGAGCGCTTGCAACAACTCTTTTCTCCTTGTGTATATTTAGGATGACATATTTGAACAAATATGGTTCCTTAAATCTAATGTTTTGTGTTATATTTGACTTTAAGAAATCATGAATCCTCAAAATTTGTTTTCATTAAGTGAAAACCATGAAGAACTCACTCAACTTTCAGTGGGTTATTTGAAGGTCATGTTTTCTATAGAGTAAGGGTTTTTAGAGCCTAAATTGCTTTGTGTTGTGGGGGGTCTATTAAGAGATGATTTTTGAGCAAGTGTACCAAAATTCCTCTTCTTATTTAGTTGGTGATGATTCACTTAACAAAAAGGGAAAACAAAAGAAAAAGCAAAAGTTTTAAGTATTCTTTAGATATGAAAAAGTATTGTTATAAAACCCTACAAAGATGATCTCCAAACATTGAAAAATATATTACAACAATGGAGACAAGAAATCCCAATGGACGAAAATTGATTTTATTATAATGAAAAATACACATGTTGGAGAAGAATAAAGACATGGGTCTACAACATCCTCCTCCATGGGATGGGTTCTTTTAGTCCCTACGCTTCCAACAACTAATCTCTTTCTCTTTGTGGCTATGATGAGAAAATGAGGAATGTGGGTTGAACTCAATAGTGGGAGCTAAGGAGATATGAGACGATAATGACAAGGATAAAATGATCATATGTGTAAAGTGAGGGAAAAATCCTTTATATTTATAATAAAATGCTAGGATAGATTTAGATCTAGTAAAATAATAAAATATTATTAGACTGAATCAAGATCTAATCGTTACGAGTATTTTATTATATTTGAGAGAGAAAAAGATTATTCAAATGGTCAGCAATCTTTATTTAGTGAACTAACTCAAAAAATAATGATTTATTCAGTTAATTAAAATAAATGGTTAATGCGATTAATAAATAAAAATGAATTATTAATTATTTTAAGGAGATATGGTAAAAGTGAGTTAGAAATAATTATTAAATATTGATTTAATAATTATTTCATGGGAGAGAGGCTAAATGAATGAGGATTAACAAAAAAACAATGATTTATTTAAATATTCCTATGGATGAATGAAAATATTTTTAATTATTTTCACTAAATGGGTAAATATGAGAATAACATGAAATTAATTAAATTAATTATTGGGTTATTTCCAAGTGTGTAAACAACATTAAATTAGAAAAATTGGTTTCCTAAGTTAATTCTTAAGGTGAAAGTGGGTTTTTTATGTGTAAAACCCATACTAAATGGTGTATCTCGATCATTCTAATGGAAAATGGCAAGGTGATAACTTTTTAGGTGATAACAGGATCCTCAGAAATTGTTTTATTTTAAGTACATGAGAACATATGATGCAAAATTGTGCCTATTTTGAATTCATAGCATGATCCGGTTGCTTGGATTTTCCAAGAGGTTTTCTTCATTTTTGACTTGGCTACTATTGAAATAGTTGCTTAGCTTGAAATGCATATGCAATGAATGTATAAATAAATCTCTGCTATTAGTGCAACAGATGAGGCAACCCCCCTAGATGCGGGTGACACCAGTATAATTAATGGCTCTCATGCCAACTATTAATAACGCGTACTGCATGCTGCAGAGCAGCGGGGCTCCCCAGACCTTCACCTTAAGTAAAGAGAATGATCAACATTTTGAAAGAGATGGCGGTGTCTGCGCATTTATGATTTACTTGGTTCGAAGCATGGCAAGGATGGTTATATTCAATACCACTCGGCTCTTCCCTCTCATGGTGTGTTTCAATTCTTCTGGCTCTGAGTTCTGGTCATTGAAGGCTGTGGGAGGTAAGAGGGTCCTCTTTTTCAAAGGCGCGCTTCACAGGTTTCAGGCATGTCTTAGGGGTAAGCGGCTCTCTCATCCTTCTCTGGCTCAAGCATTTTGTTTCTCAATTGCTCTCTCTGTTGTTTATGTTTTTTCCGTAGCCCTTCATTCGCTCCTCAATATGGTCCGCCAAGGTGGCAGGAAGAGACCCAGAGGGCATCTTGGTGATGGCTCTCGGCCTACAGCCAGTAGCTCTGATAACCCTGATCATTGACCTGCCAATCTCCATCCCTCTCAGGCGAATGTGAAACCCTCTAGCCCTGCTCGAAGACCTATCCCAAATAGTGATTTTCAAACCACCCATTTTAAATTCTAGAGCAACCTCAATAGACCTCTGATTTCTGCCCATATCACCATAATTCTCTTCGAAGAAGAAAACGAGATCCATCCTCTGGCATGTATCGCTCCGGAACCCTCTCAGAGCAGCGAGCAACAGCTGGCCATTGGTAGCCCGGAGAAAGTTCTAGTGGATCAGCCAAGCCATATTGATAGCCCAAGAATTACTCTGCCCCATGTAGGAAATTTCCCTGCCGAGGGGGAAGGAACTCTGAATGACTCTAATCACCCAATTTCGATCCCTGGGGACGATAAGGCCGGTAATGAAGTTCTGTGTTTGGTTAGTGACCGTCCAGCAGAAGAGAAGACTCCTGGTGGGGACAAGGAAGCCTAAGGCCACGCAGCACGGTTTTGTTTCCTTTTGCCTTGTGTCTGTCAAGTAGATGATCGCTTCCATGTTTCATTGAAGACACACATGGCTCAATTCCGTCAGCTTGATGATTTTGGTCAGTTCCAGGGCAATGGCAATGTTTTTACAGTCAGACTCGCAATGGTTACTCGCTTCCGTGCTCTCATGCACAATCTTCTTATCTACTGGTCCTTCTCTGACATGTTCTTCTGTCATGTAGTTTTTTGTAGCACCTATGCTTAGAATCCTTCCACTCTGAGGCGAAATTGCTGTGTAAAGAGGCCTCATGAATCTTCTGAGGCCTCGATTACTTGTAAAAATATTTTTATTTTAAGTTAATAGATATTAGTCTTTGCCGAGAAAAAAAAAAAAAACAGATGAGGCAACCCTGTAGGTAACATAAAGCAGAGCCATTTCTACACACATTAAGCTTTTGACATTGTTCTCTAGTAGGTCATTTCTTTGGTCACCAAGTAGGACTGGGTGTTGTTCCTTTCTTTTAAGAAGTTGTTCAGACTCATTTTTCATCTTCATTAATGGTTGCAAGACTTGATATTTAGAAGTGCAATATGTGTGCAAAGTAAATGATGGTTATGGATGTATCAAAGCATCTGCAGACTGTTTGATATTCTTGTAGACTGTTTGATATTCCTTTCTTAGAGACTGTTGATGTCTAGAAACTTCTAGTGAGGTGATATGCAACAATAACATCCAAAAAGATAATTTTCTACACCGACCTAACCCCAATGATCACATCTATCATAATAGTTTGTAGGGTCAAAACATACCTTCCAATATTGATGAAACATTCTATAACAAATTTTTAGGAGAAGCATAAAGCAATGTGACAATTTGGAGCATTTATGAGTTTTTTAAATTAACAAAAGAAGAGACAATCAAGATACCTTTAAATTGACACTAGTTAAGTATTTCAAAGGAATAGAAGAAAAAATTTGTCAAGCAACCTTTAGACCTTCACTACTAACAAGATAAAAAACATCCCACTCTGGGATGCATACAAATTGAAGATTATTGATTTAATTAACCAAGGTAAAATGAAGCCAAATTTGACAATCAACATTTTGGTGGTTCTATTATCAATCATTTACAAGCTCCTTCACTAAGAAAAAAATTCAAACACTGAAATTTTAGTGTATAAAATGAAAAATTTTGTTAAAATTCATCCATCTATTTTTTGGTATATAAGCCATAAATAAAATGGGATGGATGGTTAGAGAATTTTCATCCTCATAATGCTTGACATGTTGGAGGTGGATCCCTAATTGAAGTCAAGGTATAAAGTGATTAAAGTCAAAGAATCATGAATTTTTATCTTGTCTACGTAGTCTTAATGTATTGAAGGTGCAATTGTTCTTACTAAAATACTTTTGCAAGTGGAATATACCACTTTCCCTTTAACATATTATACCCATAACTATTACTCACAACTTCCTCATATAGTTTCCAACACTTGGATGGTAGAGGACTTGAAGAAATTACAACATTTGTCCTTAATTATTCTAAAAATGGTTCAAATTAATGAGCTATTAGAGTTATTGGATATTCTAATATATTATATTGTCAATTTAGAGTCACAATGGACAAAGAAACTCTCACTGATGTTTGATTTTGTTTGTAAAATGTATAGGAAAAGATCAAGTTTCTTCAAAGTGAATCACAATTACAACAATATGAATGATAACAAAGGAGTCAACATTTTGAATTGGTCTTTATTTAAAGGAATTCTCTTTTTGAGTTTGAGAAAGATTCCAATAATCATTCAACACATGACTAGATCAATGATACCATGTCAGGAGCATATGCACATGAAAATGCAAAATTTCATGTTGCACTTCCCAAGCCCATCATCATACTTTAGGAAGAAGTCATAAATACCAAGCACAAAACTAATCATGGATATAACAAGGAACTGGCCTTCCACATTCCAGACTATTCCAAACCAATCTAGCTTTAGAGTGATGGGTTTCTTCAAGAAATATCATCTTCACCCTCTCCACACTCATATTAGATTCTCAAATACCAACATTGTCATCGAGTTGGCCACATAAAATATCAATGTCTTGATCTTCACCCTTGTGAGCATTGTTCCAGAAAACATACTCATCATTCAAATAGATATTCTAGCCACAAGACTCTTGCAAGAGAAAAAAATCACCTTGGATGGATCACTTCTTTGTAATGGTCATCAAAATCCAAGAAGGGATATCAATCATAATGAATTTATTCTCAATTATTGAAACATCTTGCAGTGGAGAGATTTTCATCTTCTTACCCTGCATATAATAAGGGGGCAATTGACCGTGAATTACTAGTTTCAAAGTCATATCAAGCGAGCCTAGCCACAACTAGTACCATAGACAACAACAAGAGCATAGAGGGAAAACCATAGCTATAACCATAGATAGGCCCATGTTCCATGAACATCTTTTGGTTTATGGTCCTCCTTAAACAACCACTCAGTGGAAGGCTTATTGCTTTTGCTAAAACAAAATTGGTGGTCATCATCAAACCATTATTTCAATATCTTGTGGTATTCTTTAAATATTTGTAAATGAGCACTTCCATTTCATAGAAGACATCAACTTCTAGGCATATTTAGAATTGTTCTAAAAATTGCTTCAAGAAAAGTCCTAGAGTTGGTGGTCAATGTTAAACCACCACTAGCAGAAGACTTCATCTTTACTACCCTTTTGGTTTGTGGTCTTCCATAAACCACTACTAGTAAAAGACTTCTACTTTTGTTGCCCATTTGGTTTGTGGTCTTCCTTAAACCACTATATTCAAAGAGAATATCTAGCCATTGGCTACTATCCATCTCTTGGACTCATATACACACCTTCAGTTTACTGAGGGGAATTTTGAAAACATTAATCCTTAGGAGATTAATATAAACTACAACATTCATTTGTGTGGAAGGTGAAAAACATGATTCACAAGCATTGTCAGGTGAAGACACGATTTGATTGTTATGAAAATCAGAGAACCGTTACTCTATGTTCAATGTCATTGACTTCTAACATAGAGGATACAGTTGCTAAATAATTATATCGTTCATCATTTGGGCATCAATGGCATTTCTATCAGGTTTCAAGTTCCATTGACATTTGTATCATATTTCTTTTTGATAATCATTACTCAATACTTTATATGATTATGTTACTATTTTAGTAGCAAAAATATCAATAATTTATAAAATGACACTCTTTGCTTAAACAAATATTAATGAATAAACTATGATAGTATACATGTGCTCCCAAAAAACAAATAAAAAAGAGTAAACCAAACAAAAAGTAGAGTAAAAAAAACAAGTGTAATATGAAAAGTTGTTGCTCACTACCTACCTCTTACCCAAAAAGTGATTGATAGTTTTAAATTTTATATATATATATATATATATATATATATGAAACTTCAATATAATATTAAAAACTAATATAAAACTTTAACGAGCTTGTTCATAAAAATGTTATAAATAAAATTAAAATATAAAATATATAAAATATTTTGATTTTGAAATGAGTTATGGGCAACTGGTATTGATAAGTCATGGTACTGACCCATAGTATTATAACAAAGTCTATTTACAAGTTAATACTATCTTGATAAAATGGGGGTAAATATTCTTGACTAAGAATCTTGCTATATTGTAAGTATTAAGTTTTAATTTAAAAAATGTTATAAAATTAAAATAAAATAAAATATTTATAAAACATTTTGATTTTGAAATGAATTATGGTTTTCGGACATGCAGTATTGATAAACAATAATATTATAACAAAGCCTAAATTATTATGACACTTGGTGAATATAAATATTTTTCTTATTTTTTATTTTTGTTTTACCTTTTATACAATTCAATTTAAAACCACATAAAAAATAATCCTTAACTAATTAAAAAACAATTTACATTTATTTATTTATATATAATTTTCAAAATATTCAATTCAATATTTTTTTATTTTTTTATTTATTTTTCACCAAAATAAAAAACAATAAAACATTGGTTGTAGCATAAAAATCATAACATATCTATGCCCTCATTCTTAAAAAGACCCCATGACCACATGGGTTACCTTGGTGCTTAATCAAAATCGCATACTAGCTTTGTATTTAGGTAAAAGAAATACATACATTGGTTAAAACGCAGGTTGTCTAAATCTAGTCATTGATTTTATTTAAGTAAATGTAGTGGTCATACTCTAACTAGTCGGAGGAATTGCCCGGAAAGTTACGGAATTTCCGGTTATATTTGGAGAAAATCTGGCAAAGATTTTTGTCAATCCAAGTTATAGTTGTTAAACTTCAAAATTTTAGGTGTCCTAAAGGTTTTTGATGGCACTGAATCCATTTCAACCATCAAAAAACGATTCAAACACTGGCTCTACAAGATATTTTGAATTTATTTTACCCCGATTCAACCACTTTTGACCGTCTGGGAAATTCCTCCGCTAGACGACTCCAATGCAGTGATTTTATATTATTATACATGCAATGAGTATTAGGTTGACATATTAATTCCTTTAAATAAGTTAAATATTTTTCAATAATAAAATGTAATTTTAAAAGTTATTTTTCTATTTTGTAAAAAAAAAAAAAATTATATTTATGCATAATGCTATTGGCGTGAATTTGGAAATGTTATTGGCCAAAAGGCAAGAATATGTATATATGTCCACACAAAATAACATTCTAAAGTTTAGTGCATGTTCCTTCTAGCATAGGAGTTTATCATTATAAATATGACTACATTAGAATAGGTGAAAGGTAAGAATGCTATAGTTGTTTTCACTTCTTGTAAGTTGTTTATATAGGAAGAGCCAAGCAGGTTTGCTTCTAGTCATGTAAGTTTTATTAAACCTTCAATTATAATCCAGAATCCACTACTATCAAATGGAAAATACCAAGTTTCTTAGAGTTTCCTCATAAGGTAGTGACCATGTTTCTGTTGTATATATATAATTTGTAATTACCAAAGTGCAAACTTAGTAGAGTAAGATCTTGATTTTCAAGATTATAAACAAAACTAATAATTGAAATTGAAATTCTATGGAACAAAAAGCATATTTTTTACCCAGGAATAAGGTGATAAGAGGAACCATGGTAAAAATATTTACATAAAATCTATAAATAACTAGAAAGGGAATATAACTAGACTTGCTTTAAATCATAAAATATATATATATAATTGAGGGATTAAAAATCCTGAACAAATGCAGAATAGTATAAGGGTAAATTATTTATAAATAGTAGTATAAGAGTAAATTATTGATAAATTAGATGTTATTGTCAAATGATATGAATTCTTCAAGCAATACAAGTACACAAAATATAAAAATTTAAAATTATGAAATATGTATTGTGGTTGATAATTGACTAATTATGGTTCCATGTTGACCCAACAATTGTAAGGGAAGGTAATGTTAAGAGACTCGCACTTAGAGAAATATTGTGTGCAATTCTCATTAGGAAACAATGCTAAAATAAAGATTAAAGAACTATCTATTAAATAAGAGAATAAATGTTTGGGTATTAGCTTGGTCTTTGTAGTGTGGATGGGGATCCTTCCTTGAATCAATCTATTTCCTTCCTTCCTATGGGTATGATACTTATATTAACTATTGATTGGAACCTCCTCGAGCTTCTATGTAATTGAAGCCTTGGCTAATTAGTATATTGATCCAGAGATAAAAAATAGGCTGAAAAATGAAAGTGATCAGAATCTTCTTAAACTGACAACAGATTGTAGTATTCGTTTTCTTGATTCGAACACCGATTGAATCTCTTCAATCCAACGTTGTATGAAGAAGTTACAATGTTTTTGAAGTTTTTTCCCGACAACTAAAAAGTCAATCAACAGGGTTGACTGGGGAACTGATTGGGAAATATGTACAACTAACATCATTAGCTAACTATGCAGGGTACAGATGACAAAGGTCCAATCCCGTCTAGATAAGTGGGAGGTCTGTACTGAGGCAGGTGGAACAATTTTATTGGTTTTTTTTATTGGGTGGACCAATCATGAGGCGCCACATGGCCCAATGAGAAGGCACCACGTGGCCCTCCTTTATTGGCTAAAATTTTTGTATAAGTGTCAAAGGACCTCAGCAGGGTTTGACCCCTAGACCTCCTGCACAAAAATCCAACGTCTTACCATTGTACCATGACTATGGTTCTTAATAACCATAGGTCACGAGTTATATTTAAATTAACATAGTTCAACATTTAGGGGGAGGGTTCGGGTGGTTAACCATGACCTCAGGTCACATTATATACCAAACAACCCACAACAAATGGCATAAGGGGTGGGGAGTTGACCCTGACGCCCGGTTCTACCGACCTCACCATATTCCTATGACAGAAGGGAGTGGGGTGGGGCGGCTAGGCCCTGGCCACTGGCCACATTACTACCCACACGATCACATATGAGGGCTCTAGTGGTGGGGGCGTTTGGTTAACCCCGACTCCTAGCCACATTAATGCCCACGAGATGCCAGCGGATCCGGCCCGAGTGGGGAGTAAATTAATGTCAACCCCCGACCATATTGATATGCATGCAATCCGAACCTTCAAAGAAGAGAGTTAAGCCAACGAGGGCAGGCAATTAGCCTCGACCCCTGGCCACATGGTGCACCACGTGACCCTGAACTGAGCTTAGGGGTTATGACTCATTTTAACTAAGTAACAAATTGCACCTTTTGCAGCAACAATCCATCGATCCGAAGCGAAATTGCCACTTGACGGACTGCGTAAAGAGAAAATTCGTCACAAAGTTAGTAGGTTTTTCCGAATTTGTAGGACAGATAGCAAAGTTTGTTTCCAAGAGGCATGTCTTGCTCATTATTTAGCCTTTTTGAGCTTAATACGAGCCTAGATGGGGGTTTTTGAGTGTCATGGACTCAATGGAACTTCAAATTTCTGATTTGAGCATTGTATGATGGACTTTTTGCAGAGTCAAGTCCTTTAGTGGTAGAGGTAGAGAGAGTTTTGAAGCAAAATGGAGGCATATTTGAGCACGGAAAGAGTCTAGTTGGATATTTTCTAGCCTTCTAGTTTCAGTTGCAGCATTTGTTACCTTAGTAGAGTAGCTATTTTCAGTCTTTTCTCAATCTGCTTATGAGGGAAGCCCTTAGATGTTGATTTCTACTCCTATTTGATTGCTTTCACTAGATGCATTGGTTTCAATGTAGATATTGATTTCTAATCATTTTTATTGCTTGCACTAGATGAATTGATTTTAGTGTAGATGTGAATTTCTAATCCTATTTAATATGCTATACTAGATGCATTGATTTTAGTGTAAATGTTGATTTCTACTCTTACTTGATTACATGCACCAGATGCATTAGTTTTATTGTAGATATAGATTTATAATCCTATATGATCACTTGCACTAGATGAATTGATTTTAGTATGGATGTCTATTTCTAATCCTATTTAATACCTTACACTAGATGTATTGATTTCAGTGTAGATGTTGATTTCTACTCCTATTTGATTGCTTGCACTAGATGCATTGGTTTTAGTGTATACATTGATTTCTAATCCTATTTGATTTCTTGCAATAGATGTATTGATTTTAGTGTAGATGTTGATTTCTAATCCTATTTGATTGTTTGCACTAGATGCATTAATTTTAGTGTAGATGTTGATTTTTAATCCTATTTGATTGTGTAATAGCCCTAGTGAAAAATCCATGTAAAAATATATATATGGCCATGGTGATGGGACACGTATTCCAAGCTGAATGGTGGGGGAACATCTTAGTGAGTGTTGATTTGGTTTATTATGGCTAAGGAAATTGGAAAAGGAAATGGCTAAGGATTTGGAAATGCATGAGGCATTAATTGAAATTTTATTTATGAAAAAAATGGAAATTAAGAGATAAGGAGGTGAAAGGTCACAAGTTGCATGTGAGGAGAAAATTGAAGGAAAATAATGGAAAATGAAGAAAATAGAGAACTCATTGATAAAAGGGCTTATGAGGATTAGTTGATAAGATTTTGATAGGTTTTGGTGGAGCTCTCTTCTATTCTCTCTCTCTCATACTCTTGGAGACTTATAGTTTTCTTGGAGCACTCTTGGAGGGTGTGGCACACTTGGATTCTTGGAGCAAGAAGGCAAAGGAAGAGTAGGAAAGTGCAAGAGGGCATCGGGATCAGCAACTATATCAGATTTTCTTGCAGGTACCGAGTTTCATGTATGATTTCTTCACTAGTTTTAGCATGTATGGAACATGCATGTGGATTCTTGGTCATGATCTATCATTGGCATGGAGGAATGCCTATATTGACAGTGGATTTCTTAGCATTGCCATTTCCTAGATAGCCATGGTTTTTTTGGGTCTATTTCCTTGTTTTGTTATTTGTTGGTTCTAATGTTTCCTTATTTCGAGTTGACTTATTAGTTCTTGGAGGCTTGGTTGGAAAAATGCTCTGGAAGCCCTATAATGGTTTGGGTTGAGTTACTATTCCTGGAAGCCTTGGTTGGAAAATGCTCTTAAAGCCTTAGAACAACTTGGGTTGAGTTACTAGTCTTGTAGCCTTGGTTGGACAAATGCTCTAGAGCCCTTGGTGGGTTGAGTTAGTATTCTTGGAAGCCTTGGTTGGACAAACACTCTGGAGCCCGGAGGTAGTTGTGGGTTGAGTTACTAGTCCTAGAAGCCTTGGTCGGACAAATTCTCTAGAGCACAGATGAAATCATGGGTTGAGTTACTTGTCCTGGAATCCGAGTTGGAACAAATGGTCTAGATCCCTAGAAGGCATGGGTAGAGACCAATCTGATGATGGTTTTGTGATGTTGGGCTGTGTGGTGGAAGCATTGTTTCATGGGTTGAGATGGATGGCCTCTCGAAGTCCTGGATGAGTTTTAACTTATATGTTATATGACATCCCACATTCATGCTTGGAATATGGAATGGGGGTGAATGACTGAAGAGAGATTTGGCTCAGCCATTCTATGGTCAGGTGGAACATGGAAGTCCCATCCCAGGTTTCGATTTTTCATCATTAATGAAATGTTATTTCTCCTTGCATTTCTATGAGTATTCTACTGGACTATATGTGGTTTATATGTTTGTGATTTGATCAATATTTTTGTCCCTATTATGTTGGTTATGTATGTGTTTTATGACAACAGCTATGTATGGCACTCATCATATTTTTACTTGTATATGAATGAACACTGTATCTATGGTCTAATGGATGGAATGGTAGTTAATGTTTTGAGGCATCAATGTTTCATGGAAAATATCAGATAAGTATGAGAGCCCTATGCTTAGATATGTTATTGACCCCTGTAGTTTACATATTCATGACATGTTTGACGAAATTCATGTCATCACTAGTAGGGGTCTAGTGAAGGTCTTAAACAAGTATTTGCATTAGTACTGTTATTTCCATGTCATTTTACTATTCTCAAGGTATCATGAAATTATGGGTAGTGATTTTGGCTCTAGACCTGAAAAAGTGGTTCAAGGATAATCACATAACACTGGCAAATTGGGTCTCTGGATGCTAGCAAGCAAGCCCGTGAGAGAAACTCTAGGTTTCCGGACATTGTCATGCCTATAACATGAGAGTGATTAAGGCTTAGGTTGTCCAAAATCTTAGTGGGACCCAAGGGTAAGCTTTCTAAAGTGTTGGATTGGTTCCTAAGGGTCCTGAAGCTGATGTTCAATGTTTGTATGGTGTGTTTTTGTCAGTTCCACTTCCTCATTGTGATTTAGGAGGTCGAATCATATCATAGTGGCCTCTCGTCATATGTTTACCGTTGTTGGGTGGTTGCCTGGGTAGATGTGGGAGGAGGGTGTTACAGAGTGGTATCAAAGCATGGTTCACCTCTCAGAGTGTATGGGTTATGAGTTGGTCATGCATTCATGTTGGTTTCATATGTGTTGCCTGTTCTTGTAGTTCATGTGCTTGTTGCATTTGGATGGTGTTAATCATGGTCATAGTGATGTCACCATGTGAAGGTTGAAGGTGTTGTCATGGAGTATGTTTTCATGTGTACATGATTGATTATGCATTGTTATGCACGTCAGTGTTCACATGTTATCAAGTGCACATGATGTGGTTGTTGTTGTCATGCATGAGGTCATGGTTGTGCAGTTGTTATGGTCATGCATTGATGACTGGACCCTAGTTAGAATGATGTGTATATGGTTTCATACTCATGTGTTATATATCTATATTAGTTGTTATGTATGTGTCGTATTTGTTATAGTTATGCACGAATAGTAGGTCAAACATGCCTTGTGAAGCTGTTGTATGCAATTTAGGTCATCATGATGTTATCAGTTGTTATGATACTAATGTGTTGGCCAAGATAGAGCAGAAGGTGCAGATCATCATAATGAGGTTGCAAAATTAAACTTTGGGATAAGAGTTGATCAACATAAAGGTCTGCATGTTGGGCATGTAAGTAATAAAGTTAAGGATTGGTATATGCATTAGGTTTATGTACATGTCATTTGGTGTTATGGCTATGTACATGATAGATGATAGTTGATTAGTGTAGTCATATGCACATGTTTTGGATGAATTATAGTAACTTGTGGTCATATGCATTGTTATTATTGTTTTATGTTAGATAACTTGATGATTAGGTTATATTTTGTTGATGAGAATGATCTGTAGATTATTGTTGTTATATGCTAGCAACTTGATGATTAGGATTACTACATTAATATCTTGATTTTAACTATATCACTCTAAGTTGGATTGGCTTATGCAAATGGATATGGTTATGATATTCAGGTATGAGTTGACCTATTTGTAATATGGTGTTGTACTAATCTAGATTGGCTTGCATATGTGTGAATGATAGTTTTCTATGAGTAATGATCTAAACATGCTGGTTAGTGACTATTATGGATATCATGATCTTATTTGGGGTTGAGTTGAGATGTTGTAAAGTTATGTTGTGCTAATTTGGATTGATTGTGCAGATAAGATCACCTCCCCTAAGAAACATTAAGGTATGAGCTTGCTTATGTAATACCCCCTCCCAAGTCTACCCAAAGTAACCATGCTAATCAGGGTAAACATGATGAGAGATGATACTATCATCATATTCAATCTCCTATGTTACCGTAAGGAAGTGGAATTGATGAAACATCACATACAGTCATCCAACATCATCAACAAAACCCTCAAGAGACAAGTCAGCCACTCAGACAGCCTGTCCCTAGGTCCCACTGCTATTCTGCAACTCTTAGGCCATAGTCGTTCTCATGCTATGGGAAAGGGAGTGACCAAAAACCCAAATTCTCTCTCACGGGGTTTGCCTACCAGCAACTATGGACCAAACTTGCTAGTTCTATGCTAGTGACCTTGGGATTTAAGCCACTTTTGTAGCCTAGAATCCCGACCTCTGAACATAACTTATTGTAATTTCCAGAATTCATTAAAAACATGAGAAAAATGTTGATTAATAAAAAATCCCTCTCAGGACTAGGCTTGAGCATCCCCAACCAAAACTAGCATTCTGACAAACATTTGGCATCAATGCAACCTATAGGCCTAGGATATAAGACTGAGCATAAACGACTGAAAGAACTTATGGAACATAACAAGAACAATCACTTCCTTCTCCATTGAACTACTACATCATCAATTAGGTCTTACATCAATCCATTTAACATTTACAAGTAAATATATGAAATAACCATGACATAAACCAGTCATTCAACAATGATTATAACTAGCATAAAACCATATAAATATCAGATATGACAAACATTAAATCCATATATAAATCAATGCAAAAGTATGAGAACTTAGCTTTTATTAATCATAGGAAAATTTGACCAAGTTCGGTTCTTCTATGTACCACCCAACCATAGACATAGCTGAATGAAATCTCTCTTTCAGCCAGTCACCCCTGTGCCATATTCCAAGCATGAATGTGGGATATCATAGAACAAACAATCCAAGAAAAACTAAGGGAATCTAGAGGTTAAAGCACATCCACCCACATTAAACCATGATCACACCAAAACCGGTGCTCCAATGGCAACCGAACTGAACTTGGAATGCCATCCGGAATCCATCCCTATCCTTGAGGAATTTTTTTCTCCTTGTCTCTCCGGCTATATCACAATCCAAACTCGGATCACTAGGCCCTAAACTGATATTGATCCCTTAGGATTTACCATGTATCCCACCAAAATTGATCAAGGGATTCCTAGGCCTTTGGGAATGAACCTTGAGACCATCTCCGCTCTAGATTCTGAAATCCATACGACAATTCCAAAGCTCAAAACCAAAAGAACATCCCAACATACCATTGAATCTGGAAAAAGGCTAGGCTAGGTTGAAATCCATTGTCATAACCCGGCAAAACCATGCCACCGATAGCAAGAGAACCATACACCAGCATGAAAAGCCATACATTTCAAAACTACCTATGAAATCAGACATGAAAAAGGTTACCTACAAGTACTCCTACTGAAGTTGCTTGAGTCCTACTTTCCTTTCCTTGATCCTTGATTGCTTTTCCTTTCCTTTCCTTGCCTTCCCTTTCCTTTTCTCCAAATTAGAGTGCTCCAAGAAGAGTTTAAGTGACCAAGAGTGAGAGTGTGTGAGAGAGAGAATAATGAGGGAGCTCCAAGTTGAACTGAAAAAAGCCATGAATTGGTCCTCATAAGCCTTTCTTATGAATGAAACCTCTATTTTGTTCATTTTCCATTATTTTACTTCAATTTCCTCCTCACATGCAACCTGTGACCTTTCACTTTGTTTTTTCCCTAATTTCATTTATTTTCATAAGTAAATGTGCCAAAAATGTCTTTCTTCCTTAGCCTTTTCCAATTTTCCTTAGCCAAAACACACATCCAATGATGCCCACTATGATATCTTTCCCCAACATTCAGCTTGGAATATATGTCCCCGTACTGTGGTCTTATTTTGCCTTTATTAACTATTATTACATGAAACTTTCACCAAGGTTGTTACAAAACCCTCCCCTTAGGGAACACCATCCTCAGTGTTAAACCACACCAAGACTTCAACAAAACTACTTAAAAGTAAAATTATTACCTATGGAGCTTTATAAATTAGCTTATGGCGGTATTTACATCCATATACATATACATATACAAATATCAAAACATCAGCAAAACATATGTCAAATATAAACCAACATCAAACCAAAATTGCTTTGCCTCAACTGACAAACAATGAAGGATATAGGTCTCGCATCTGATCCATCATCTCCCATGTAGTTTCTTCAGGCCCAAAGTTCTTCCACTAAACTTTAACTTTCTCTATGGTTCTGTTCCTGAGCATCAGATGCTTCCACTATAATATGCACTGAGGCATAGGCTAGAACTCTCCTTCTTGCTTCACCTGCAATACAGACCAATCAATAACATGATCAACATCCTTTATATACTTCTTAAGCAATGAAATATGGAAAACATCATGGAATTTCACCATTGGAGGCAGTGCAAGTCGATATGCCACTGGTGCAATCCTCTTAAGGATCTCAAAAGGCTCACAATATCGTGGTGCCAAGTTGGCATACAAACCAATCCTCAAAGAACTTTTCTTGGGCTTCCTACACAAATACACATGCTCCCCAAGCTGAAACTCTTTGAACACCCTGTATTGATCAGCATAACTCTTCTATTTATCTTTTTTTACCTTTATATTCTTCTTTATAACCTGCATTTCCTGATCCATGTCTGTCAACATGTCTGATCCAATAAGTACCTTGTTCACTAGATCACTTGAGCTGATGGGAGTGTTAAAAATCCATCCATACAATGCCTCAAAAGGACTCGTCCTCAAGGACTTCTGATAACCATTATTGTATGGGAACTAAACCAATGGAAGATAGTCCTCCCATTTCCTCCACTGGTGCATCATGTACATCCTCAGCATATGTTCCACAATCATGTTGACCCTCTCTATCTGACCATTTTTCTGTAGATGATAAGTTGTACTGGAGGCCAATTCTATATCGAAGCCTGCAAATAGCTCCTTCCAAAACTTGAAAGTGAGCTTTGCATCCATGTCCAATACAATCTTCTTTGGAACACCATGTAGTCTCACTATATCTTTGATAAACACCTTTTCTACCTCACTCGATGAATATGCAGTCTTCACCGGAATGAAGTGAGCTACCTTGTTCAACCTATCAACTATGACCATAATATAATCATGTTGCCTCACTGTCCTTGGAATACCTATGATGGAATCCATGGAAATGAACTCCCATTTCAATTTTGGAATCACAGTAGGATATAGTAGACCACATGGATTCTTACATTCCACCTTTACCTACTGACAATATAAACATCTAGCCAGGAACTCTGCCACATCCTTCTTCAAATTCGGAAAATAGTAAAACTTCTTCACTGTCGTCATTGTGTTCTGATATCCTGGATGACTTGAATATGGTTTCACATGAAACTCCCTCAATATAAGCTTCTTGAGGTCACTGCACTTCGACACATAGATCATGTCTGTAAACCTCACCAAACTATATGGTGTGATACAATAGTCTACATCCCGATCACCTATACTTGTACTTATACCTCTATCTATAATTTTTTGTAACCTATGCATGATATCGATGTATTTTTCATCCTGCTGTCCTTCCTGCAAGATCTTATCCTATAATTCTACCCCATATGAGCTTATAGCTACTATATGATTTACCTATACTTTCCTGCTAAGAGCATTTGAAGCCTGGTCCTCCTTCCCTTAAATGTATCTGATCTCAAAGTCAAACTCACTAAGTGTAGGTAACCATCTAGCTTGCCTGGGATTTAGATTTGATTGGTCCAACAAATACCTCAACCCACTATGATCTCTCATCAATGCAAACCCCCTGCCTAGAAGATAATGACCCCACATCTTCAATGCATGTATAATCACTACTAGCTCAAGATCATGTGTTGGATAGTTCTACTCATGCTCATTGAGTTTATGTGGCTCATAGCACAATACTTTTCATTATTGCATGAGAACTCGACCAAGTCCCCTCTTGAAAACATCTATACACACTACAAACTCTTTGTTTGGATATGCAATCTTTAGCATCGATGCATGTGTCAACAACTGCTTAAGCTACTCAAAAGTGTCTTCACATTCTATTGTCCATTCAAACTTCCTACCTTTTCACTACAATGATGTGATGGGATATGAAATGCGTGAGAAGTTCTTGATGAACGTCCTAGAGTAACCTGCCAATCCCATGAATGCTCTCACATCTTATACATTCTTAGGAGCTGCCCATTCCATGATGGCCCTTATTTTTTTCTCAATCTACTTCTATGCCTTCCTTGGAGACAACATGTCCCAAGTAGTGTACCTTAGTCTAAAAGAAGCTGCACTTGCTAAGCTTAGCATACAACTAATGCTCTCTTAGCAATATCAACACTGCCACTAAATGTTCGACATGTTCTTCATCATTCTTAGAATATACGAATATGTCATCAATGAATACAATATCAAACTTCTCCAAATAAAGATGTAACACACTATTCATCAAACACATGAATGTAGTTGGAGCATTAGTCAAACCGAATTGAACAACAACAAACTCATAATTCCCATACCTGGTCTTGAATGTAGCCTTCAAGATATCCTCTTCCTTAATGTGTACTTGATGGTATCAAGATCTCAAGTTGATCTTAGAGAACACTGTTGCTCCCATCAACTAATCAAACAAATCATCAATCCTTGACAAGGAGTACCTATTCTTGATCGTTACCTTGTTCAGCTTCCTGTAATCAATGCACAATCTAAGAGTACCATCTCTCTTCTTTACGAATGACATTGGTGCACCCCAAGGTGATACATTGGGTCTGATGTATCTTTTGTCCAACATTTCCTTTAGATGCAACTTCAACTCTACAAACTTAGGTGTGCTTATCCTGTAAGGTGCTTTTGATGATAGAGTTTCCCCTAACACCAACTCATTAGAAAATTCTACCTCCCTATGAGGTGGAAACTCTAAAATGTCCCCAAGGAATACATTCTAAAATCGTTTCAAAAATTTGGTACCTGCTTAACACATTTTCATCCTCAACCTCCTTATCCTTGTCACTAGAAATGTGTACTACAAACATCACACAACCTTTTTTGCAACTACGCTATAGTAGTAACCATCCTCATTGATGTAGGCTTCTTCTTTCCCTACAAGGCCCTCTTTCCCCCACTATCATCTACATGCTCAATGGCCTTGTCGAAGAAATCCACTTTGGTTCTGTGAAGGTATAACCAATCCATACCCAAAATCATACTATATGATCCCAATGGAAATACATTCAAATGCACTGTTGTAGGCATACCATTTAACTCAAATGCACAAGCTCTTACCCAATGGTGAACTTGCTTCTTTGTATTTGTAGCCAACTGTACCAACCAAGATTCTGCATGCACTTATTTTCTTAAACCACACTTATCCATCGGGTCAAGATTAATATAACTATAGTTATATCCAGGATCAATCAAAATAGAAATTACTTGATCACATACTTACCGTCCATCTCAATGATTGATGTTTGACGATCCACCAACCTGTCATCCTCAGTTACATAAATTTAAGGAATGTTATTACCAACATCACCTACTGTATGCACCTCCTGAGCACTGCAGATTTGGGGTGTACAACCACTTTGATACTATGGAAAATCCCTCTTACGATGATCCTTACCACATATGAAACACTGGAATGGTTCCCTACCTCCGCCTCTAGTCTGTTGCTCTCCATGTCCCTTCTCAGATGTATTGAATCTCTTGTAAGGAACTACATTATCTTTCTCACTTGTTTCTTTAGGTCTTCCTTTGGTGGCCATTTTCCTTTAGCTTTCTCATTTCTCTTCAAGTCATGTTTCAACTCAACTTTGCATTTCGAATACTCGTAAAAATGCTTCAACTTTCGAATGGCCTCTTCCAATGATCTAGGCTCATTGAACTCAATCTGGCCTCTGTATACAACTGTCAATCCACTAATGAATCTCTAAACCTTTGCTTTCTCCTCTATGAGGTAAGGCACATATCTCAACAGCTCCAAAAATATGCTAATATACTCCTCATTTGTCATAGAACCCATCTACATCACATAAAACTCCTTAGCTTTGTCATTATAATACCTCTCATAAAATTACTTATTATTGAAGAGCCTTTCAAATGCATTCCAAATCAAATCATCCTCATGTATGTCCATGACATTCTTCATGTCTTCCCACCAAATATTTGCCTTACCTTTGAGACTGAAAAGGGTTATCCTTGCTTTCATGTTTTCTCAATAATCATGAAATCTAAAGACTTTCCTCATGCCAAGCAACCAATCCTCTAAATCTTATAATTTCTTCATCTCTCCATCAAAGGTAGGTGTATTTTCCTTCTTGAACTCATCCAGTAGGTATCCCTTATCATTCCTCCTGTATGGATGATAATTATGATGATCATGATGTCTATCAGAACCAGAACTAGAGTAATACGTGTGTTTGTCACCCCTCCTGTCCGGAGTGTCCACCATCCTACCATCTCTAATGGTGTCAAATATATCTGACCTATGTCTACTACGAGACCTATTTCCATATGCCCCATTAGTTTTTCCCATTGTGCATGGCTGATCTGAAGACGTCATTGTCACTGCAAATCTAACAAACTCTAAAGTAATATTGCATTCACCTATGCTTGTTTCTCTTGTGCTTGCATGCTTTTGTCATTTTCTGCTTTGAAACTCCTTATTTCTTCCTTCAGGCTTCTCAATGTGTTTGCCAAGTCAGAATAGTGCCCCACACCATGTTTCCCGTATGATTCATAAAGAGATTCTATGTAGTATACCACCTTGCTAGCCATCTGATCTCCTTCCTACAAGGCATACTACGTCAGCAAAACCAAATCACCATAAATCAATGTACCTTACCGTAACTCAGGAAGGATACTTTGTTTGCGAGATCATCAAATCAACGTGATGCATGTACAACATAACCATAATAACATATATACATATATCAATAAGTGCATCAATGCATAACCATCATACTAACTAGGGTCCAGTCATCAATGCAAGGCCATATCAACAATGCATGCTATGACCTCATGCATGACAACAACCATTACTCCAATATACACATTGCCTCATGCAACTATCCACCTGCATAAGCAATGTCTAATCAACTACACATATGCATAATCGCATGTAGTCGAGCATAAGTGATCAATTCTTGTAATCAACCTACAAGATTGATGCATGTAATAAAATAACCAATAATGAAACCCAACGTACAAGGATGTAATAAAGTTGCATATAATTGTATAGCCATCCATATATTCATGATGATGCATTCCATAAAATCAATATCAAGCTCCTCATGATAACCTTACTACTACCATGATTAATATGATGTAGTGCAACATGCACATGGAACACAAGTGTAAGAGCCACACATGAAATTGACATGCATGGATGACCAACATATTCATCCATATCTATAGCGCCAGATATGACCCAAAGAGAGAGAAACCATGCTCTGATACCAATCTGTAACACCCCCTCCTAAGTCTACTCAAAGTAACCATTCCAATTGGGTTAAACATGAGGAGAGATGCTACTATGATCAAATTCGACCTCCTATGTTACCTTAAGGAAGTGGAATTGAAAAAACATCACATACAATCATCCAACATCGTCAATAGGACCCTTAGGAGAAAAGTCAACCACTCAGACAGCCTGTCCATGGGTCCCACTGCTACTCTGCAGCTCTTAGGCCATAATCGCTCTCATGCTATGGGAAAGGGAGCGACCAAAAACCCAAAGTTTCTCTCACGGGGCTACCTGCCAACAACTATGGACCAAAATTTTTTGTTTTATGCCAACGACCCCAAGATTTAAGCCACTTTTGTAACACAAAATCTTGGCCTTTGCCAAGAACTTATTGTAACTTCCAAAATTCATTAAAAACATGATAACAATGTTGATCAATAAAAAATCATCCTCAGGACTAGGCCTGAGCATCCCCAATCGAGAACGACATTCTGTCAAACACTTGGCGTTAATGCAACCTATAGGTCTAGGATACAAGATAGAGCATAAACGATTGAAACAACTTATGAAACATAACTAGAAGGACCACCTCCTTCTCCATTGTACGACTACATCATCAATTAGGTCTTGCATCCATCCATTTAATAGTTACAAGTAAATATATGAAAAAACCATGGCATAAATTAGTCATTAAACCATGTTTATAACCAGCATAAAACCATATAAATATCAAAGATATGATAGCCATTAAATCGACATTTAATTCAGTGCAAAAGTAAGAGAACTTAGCTTTTATCAATCATAGGAAAACTCGACCAGGTTCGAAACTTCCATGTACCACTCGACCATACACATGGCTGAACCAAGTTTCTCTTTCAACCAGTCACCCTCGTGCCATATTCCAAGCATGAATGTGGGATCTCATAGAGAAACCAATCCAAGAAAAACCAAGGGAATCGAGAGGTTAAACCACCTCCACCCTCAACAAACCATGATTAAACCAAAACTGGTGCTCTAGTCGCAACCGAACCGAACTTGGAATGCCATCCGGAATCCATCACTTTCCTTGAGGAATTTTTCGTCTCCTTGTCTCTCAGGCTTTACAGCCATCCAAACCCAGATCACTAGGCCTTAAACAGAGACTACTCCCTTAGGATTTACCATGTATCCCACCAAAACCAGTTAATGGATTCCTAGGCCTTTGGGAATGAACCTTGAGACCACCTCTGCCTAGATTCCAAAAAACATCCATCAATTCAAAAGCACAAAAACTGAAATAACATCACAACATACCATGGCATCTGGAAAAAGGCTAGGCTAGGCTGAAATCCACTGTCATAACCTGGAAAAATCATGCCACCAACAACAAGAGAACCATAGACCAACATGAAAATCCGTGCATGTCCAAACCAGCTAGGGAATCACACATGAAAAAGGTTATGTGTAAGTATTCATTATAAATCTACTTGAGTCCTTTCCTTTCCTTGATCCTTGCTTGCTTTTCCTTTCCTTTCCTTGCGTTTCCTTTCCTTTTCTCCAAATTAGAGTGCTGCAAGAAAAATTGAAGTGACCAAGAGAGAGAGAGAAAGAATAATGAGAGAGCTCCAACTTGAACTAACAAAATATTGAACTGGAAAAAGCCATGAACTGGTCCGCAGAATTCTTTTATGATTGAGGCCTCTATTTTCTTCATTTTCCATTATTTTCATTCAATTTCTTCTTCACATGCAATCTGTGACCTTTCACCTTACTTTTCTCCTAATTTCCTTTATTTTCATAAATAAATGTGGCAAAAATACCTTTTTTCCTTTTAATGCCTTTGAAAATTTTCCTTAGTCAAAATACACATCCAATGATGCCCACTAAGATATGTTTGCCAAAAATTCAACTTGGAATATGTGTCCCTTGACTGTGGTCTTATTTTGCCTTTATTAACTTTTATTACATGAAATTTTGACCAGGTCTATTACATCTTATGTCATCTACTTTGTGCTTGACTATTTGATTATGTCATCTATTTGGTGTTTGAGTGTTTGGTGTCTATTATGTCATCTAGTTGATTTATTTAACATGGTATGTTTTTGAGTTGTTTGTATGTTTGATTAGTTGCATGATATGAGTATGTGTTGCATGAAGAAATGATCTTGTTTTAAGATGGTTGTACTAATAGATACACGTTGAGACAGTTGATATGTACGTGAGTGTAGCAGGTGATAGTTGTATCACTATGTATAGTGACTATGAGTTAATTATGGATTAGGACATGATTGGTAGTGCCAATAAAGGTTGATTCCAATTGATAGACATGATTGTATTGACATTTGGAACAAGTGGTTGACATGTGTTTGATGTTGTAGGAAAAATTCTTGGTATTAGTATGACAAGGTAATAGTTGATATGTTTATATAACTAACAATTGGGTTATGTGGCAGTACATAGTAAGCCTTGATTGCAACAAGGTAAGAAAGGGTAAATTCCTTTGGCTATGTTTGGAAACCCTAATTCCAAACGAATGAGTTCCTTGCATACATGAAATCCTCTTAACCTTGATTTTGTCCGACATTATGTGGATATGTGTTATAGTCATGAACATGTACTTGACAAATATATTAACTAGTGTCTAGTTATAGGTGAATATGTCAAGGGAATTGGAGTCCCTTGAGAGATGGCGTGCATGTGTTCATTTGCAAGCAAAGTGCTTCACACAACAAGGTAAGGTAACTAGGGTATTTTTATATTTATTTATGCACTAATATTTATCTGTTTATGGCATTATGATGCAGGAGATTGCATGGCAAAAATACTTCCATAGAATCTTAAAGAAGCCTCGGGTTGAGCTTTCCTTGGAGGCACTAGGGACCACGGGGATTGATTCATGGTGTTTGTTGTTAGTCTTGTGCTTTTGGTCTTTCGTGATTTGTTGTGCTTGATTGGTGGCTTTGTTTATGTCTAGTGTATGCCCATACCACATTGTTTGCAGAGTTGTGTTGTTATTGGTTTTCATGGTTTGCTTCTTGTTTGTTTCTTATGCTTGTATTTTAAGTTTTGAGTCTTAGGAATTGTTCGGAAAAAAGGAAAGTTAGTGCAGCTTAGGGAGAGATGTGTGGTACACGAAAGGTAATGTAATATTCAAATGAATCTCTGTGCATAAGTAAGCATAGCAAAAGGAAATACTATGACAATCGATTGGATTGGTTTGATCAATTGGTGTAAATGGATAGTGGCAGGATAGTCATTGGAAAGTAAAGGGATATGAGGTGTCAGATGCCTTGGCTATGTTGGGAATTGTTGTTCTTAATGTTGCACATATGTTGCACGTGTAAAGGGTGTTCTCTTAACTTTGACCTTGTGATATTTGGTAATTATGTTGTAATCATCATTGTGTTTATGTTTATATATGTATCCACGTATGTATGTACGTATGTCATGTCGAAAAATGTCATCATGGATCATGATTATTCAATGCTAATATTTATATGTATATATATGTATGTATGTATGACAAGGTCATTATGAATCATTCTTGTGGAGGAATGATTGCTTATGCAGGTGAATGACATGAATATGTTTTAGGTCTTACATGGAATAAATTAGGATGAGTAGCTTAATATATTTATGAGGTCAGTATCATGTGGTTATGAGTTGATATTATGTGATTATATTATGTCCATAGATATGTAACTCGAGGGATACATTAGGGAAATTAAAGCAGTGTTGTCTGCACCATGGTGGGACAAGCATGGATAAACACTAGAAGCAAAGTTGCTTGGTAAAGACGGTGTGGCTTTGGATGTGTGGTACTATTTTTGTGCATACGTTGTATATGTTGTACATGTTGCATATGTGTTGTTGTGTGCATGCGGTGTTGTGCATATATAGTGTATGTACATGTTGTTTATGCAATGTTATGTATATGGCAGTACAGATAGTTTTGTGTGAATGTTTGATATGCAGTGTTGTGTATGGTGCTATGTACATGTTGTATCTGTAGTACTATGTACATATGGCATTCTGTGCATGTTGTAAATATGGAGTTGTGTGCATGATTGAACAACTAGTGTTGTGAACATGTGGTGCCATATACATGTTTTACAAGTCATGCTGTGTGCATGCAGTGTTGTGTACATGTCGTGCACATGGCGATATGTACATGTGGTGTCGTGTACATGTCGTGCATGTGGTACTGTGTACATGTGGTATTGTGTACACATTGTATAGGTGGTATGATGTACATGTGGTGTTGTGTACACGTTGTGTAGGTGGTGTCATGCACATGTGACGCTGAGCACATGTTGTGTAGGTGGTGCTTTGTACATGTGATACTGTGTACATGTTGTACATATGGTATTGGTGTACATGTGGTATTGTGTACATCCGGTACTATGTATGTGTATTGTGTGGCATTGTACATTGTGTATAGATATATGAGTTGTGTTGTATATCGGGTGTATGTATATGTATTTTGAGGTGTTGCACATTGTGTGAAGATGTATGTCTTGTGATGTACATTGTGTACATATACGTGTTGTGTTGTGTCGTACATCAGATGTAGGATTATATATTGTGTTGTGTTGTACACTAGGTACAGGTGCATGTGTTGTATGTCAGGTGTAGATGCATGTATTGCATGGTGTGGTATGTCTTTTATGGTTGTATGTGTGGGATGTACACTATGTGTATGTGCACATGGTTGAGGAGAAGGAACTGGGTGTTTGTCGAGTGCGGCAACCAATTCAGAGTGCGTATGAAATAAGGAAAAAGGTGGAAGCCAAGGATTGATTAAAGGATAAGTATCAATAATTTATTTCAGATTTATTATGCATGTGATTTATGATTATGGTCTTCGATGATTACATGTGATCTATGATTCTGGTTTATGATGCTTATGTGTGATTTATGATTTTGATCTATGATAGATGTATTTCGAACTAACCTGATGTGATATGATATACATGATAATTTGGTCAAATATGTTAGTTTGACTTGTTGTGACAAGAAGCGAACAAAATTGAAAATGTACCTTATTGATGAACTACCAATGAGGTATGATTTGAACTTATTTGAATTTATTTTGAATCTAAATGAAATTATGTGCTTGATATCGGAATGCATGAACATGCCCGGTTGGATGCTTGAAGTCAACTGTAAGAATTAGCAGCAATAGTGAAAGAAATTGGAACATATAACAACATATTGGTAAAGCACTTCAACAATAGAGGCATTATGGGACATTGGTACCCAATAGTGTCCATTGATTGCTATGAGCATGCTATGAAAAATATGATGGTTTGAGGTACGTATATGCCTTGGTTTTGTATCTTCCGATGCGAGGAAGGCTTGAGCAGGGATGGACTACCCAGTATGGGGGTGGCATCGAAACTTGGAAGGTGAGTGACTGCACGAAATGGGATGACTAGATTGCCTTAGGATTTTTATAGCAAAGAAGGGAAGGTCACAGATGGATTTGCTTTGGTCATTAGAATTTCCATATGCAATCAGATACACATAGGGAGTGCGGCTTGGAAGAATGAGTCTATAACAGTTCACTGAGGGGATAAGTGGCGTGTGATTGTAGCATTGGACATTGGATGGAAATTTGACTTTGTAGTGGATTCTGGACTTCCTGAAAAGGAAGTGAAAACTAGTATTACTTTGAGGGTGGAAATGTGAGCCTCTGGATTCCCTTGTTGTGGATGTAGGAATCATATCCTTTTATTTTCTGGTTGAGAAGATGTGCATATGTGTATATGTGTCTATCATTGTAAATATTGTATCAAGCTAGATTTATAAAGCCCCATAGGAAAGATGATTATTTGTTGGGTGAATCAAATGTGTATGTGTATATGTCATTATTGTAAATATCGTAATGAGCTATGTTATAAAACTCCACTAAACGGTATGATTGTCATGTTTCAGCAGTGGTCACTGTAAATACTACAAGGATCTATGTTATAAAGCTCCATTGGAAGTATGTTTTGTTTTCAGCTGTCCTACCGGTTATAAGTGTCATTGAACACCAAGGATGGTGTTCCCCCAAAGGGGATGGTTCTGTAACAACCCTGGTGAAAATTCCATGTAAAAATATATATATTTCCACGGTGATGGGACATGTATTCCAAGTTGAATGGTAGGGGAAACATCCTAGTAGGTGTTGATTCAGTTTATTATGGCTAAGGAAATTGGCAAATGAAATGGAGAAGGCTTTGTAAAGGCATGAGGCATTAATTAACATTTTATTCATGAAAATAATGGGAATTATGAGAAAAGGAGGTGAAAGTTCATAGGTTGCATGTGAGGAGGAAATTGAATGAAAATAATGGAAAATGAAGAAAATAGAGGCCTCATTCATAAAATGGATTCTGAGGATCAATTCGTAAGGTTTTGACAGGTTTTGGCAGAGATCTCTTCTATTCTCTCCCTATAATACTCTTGTAAACTTAGATTTTTCTTGGAGCACTCTTGGAGGGTGTGGCACACTTAGATTCTTGGAGCAAGAAAGAAAGGGAAGAGTAGGAAAGTGCAAGAGGGCATCAAAATCAACAACTACATCAGATTTTGTTGTAGGTACCGAGTTGCATGTATGATTTCTTCACTATTTTTTGCATGCATAGCACATGCATGTGGATTCTTAGTCATGATTTATCGCTGGCTTGGAGGATTTCCTGGATTCACATTGGATTGCCTAACCTTTCCATTTCCTGGATAGCCATGGAGCTTGTGGATTTTTTTCCTTCTTTTGTTTTGGTTGGTTCTTGTATTTCCTTAGCTTGGGTTGAGTTATTAGTTCCTAGAGCCTTGGTTGGAAAAATTCTCTGGAAGCCCTGTAATGACTTGGGTTGAGTTACTAGTCCTGAAAGCCTTGGTTGGAAAAATGCTCTAGAAGCCCTGTAACAAATTGGGTTGAGTTACTAGTCTCGTAGCCTTGGTTGGAAAAACACTCTGGATGATATGAACTTAAACAATTACGCTAAAAATTACAGATATAATAATAAATATAGAGATGCAACAGAAAAACACTTCATTTCACTAATAGAAAAACATTGAACTATGCTTACAAATAGGATGGAAATAAGATGGCTTGGGCGATGGTAGCTTATCTTTGAGAAGATATGTAGCAGCTACATGCATCTGAACTATGTTACAATGAGGATCAAGGGCCCATTTATTATTTAAAAACATGAGAAAACTCTAAAGAACCAAAACCCTAACCCCAGGAGATGTAACACCAAGAGTTTGTTGGCCCTGTTGGGTTTAATTGGGAAGCCAACTTCTTGGGGTCGTAACTTTGTCATATTATCTCTATTTGGTGTGTATAATACCTTGTTGGCAAGGCATCTCTGAGGACTACATGTTTCGCCAAATGCCCTTGCCTACATCTGCAAACCTGCATCGAACCTGAAAAATATGTCGTTTAGGGGGTCAAAACTACTCCAGAAGTTCAGGACCCAAAAAAATGCTAAAAATAGTAAATGCTGAAATAAACAAGGAAACATATGAAACTGACTGGAGGGTCTATGTGGAATAGGTGGTTGGCCACCAATATCCACCTAGATCGCTGGAGCCCTTCATGGGTTGAGTTACTATTCTTGGAAACCTTCATTAGACAAACGCTCTGGAGCCCAATAGTAGTTATGGGTTGAGTTACTAGTTATTTACGCAGTATTTTGTCATACCTCCTGTTCACTTCCCATACGATATCCTAAAGCCCAAAACATTGACTACTATGTAGCATATCCATCATGATATACAAACCATAGCGTCCCTTAAGAATCAAAGGAAAAATTCCCTGTATCCATTCTAGAGAAGGTTGCATAAAAGCCTAATTTTTGACATCAACATGTTTTTCTCCACTGCCTACCCGTGCTGATGGCAGATTGCTCAATTATACACTCGTGCTGCCAGTGCGAGTTTTCATTGGAAAACCTGCATTGGACTTCCTCTGGTAGTATTTCCCAAACTGTAGGAGAAGCTTCACTCACTAGAGCCTTCAGGAACAACGAGCTGGATATTGGTTTTTGTTGATATGGTCCAACTATCTCATTTGGGCCTCTTGATATTATCATCATGGGCTTTTCCATTGATATGTGGACCTTCCTCCCGATGTTTTGGATTTATAACTCCCTCTCCCTTCTTATAAATTCACTCCCTTCAATCCCCAAATGGTTGGTCATTGTTTGTTGCATCCCTATGTTGAGATTATGCTTACATTCTACCCATTCTAGCTTCGAGAAGGAGTGTTTGAAGAGTCTTTGCTTAGACTTGGAAATCCACCCAAATGAAGGCTCCAACATCAAGGCATAGGTTGTATTCTTCCCTTTTTATTTCTTAATATAAACATCTTATGTTCACTTTCCATAATTGTGTAAATGTTTACGCTATTAGCTTAATGTTCCTTTATATGTTAAGTAGTTTATGCTTGATATATGTTATGTATGCTCTTGTGTCTTATAGTACTTTGATCTTTGTTGCAGGTATTCGAATGTGAAGAACAACTAAGGAGAGAGGCTTAGAGCGAAAGATTCAAATTCATCACTAAGGATAAAGTGATTAGCATCAGAACGAGGTAGGTTCCTCCTTCTTTCTACATTTTTCAAGCATAAGCTAGGAAAGTGTGTATTAGATTGTTTGGTTTGTTGCTAGATGCACTGATTGGGCTAGAGGGATCACCTATGTCTGTAGAGGAGATTTGCCTTCACAACAAAATGGTGACTCCACTTGGGAAGTTATGGGATGTTCATCCTCCTTTCTTAATTGATCTCTTGATCAGTTTGGTTGACCATCAAATTCTCAATTAGTTTGAGTTTGTGTAGGTTTGTATAGTCACCTATTACTACCTTAGAGTGCTAAGTCTAGAGTGTTTGTGAAATCTTTTTTTTCCCATATTCCTCACTCATCGCAAGTTTTATCAGTGACATTAACACTGCTAGAACCTTTTTTACCTCTACAGTTGCATTGGAAACCTTGTCTTCCACTCTTTACCCACGCTGAAGACTAGCATGAGTTTTTCTATGAAAAGTAGCATTGACAACGTGAGTTTTTCTATGAAAAGTAGCATTGATGACCCTATCAGCATGGGTTTTTCTATATAAAGTAGCGTTGATCCTTGAATGTGAGATTTTTTAGGGTTTCTCTGTCAGAATTCAATGTGTCTTGGCCCCTGAGGTCTTTTCCCATCCTGTGTGCTTGGATTTGTAAGTGTTTTTGATTGATTGTCTTGATTAATTTGCAAAATTTCTGTCATTGGTTTTGAAGTGAAATCTGATTAAGTTATAGCATTTCTAGTCAATTGGTCATCACTTTTTGCTTAATGGTGTCATTGAGATGTTGGTTTTTCTAATTGATTGAGTGTTGTTTTTTGTGGAAATCATCAAAAACATTGTTTTGTATTTGTTTTAGCTTGTCTTTCAAAATTTACTTTTTGTGAAAATGCATTAGATTAGCTGCATTGAAAAGTCATTTTTTGAGATTCATCATCGAAAATAGATCACAATTTTTAGTGATTGAAAGCTAAAAATTGTATTAGGTTCATCAAATCATTCAAAACAAAAAGAAAAGCATAAATCATATAAGTGCATCTTTGTAAAGTAAAATCATTTTTCTTTCAAAATGTTGCATTTTGGATAGTGAAAAGTAAAAATCATTTTTACTTTTGGCATTGCATTTGGAAGATAAAAGTGAAATTTAGTGGAAGGCATGTTGTTTGATGCATTATTGATTGAAATTTCTTCCCTTTGTTAGTCTAGCTTTCATTGAAGTGGAAAGTTTCCTTTTCTCATACAATTTCATCTTATAGATTCAGGTGACATCGTTTTGAGCCTTAAAACCAAAACTTAATTGAAGATAAACTTAAAATTGACCTCAATTAACCTAAGGAACATTTGGAACTTAACAAAAACATTTAAAGGTCTAGGCTAGAGACATCTTCCGATGTTTATAAACCTAGAAACTGTCGTTAATTCCCTACATTGTATCCCAGGGTGAAATCCCGTTCTAGTACGAAAGTATATCGAAGGTTCTCTAGTACTCTAGGGTATATCAGAGGCACTCTAGTATGGAAAGTATATCAGAACACTCTCACTGAATGGTTATGCATTAGACAGTACTAACACAAACTTATGCTCCCTGTACCATCAAGTATATATTGGGAGACCCCACTAGGTTCTTACTCTTTAGCCACAGATAACCGAGTCAGCCGCCTTGTAAACGTTATATTCTGAACACAACATTCAGGGAGATTGGTTGTCGTACGTTAAGTCCTTGTTTTCGGCTAAGGTATATATTGCGGTTCACATATACTTGGTAAACCCTCTTGCTTAACTTACCCTTTCATTATTTTGTTTTGTTAATTTCTAAAATCAATTAATTGACCACAGAAAAACATCCTTCCTTTGGAAAGGCTCCTTAGTAGATCTTAGGTTGACATTTATGGCAACATTTCCTTAGTCTACTAGTCAAGGAAACCCCTCTGACAGGAATCCTAGTCCTTTTCCTTCTTTTGGAAATATCGGTGCTCCTTACATGGCAATGTTGTCCCTTCTTAGATTGACCATTGGTCTGTCATTTTGGTTATTTTCAACCTCGGTGATTCCAAGTGTCCAATCTGTTTCTTAACAAGGACTATGAGGATATTTCTTTTACTAAGTCAAACTCGTTAAAAAATGACATAGGTTCCTACGAGGATAGTTATTATACTGTGTCAACCTCATTAAAAATGAAATAAGTTCCCATGAGTAGAGTTCTTTTCCCATGTCAGGCTCGGTTAAAAATGAAACAAGTTTTCATGAGCATGGTTCTTTTCCTGTGTCAAGCTCATTAAAAAATGAAACAAATCCCCTTCCAATTCGATTCTTTGATTAGATCTCATAAAATCCTAGTCGAGTCTTTCACTTGATCTCGTAAGTGAACCTTCATTCCATACACCGGTTAGTAACTAGTGGTCTACTTAGGTAAATGAAATGAAGCTTGCGAGCCATGAACCTCAAATTGGATCATTATATTGGGGGCATGCCAACTCATCTTAAGCATAGTTTATCTTTGTTTCAAGCTTGTTTAAAAATGAAACCAAATCCAATCATAGTTTATCTCTGTTTTAAGCTTATTTAAAAACAAAACCAAATTCAAGCATAGTTTTTTCTCATGTTTCAAGCTTGTGAAAAAATGAAACCATATACATGTATCCTCAAGCATAGTTTCCCATGTTTCAAGCTCATGTAAAAATGAAACATTCTCACCATTCCTCTCGCGATTTCCATTTTTATCAGTCTGGTTTTGCTAGATCAGCCTTGGTTTTTCCATTCCATCGTCACCATCTCTTTGGCCAATCATATGCTTTCACTTGGTTGTTTTACCCTTGCCTGAGGAACCAATGTGATGAGTGGTATTATTAGCCAATCTCATGACCTTTACATGTTTTGAGCAGTTCCATCATGACCGAAACTAGTTGTTATCCTTTTATACCACTCATTCCTCCAAGAAGAGTAATCTTTAAGCTCTTTTCTGACTCTTGAAAAATGAAAAGATTGCCAAATACTTGTCTTTTAGAACTTGTAAAAGTAAATGAAATGATGTCTACTCAATATAAGTTAAACCATTTTCTAGACTAAGATAAACTATTGTATGAAAAAAGAATACGTTAGTTGAACATGGCTAAGGTTCTCTTGGATATTGATTTCTACCTTTACGAGTTCAAGACACAATTTACAAAAAGATATCTTTGGAGTTTTCTTTTTCACTTCTTTTTCAATCTCTTTAAACATGAAAAGGATGTTGAGTTTCACCTCTATCAGACTCATAAAAATTTAACGATGCAGGACTTATCACTATGCGAAGGTCGCATTCCTCCTTCCTAGGTCTCATAAAACTTACTAGGATGGATTCATTCAAAGGGTGAACTTATATGGCAAGCATATGTTATCCCCTTCAAGCTTGAGATAAAAAATATATGGGGTACTCACTAGAAATGGTGGGGGGGAGTGAAAGCCATCATCTCTTGTATCCTATAAAGGAAGCATGTCACTCTTGAACATGACACTCATCTATTACTCGTGTCAGGTTTGGCACATCCTCACTTCATCACTTACCTTCCTGGGTTTCGGGAATCCATTTTTCCTCTCATCTAATCATACCATTCCTTCATTATGACCTCTGGTCCTATGTTGAGTCAAATTCTTCCAATGTTCATAGTCATGTCACCTATATGTTCAAGATAAGTCCTATCTACAATTATTTACCGCCTATATATTGTCTGATTTTCTACCACAGTCCTCAATCATACTTATCTACTCTACTACATCTTGTAGTTTCATGTTGATGATGTGGGATTCATTATGGGCCTCCTTCGATGGATCACTTCTTGTTGACTTCAACTCATTATCTAGGAAAATGATATAGAAACACCCTTCTAGTTCCTTAGAGCTTGCATGCCTCAATGGCAAGTTCTTCGCATTTGATGACATGTTTACATCATTGACCTTTGATTGGATGATTCCACGGGTGTTCAACTTCAGTTTCACTATTCACATTTGTGGATTGTGTTGATTGTACCTTGAGAGCCATTGTCATCATTGGTGGTTTCTCTCATGCCTGTTAACGGTCTGCATCATTGGCCAGTAATTAGGTGGTTTTCTATCATGTTTGACTTTGACACATCTATTCACATGTTAGAATTCGTAAATTTATCAGGTCAAGACGGAGCTCAAGACCTTGGATTTTTTTCTGATCAAGTCCAGGTTGCATGGAGTTATGAGTCGTTCATGATTGTACACATGTTTCCTCTCATGGATTGATGCAACCATACCGTGGGTCCATATTCATGATCCTTTCTATTCGGATGTTTGCGACCATACCAAGGATCTTTGCGCATGATCCCTTTGATACAAATGGTTGTGTCTATACCACGAATTCATGTATTATTAGATTCCTATTCATGTACCATTATGCATGACCATCAAATATGCCATATATGCATATGCTTATGTATATGCTTGATTTGTAGGTCTACCGATGATTTTGTTTTCATCCTTACACTGACTTGTAAAGCATCTCAACCATCACTCCTTGCTCTGTCTTCATGCTTTAGGGGGAATCTCTTACATAATATTTTTTCATACATCTTGTTCACTTCCCATGCCATTTCTAGAAGTGCCAGAACATTGACTACTGTGCAGCATATCCATCACGATATACATACTATAGCCTCCCTAAAGAATCAAAGGAAAACTTCACTAAATCCATTTTGGAGAAGGTTGTCTAAAAACCTAATTTTTGGTATCAATGCTTTTTTCTCCACCTCCTGCCCATGCTCATGGCAGGTTTCTCAGTTATATGCTCGGGCTACCAGTGCATGATTTCATAGGAAAACCCATGTTGAACCTCTTCTGGTAGGTTTTCCCAAACTAAAGGAAAAGTTTCACTCTCTAAAACCTTCGGGAATAGTAAGTTGGATATTGGTTGTCATCAATATGGTCAAGCTCTCTCATTTGGGCCTCTTGATCTTATCATCATGGGCTTTCCCATTGAGATTTTGACCTTCCTCTCTCTTTTGTGGATCCCTAACTCCCTCTCCCTTCCTATAAATTCACCTCCTTCCATCCCCAAATGTTTGGTCATTGATTGTTGCATCCCTATGTTGAGATTATGCTTACATGCTACCCACTCTAGCTTGGAGAAGCAGTGCTTGAAGAGTCTTTTCTTGGACTTGGACATCTACCCAAAGGAAGAATCCAACATCAAGGCATAGGTTGTATGCTTCTCTTTTTAGTTCTTAATATATACATCAAATGTTTTCCTTTACATAATTGTGTAAATGTTTATGCTATTAGCTTAATGTTCCTTGATCTGTTAATTAGTTTATGCTTGATATATGTTATATATGCTCTCGTATCTTGCATAGTACTTTGATCTTCCTTCGAGGTACCTGGCGTGAAGAACAACTGAGCGAGGTGTGGACCGACAGATTCAAAACCATCTCTAAGGATCAAGTGATTAGAATCAAAACGAAGTAGGTTCCTCCTTCTTCCTACATTTGTCAAGCATAAGCTAGAAACATTTGTATTAGATTGTTTGGTTTGTTGCTAGACCGACTCATTGGGCTAGAGGGATCACCTTTATCCACAGAGGGGATTTTCATTCACAACATAGTCCTAGAAGCCTTGGTTGGACAAATGCTTAGGAGCCTTGGAAGGCCTGGGTAGAGACAAACCTAATGATGGTTTTGTGATGTACAACCATGAGGTGGTATCAATATTTGATGGGTTGAGGTGGATGGCCTCTTGAAGCCCTGTATGAGTTTTGACTGATGCTTTATATGAGATCCCACATTCATGCTTGGAATATGGCACATGGGTGAATGGTTGAAGAGAGATTTGGCTCAACCATTCTATGGTCGAGTGGAATGTGGAAGTCGCATCCCGAGTTTGAATTTCGCATCACTAATGAAAGGTTATTTATCCTTGCATTTCTATGACTATTATACTGGATTATATGTGGTTTATATGGCTATGATATCATGGGTATTTCTATCCCTATTATGTTGGTTATGTATGTGTTTTATGATAGCAACTATGGATGGCTATCATCATATTTTTACTTTTATATGAATGAACAATATATCTGTGGTCTAATGGATGGAATGCAAGTTAATGCATTGAGGCATAAATGCTTCATGGAAAATCTTAGATAAGTATGAGACTCCTATGTTCAGATCTATTATTTACACTTGTAGTTTAGATATTCGTGATATATTTGACGAAATGCATGTCATGGCTAGTAGGGGTCCATTCAAGGTCTTAAACAATCATTTTATTTAGTATTGTCATTTCCATGTCATTTTATTGTTATGAATGTATCATAAAATTATGGGCAGTGAATTGGGCTTTGAGCTTGAAAAAGTGGCTCAAATCTCGGGGACACTTGCATAACACTGGCAAATTGGGTCTCTAGATGCTAGTAGGCAAGCCTATGAGAGAAACTCTGGGTTTATGGATGTTGTCATGTCTATAGCGTGAGAGTGACTGAGGCTTAAGTTGTCCAAAATCTCAGTGGGACCCAATGGCAAGCTGTTTAAAGTCTTGGATTCGCTCCTGAGGGTCCTGAAGCTGATGTTGAATGTTTGTATGGTGTGTTTCCATCAATTCCACTTCCTTAATGTGACTTAGGAGGTAGAATCATATCATTATGGCCTCTCGTCACATGTTTACGCTGGCTTGCCGGTTGCTTGGGTAGATATGGGAGCAGCGTGTTACAGATTGTTTGCACTAGATGACCACAAGCTTCCCAAGTCAATGCTGAGTCTTTTCTGAGGAAATTGAATCATGTATCACCAGCTGACCTCCTTAAATTTGTCTAATATGTAATCGTTGGTGGCCTTTGGTATCTGGCATCCGGAGCTAAGGCAATGATAAGGCATCTCATAAATTGAGGCCAACATTGAAAGAACGGAAGGTATTGTGACACAGATTAGCTTTGTGTTTTTTCTGTTACTAATAAACTGCCAACATTTCTCCGCCTATTATATAGAAATGCATTTTTGAAGGGATTTTGTAGGTTTTGAGTTTGTTTTTTTCGTCGTTCTGTTTCACTTTTCTGTTTTATGATTCTCTATAACTTTTTAAATTTATTTATATATTTTATATCTGTTCTCTAGTGTTTTCCATAGTTAGGGTTTTGAATTGTTTATATTAGAGTGCAGTTGAAGATGAAGACAATGTAATGTTATGATTTAATATGATTATCTCATATTATCACCATCCTTCAGCTAAAGTTGTACTTTTATTGTACTATATATGGAAAATGATGTTGATTTGATTGTCGCCCCAGTCTTAGTAGTACTTATTTTTTGTTATGTGCAGATTGACATTCTAACATGCTGATTTCCTTACAAATGCTTTGAATTCATGTTCATGCTTTTTGTGGGCTCTTTATTAGACTTAATGCTAGATATTGACTGGGTTCATGATGAGAATTGAAGTCATGCACCACTCTCAGGGTGTCTCTGCTGAAAATGCCTACTCAAACAATTTCTCAGAAGCTTTGTTACATCCCAGAGCTTCTATGGATCTGTTATGTACCTGTTATGTGAATTTTTCTTTCATCAATGGAATTTTAGTAGATAACATGGCTCCATATTTTTTTAAGCCTTTTACTAGATTATTGGACATAAGAGCTTCAAGAGAAATGGGTTGATCACTTGGACGGGTTGGCTCTTAGATGCATATATTTGTAATTCCATTATGTTTTCATATGACTAGGCTAATCTGTATGGTTGATACTGCATTTTTCTATGGCCTGATTCATTTTCATTTTTAGAAATGTTTGTTATATCTGGTTAGTTATATAAGATAATTTTATCTACAGTTATATTGTTTTCATAGGTCATACTTATTTCCAAACTTTTTTCATTTTGTAATGATTTATTTAGGTTATCGGTAGTCAGATTCACTTAGTGAACGTTTTCAATGGAACTTAAGCTGTAAATAAATTCATGTACTTGAGTGTGACTTTCATCAATAAAGAATATATTTTCTATTGTTGAACGAACATAAAAGAAAATATTTGAATTGAAAGAAAAAGTAGTTGGAACACCGAATACGGTATACTTGATTAAGACCAGAGAGAAATCCCATCCATTAACAGATTACCCGCATCCACAAAAATGTGCCATTCTATCTCTGGTATTTTTTAAAGGATAGCTTATTTAGAGATAGTTTGTCTTCATCCAGGCATATGTAAAAATATCATAACTACCACACTATAGGGATTTTTGAATCTTAAGGCACCTGTTTAATACTAGCATGGAGGGAAAAGAGAATCTTGAGTGCAGACAAGAGGACATCAGTAGGTTTGCAGATTTTAAGGAAAGAGTGCAACAGACACAGAGGCTGAAGGTATTTTTTTTGTCGCAAGGTTTTAATTATTATTTAGTGTGCAGAAATAGGCACAATTTGTGGTTCACCTTCTCTTATAGTTGAGAAATTGGCATTAGAGAAATCTAATGATAGAAATTTCTGGGTATAAAAGTTGAAAAAATTCTAGGTATAGAAATTCATGTTTTCTTATTTTTCTGTAAGGGTAAATAAAAGTACATTCCACATTGTGCACATGTAAAGTCAAGTTTCATCTATAGTTGATGAATTTAGATATATGAGGGAATAGTTAATGGATTTTACACAACCTTCCAAAGTTTTTAATTTCCATGATCTTGGGTCTAGAAATGTCTTAAAATTCAGCCAGACTGAATCAGATTCGGCTGATTTGACCGAGACAGACCCCTGGTTGGGTTGGCTTGGTAGAAAAAATAGTTTGGTGCCAGTTTGTTACAAAACTGGCCAAGACCCACCCATGGCCAGGCCATCTTGGTAGAAAAATTGGTTCGGTGGTCGATTTGTTATGGAACCGGCCGAGCAGAGCTGGACCCTTGACCGGTTTATTAAGCTCTTGCGGTTGGTTGATGGGGAAAGATTGACTATGGACTTCATTTATGAGGTTATGGATCAAGAAAAGGAGAAAATAAAGGCAACATACAAGGATAGAGTGGCTAAGAATGGGTCCATTTGGGAAATCATTGATCAAAGATGGAAAAATCAACTCTATTTCCCTATACATGCAACTATGTTTTTTTGAACCCAAGGTATCATTATAAAGATTTGGAGGCAGAAGCTTCACTAGGGAGGTTAGAGAAGGATTAATTCACTACATTGTTTGCATGGTCCTGAAGGAGAGTGATCATTTGGAGTTATACGGACCTCATTGACTACATTGACTACATGGTCCCTAAGGAGAGTGATCAGTGGGAGATACACTGACTGCATTGACTGCATGGTCCATCTTTGATTATGTGTTCTTGTTTCGAACTATATATCATGTATGTATTGGACAATGCATTGAATGCCATTTTGATATAATCGATATATTTATGAGCCTAATTTGATCATATCTTGTATTCTCTTTGTATTATAATGCTTTATGTTTGGAAACACACATGAATATATTTAAAATTATGTGTTTTCATAAAAAAAAATATTTAATGCATTCTTTACAATGACCAAGTCATTGAAATCAAACCAGCTGAGTAAATACTAGGACAGAGCCAGAGTCAGAGTCAACCCTCGATCGGTTCTGAACCCGAGTCAGTGTTTTGAAACATTGGGGTCTATGATAGAATCTTAAAATCTCTGATGCTACCAAACCAAGAATCTCAACGATACTACTTTGCACAGTGGAATATAAACAACATTAAATCACACATGCATAGAATATGGATAGCTTTTTACAATTTTCAATCCAACTTCATTATATTAAAAAACATATAATACAATGGTCTAGGGCTCTTGTACCAGGGATAATGGCCCATATACATCCATTAGTACAATAATAAAAAATTGTGGCTTGGTGTCAATCCATCGACAACCAATCTACCCTCAACAAGATATTCTAACTAGCTGGCTGATATAGTCAGCTCTCTCAGCTCCCCTTGGCTGTACCATGTACCTACCCAGTCCTTCAGCTCCCGATCTGCAGCACCTACCTCTATCAATTCTCCAAGTCCATGGCCATTGAACCTCGACTATCAATATGCTCGCTAGTTGTGCCTTAGTCCAGCAAGGCCACAAAACATCGAGACTCTTGTCGAGTTGTTCACAACTCCGTTTGTGAACAACTCTCAATCTACCCACTACTTCTCTTCAACTACTTAGGGACTTCAACCCACTATGGTCTTACCGCATTGCTCTGATGAAGACCAACATATGGCACAAAGGGTTGCCACCTATCACTGCAAGATGTCCATCTACCACAATGAACATTAGCTAGGAGGACTACCCATCATCTACTTTAGAGTTCCTAATCCACACACAATTCAAGCACCACAAACTCTTCCTGGTTGATCAGACCCTAAAGCTCAATAAGTGTCACTTTAGAAACTACATTTGTCCATTGAATTGTTGCACACCTGGTTCCAACTTGGACACTATCACACTGTACTCCAGTAGACCATAAGTGCCCAATCCACATTCACACATGGTCCACTCTCACGCTTCCCTCCAACAAAGCACGAGTGACCAATACATGTTGTAGCATCTACACCTAGTTACGGCATAATCACACCTAGGAGACCCTTCTATTAGCCGCCAACAAACTTCTCATTAATTTCCCTTTGATTCTGCAATAAAGGAGCTATTGCACAAATCTAGACACCAATATTCACTGTGGAACTACCCACTAGTTAGGGCTTCTACCCTCCACATTAGCCCTCCCACCTTGGCTTCTACAGGATGCTCATAAAATGATCCAATATTGCTCACTACTTGACCCAACACATAACAATAATGAAGAAGGAAAATTCCCTAAAGATTCTTGTTCAACATTGCATAACATTGATCACTAGTTAGAGCACAACTACAACCCATATTCTTTGACCATCTGTGGTCAATTCTACTCCATTAAAATGTGGCTCCTCCTCCAGCACAAGGCTGAATACTTTGCTATGTGAATGGGCTCCTACAACTCTCGGTTTATGGCTTGTTTGACCCTCAAACAAGCCATTACAGGCCTGCATCCTCATCACCATAGGACAGTGTTTATTTCAGCCTGTTTAGAGATGAAATACCACTTGAAAACAGTCCCACACTCTCTTTATAACCTCGGCCTAACAACCAAGCTTCATGCACTTCAAAATAGTCATGAGAAGGCTCTAGGTTGCCTTCTCTTCCTCGTTGAGGTGACCCTCCTTCTATGGCCCTAATAGAGGTGTCCTTCTTATAAAATAATGCCCAAAATAGTTATGTACATATCCTCTTTCCTTCAGCCCTCCTGCAAGGTAATCCTGGTACCAAAATAGTCATGGATAATCCCTATTCATAGGTTTATCCTCCTTCATTTGTTTGCTCCTTTACTTGCAGCCTAAGACAGAACAATCCTCCCTTTTCAACGAGCTCCTCTTTGCTTTGTGTTGCTCCAACGGATGACTAAATGAATGCTCCCTCATCTTGTATTTATACCAAATCCAAGGGCTCTACTAATTTATTTAAGAGACATGTCCCTTGGACCAAGCCTACATGACTTCATTGTCCATAATTAATTGTCAACTTCAAGAATTCATATATCAAGTTCTAGAGCTCTGATTTGGGTGATTTTCGAAGCGTTGGAATTAGCACGCCAAGTTCTATCACCTCAAACTTTCTCATCCTCAAATTCTTCATGGTTTTGGCCCAAATCCTAATGGGTGAAAAACCCCATCCTTGGGTTCCAAGCCCACAAGCCTACCTGTGGCGCTTTACCCTCCAAACCCTGAACACTAGGGCTTGGAGTACCTCCCAAGCTACACAAAAATCAACACAAAGCAGGTCAAATCCAGTGGACTATAAAGTTCAAGTCTATTGCCTAATTGTATGTGAGATGTATGGTTTCATATAGAAATGAATCATTTGTTCAATGGCCATTAACAACTTGTCCTGTTTCAAGCTTGGAAGTTCTTATATGGAAGCTTTTTTTGCAATTAGATAATCCATTGCTTCAATCGTCATGTCATAAAGGTTGTAGGTATGAAAGAGTATTTGTTAGATGATCCAAAAATAAAATATTATCATAGGTTATAAAGTTAGAATAAAATATTTATTAATTTAAAATATTAAATTAATAATTATTAATCTAGAATATTTAATTATTAAATGTAGACATTTAGAATTAGAATATTGTTGTAAAAATATATGACTCTACAAATGTGTCGTATCTTAGGCTCTAATTTAGGAGAATTGTTAGTAAGTTGTTTAAATAGATTTTATTGTAAATGAGCACCTGTTATATTATAAGTGATCCATAATTAGAGGTATTTAGGACATTGAGCTTATAAATAGCTCATTGTAAGAGTGTTTTGTTGTTCGGGTGTAAACTCTTGCAAAATTCCAAATGTAATTTATTTTCTTATTAATAAAATTACGTGTCTGAGGACACTTCTGCATTATTGTGGTATCAGAGCTCCAGTAATGTTGCAGTTGATGTGAGGAGGAGATTTCAACTCTACAGGCACATGGAAAACTCCAGTAATTTGGTCAGTTAATATTTGGTATCTATTTTATTTTATTTTATTTTTTATTTTTATTTTTATTTTTGTTTTGTTTTGTTTTGTTTGTTTGTTTGTTTGTTTTTTTGGAAAAGACATTTAATTATATCATTGATTTTAGACTAAGTTGAAATTAATTCATAAGTTTGAGTGATTGAGTGCTCCGCTTAATCCAAAAATAAAATACCTATGCATTAATTTGGGTACTATAAAGTACCACTTTTCTTTTCGATTTGAGCCCCCATTTTTATTGCAACTGTGCTTAAATACCTAGCAGTTGAGGTTTCAAAGGTTTTTACATTTGAAATCCATCTTGGTGCTTGAATTGGCAAGAAGTGCTACTTGGCGATGGAATGAATGTTCTGGGCAATATCAGTATTGGAGAAGGTGTCCTAGTTGGCACTGGAATGAATGTTCTCGGTAATATAAGTATTAGGGGTGCCAAGATCGGAGCAGGCTCTGTAGTGCTCACTATAGTGCCCCCTTATACTACGACTATTGGAAATCTAGCACAAACGGTTAATTGGTGGTTCTATGTTGAGCTTCTTGCATTAAAGGATTATATGGCTATCGCTGTCAATCAATCCAGAAATCATTTGGAATTTGATATTCCAGTTTTTTAATTATGAAATATCGACATCAGGAGCAACTGTGAGATAGTGATTATTTACAACATCCCATACCTTTCTCTGCAAATTTCTATTCTCCTTCGTCAGATCCCTTTTAGTGTTAGTTATCTCCTTTATGTGGCTGAGCATGCACTGGTTCTTTCTCACCCTCACTTGCTCCATTCTAAGGTTTGAAATTGCATTGCTTGAATTCTAGAATGGTAACCTGCATCAAAGGAAATGGAATTATTTGTGTTGAGTTCATGTATTGGGAGAATTCAATGATGAATTAAATTTTTGGCCTCACTATAACATTCTACTCAACGCAACTAGATTTATTATCATTGTCAACACAGAGAAAATTTCACTAGATCAATGATAAAGGGTTTTGTGAGCACTTAAGGGGTTGATTTAGTTCAATTTTCTTATATTAATCAAACGATTTGGAAGGGTAGCAATTGAAATGGCTATCTAAATCAATCCCATAAGAGATCTGAAATCACCTTTGGAACGCAGCGTTCTATTGTTTCACCCATGGGGTTATAGTGACCAGAATTTATTTTGGAGTAATAAGGAAACCTAATGGAGAGATAAGTATTTTTTTTGTAATAGAGACAAAGTTTTTTTTTTGTAATGGAGAAATAAGGTGAGTTGGGTAATTTCTCAAAGAAGCATTTTTTTTATTTATTTAAAATCTGTTAATTTGGGTTCATCGCATTGTAACTCAAAGTAATTTTACTTTTTTTTGGGGGGGGGTGACATTTTTCTTACAAGGATTTGCAAGAGATTGTAAAAGTCAAACTTCGAAAGTTACTTCGTGAATATTTGAGAAATTGACTAGAGCCAAATGAAAAGCTCAGTCATTTTTCTCCTATTTCAACAACTATACGAGGGTCAAGGCCAAGCCCCGATAGATCGATTTTTCTTTTTTTGTGTGGTGTGTTGCATGTTGTGTTGCCCATCTTGATATATTTTTCCTGAGCTTGATTCTTGGTGTGAAGCTTCAACATTACAATGTCAAAGTTGATTAATTTGTTTTCTGATTCCGACAAACTTGAAGGCATAAAATCTTACAAAACATGGCAACTCCTCATCGAAAGCACTCTCATTTATAATGAACTTTGGCATGATATATTCGATTGTGATAATAAGCCAAATAAACCCATAGATGCAGTTGCACTAGCAAAAAAGGAAGTTAAGAATGCCAAAGCATTAGCTCTCATTAAATCTTATGTTAATGATCAAATGTATGTCCATATAGCAAATGCTACAGATGCATGGTCTGCTTTGTGAATTTTTATAAGCTTCTTTGATACTCAACTTGAATCAAAGAAAGTTGATCAACAATTAAAATTGTTGCAACGAAAATTGACTGAAGGAGGTGATGTCCTTGAATACATATCCAGACTTAAGAATATTAAGTAGGAAATCATTAATGTTGGTTTTCAAGCAGTAGATGATAGTTTTATGGACACAATTTTAATTGCTGGACTTCCTTCTTCCTACACACATTTTTTTGAAACTCTACAATTAACTAGAAAGTTAGAGAAGATAAAGTTTGATGAGCTCTGCAAAATGTTGACCCAACATGAAAAAACCTTTGGTAAGAAAAAAAAAATTGGTGAATATGTCATTTTCATAGAGGCCAACACTAGTAAATCATCAACTGACAGTTCTAGAGTAGAGGCAAAGGGAATTTCAATCAGAATCAAGCAACACATATTGTAAAAAGTCATGGTTGAAGCCAAAGCAAAGGAAACAACTTTAACAATGGCAACAGTTCAGGCATGAGTAATTTTCAAGGCAGAGGAAACAGTCAAGGAAGAGGCTATTTTCAAGGAAGAGGAAATAATCAAGGTAGAGGACAACCTCAAAATAGAAGTCAAAGTAGAGGTAGAGGACAGTCTCTAGGAAGAGGAAGAGACTTAAGTCAAATTGTGTGTCGAAGATGTAACAAATTTGGACATTATGCTGAAGATTTTCGAACTTCTATTGATAAAATACCCAAGTTTCATCAGCATTCAACACAATTTGCAAATGATAAAGATGATGATGGTTCAAAATATGTCTTTACTTCTTCACCGACAATACAAATTTCCTCCTATATTAAAAGTGATTATGAAGATGCTTGGATCTTGGATTCAGGAGCAACTCAGCACATGACTTATTGACGAGACTTCTTTTGGAATTTTGAAGATTACCGACATAATTCCATCTTTCTTGTAGATGATACAAAACATACTCCTTATGGAAAAGGTGTAGTTAATGTTTCTCTCCTTGGCGTTGGAGAAAAAATGATTTCAAATGTATGGTATGTACCAACCTTTAAGAAGAATTTGTTATAACTAGTCATGATTCAGCAAGCAGGACATCAGGTAATTATGGAAGATGGCTTAGTTAAGATTAATTTAGTCAAACAGAGCTTGTAAAATGTGATGACAAGTTATGCAGATGGAAAATTATTAAGGATGAAAAGGACAATTATTCCAAGGCATTCTGAGTTTCTAGGGGCTGTGACTATAGGAATTTCACTTATAAGATTGTGGCTTGTAAGATATGGACATTTAAATTTTGAAAGTCTTTCTCAGTTGCAAAAACAAGGGATGGTTAAGGGACTTCCAACTTTCGAAAAGGAAAATGCAAAATGTTAAGCTTGCATTTATGGAAAACAAAGTCGAGAAAGTTTTCCAAGAAGTTCATTGCGTGAAAACAGACTGCTGCAACTAGTTCACAGTGATATTTGTGGACCACTACAAACTTCATTAGGTGGTTGCAAATATTTCTTACTATTCGCTGATGATTTCAGTAGAATGACTTGGGTTTATTTCTTGAAGCAAAAGTTAGAAGCATTTGAAAAGTTTATAATTTTTCACCAACTTGTTGAAAATTAAGTCAAAGAAAAGATAGGAATGCTTAGGACAGATAATGGGGGAGAATTCACTTCAAATGAATTCAAAATGTATCGCAGCGATAATGGCATAAGAAAACATCTTACAAGTGTTTATGCTCCACAGGAAAATGGATTAGTAGGAAGAATGAATCACACCTTGTTAGGAATGGAAATATCTATGTTAACTTTCAAAAATTTAAGTCCAACACATTGGGTAGAAGAAATTCATAGAACTATCTACTTAAGAAACAGATCTTCAGCTGCTTCTTTAGATGGAATAACACCTTATGAAGCTTGGTTTGTTTCAAACCTCGAGTTAAATATCTTAGAGTTTTTGGATAAGTATGTTATACCTCAGTTCCGAAAGAAAAAAGAGCTAAGCTTGAGTCAAAAAGTTTGAAATGCACATTGATTGGATATTCTAGGGTATTGTCTTTTGACCAATGGAAATTTTATTGTGAGAAGGGATGTAATTTTCGATGAAATAGAGAGTAAGAGTGCTGAAGAAATAGAAATTCTTCTTCAAAAGTTAGAAGCTAAAGGCAGTCAAAGAAAAGGAAATATGCAAAGTCAACAAAATTCACCAAATTGCTATGAACTTGATTTTCCTTCATTTGAGGATGATTCATTCAGTCCATCTACTTCAACAACACCATCTGGATCTTCTAGTAGTTCATCCGCATCTTTGAGCAGCAGTAGTTCTTCTGAAAGTGATTCTCCACCTCGAAGATCTTCAACTGATCGACGAAAATTAGTTTACATTAATCCTCTTTAGAATGATGGTGACTTTTCATAATCTCAAACAAGTGAGCATCAACTACCAAAATGGGCAGTTCAACTTTTGAAAGATGTAAGGCCTGATGAGCAGAATAAAACAGGCACAAGGAAGTCACACAGAAGTGAAGGAAATTTTGCCTTGATAGCAAATGATTTTATTGAACCTTCCACATACAACGAAGCAATAAAACCTAAAGAATGACAATAGGCTATGATTGAAGAATATCAAGCAGTAATTGATAACAACACTTGGAAACTTGTTGATTGTCCTTAAAATGTTAAACCCATAGGATGTAAATGGGTTTATAGAGTTAAGTACAATCAAAATGGAGAACTTGAAAAGTATAAAGCAAGACTTGTGGCTAAAGGTTTTGCACAGCAGGAAGGCATTGATTATGAGGAAACTTTTGCTCCTATAACTAAATGGAGCACCATCCGATTAACACTTGCATTGGCCGCTCAGAAAGGATGGAAAGTTCATCAAATGGATGTAAAAAGTTCTTTTCTAAACAAGGATTTATAGGAAGAAGTATATATGACACAACCACTAGGTTTTGAAATTAAAGGGCAGGAACATACAGTCTGCAAATTGATCAAGGCTTTATATGGGTTAAAACAAGCTCCCCGAGCTTGGTATGCCAAAATGGATGAATACCTTAGGAAAGTTGGTTTTCAATGAAGTGAATCTGATGATACTTTGTATGTGTAATAATAGGGTAAATATCTGGTGATTCTTGTTATGTATGTAGATGATTTGATCATTACTGGAAACAATGATGATCATATTGCATAGGTGAAAACAGAGCTACATGCAGGTTTTAAGTAGACAGATTTGGGATTACTTCACTACTGTCTTAGAGTTGAAGTCTTCCAACGTCCACATCCTATTTTCATTTCTCAGAGGAAGTATGCAGCACAGGTTCTTCAATGATTTGGAATGTAGGATTGCAAGCCCATTCTTACCCCCATGGAGAAAAACTTGAAACTTTCAAAATTTGAAGGGGGGGAAATGGTGGACAACACTACTTATAGACAGTTGATTGGTAGCTTGATTTATTTGATAAACACTCACCCTGATCTATCTTATGCATTCAGTATTCTTTCAAGTTTTATGTAAGAGCCACGCGATAGCCACGAGAATGCATCCAAAAGAGTTCTTTGATATATCCGAGGAACAGAAGATTTTGGTCTTCTTTACAAAAAGACTTAAAACTTTGTACTTGGTGGTTTTTTAGATGCCGACTTTGTTGGAATTATTGATGATTGAGCATCAACATTAGGTTATTTAATCAGCACGGGGTCAGTAACAGTGTTTTGGAGTTGTCAGAAACAAGCTATAGTGGCCACTTTTTCAGCAGAGGTAGAGTACATTTCAGCATAGGAAGCAGTATCTCAAATTTTTTGGTTGCACAGAATTTTGCAGGACTTCGGAATTTCTCAGGTAGAAGCTACATCATTATTCATTGATAGCCAGTCAGCCATTAAACTTGCCAATGACCCAATTTTTCATTCAAATACAAAGCATGTGGACACCAAGTATCATCATATCAGATCTCCCATTTGCCAAGGATGTCCTCAAGCCAATTTATTGTCCTTCAAAAGATCAAATCTCTCACATTTTCACTAAACCTCTTGGGAAAATAAAATATACTAAGTTCAGGGATGAACTTGGTTTCTGTCGTAATATATCTTTGGATCATGGGGGGAATGTTAGATGATCCAAAAATAAAATATTATCATCGGTTATAAAGTTAGGATTAAATAAATATTATTTTAAAATATTAAATTATTAATTATTAATCTAGAATATGTAATTATTAAATGTAGATATTTATGATTAGAATATTGTTGTAAAAAGATATGACTCTACAAATATGTCGTATCTTAGGTTCTAATTTAGGAGAATTGTTAGTAACTTGTTTAAATAGCTTTTATTGTAAATGGACACTTGTTATTTTATAAGTGATCCATAATTAGAGGTAGTTAGGACATTGAGTTTATAAATAACTCATTGCAAGAGTGTTTTGTTATTCAGGTGTAAACTCTTACAAAATTCCAGAAGTCATTTATTTTCTTAGTAATAAAATTATGTGTCTGAGGACACTTCTACATTAGTCATGTCTAATCGACTTAAGTAACATTGTATATGATGCATGTATGAACTAAAGTGCCTCAAGATTTTGGCAACTCAAAGCTACTCAACTATCATATAAGCATTTTCAATGTGGGTGTTAGTCGAAGCCATTGTGGCGCACTCCATACATTCCTACATCATGATGTTTCCACCTATAATAAATCACACATCAATTAAATTTGTTTTGCTTATCAAGTTAATTTTGGGAAACTTCTTACACAATGTGTGAATTCAAACCACATGCAACAATATCACAGAGGGTTTAAACTCCACACAAACAATATAACCCATAAAACTAATAGAGACCGTTAATTAAATTTGTTTTGCTTATCAACGTAATATTGGGAAACTTCTTACACAATGTGTGAATTCAAACCACATGCAACAATATCATAGAGGGAATAAACTCCACACAAACAATATAGCCCATAAAACTAATAGAAACTCAAAAGTTAGTTTAAAACAATATAACCCATGAAACTAATAGACCAGAAAGCAATTTCAAAACAATATAAACCATGAAATTAATAGAGGCTCGAAAGTCAAATAGACAATGCCCAACACATCATCCTTGTAGAGTTTCGTGCATGTTCCTGTTTAAGGTTAAGGATGGACAAACTATGATATAAATGGTCAGCTCTTAGGTAAGACTAGCTCAACCTAAGAGTTCCTGCTCATAGGTCATTTCTATTCATTCACCAAACCATTCATACATAAGTAAGATTGGAAATATGTTGAAGAATTGAACATATTCCTTAAGAAAAAGATCAAATCTAACTGATTGCAACAAATCACAACAAATCTTTAATAATAGAATAATCTAGAGAATCCTACATTTCTCCATTATTCCAAATTTCACCCTATTGTAGCGGCTACAACCACCCTCCAAAATTTTGGCCTACACCAATTTCAGAACCTCCCTGGAGAGTTTCACTTGATGACTGTGCACACGTGGGTTTTCTCCGTGAGCTCGTGTGAGTCCTCGCATCCACCTTGCTTGTTCATTTCATTCAAGTTTTTTCATGCTGGTGTCTAAGTCATGTTTGTGACCATGTTCTGGTTATGCTCGAAGTCTTCGCTTCGTATGTGCTTGTTGTGTTCTCTATGAAAGCATCTGTCACACTCACACACAGAGACACGTTCACTATCATGCGAGCGTTGTCTCAATCAATGAACGGTAAAAAATGATCAAAAAATGATATTGAGAGGATATGATATCAGTTTTGAGAGATTCAAGTTGTGTTGGATTCATGTCAATGAGATCTACATTTTGGCACCGGTTTTGAGCACTTTTGAACACATTCATTTTTTAGCACTTTACTGATACCTTGGATCAATTGGAAAAACAACAACACTCTATCATTATGTCACTGATCCCTTAGATGAATTGGTTAAATGACAACACTCTATCATTATGTCACAAGCTACATATATATACATTAAAAAGTATCAAACATTAGACTTCATATTAGCATCAAGTAGTACACATAGTTCATATGTTTGCTATATACACTACTCATCCTCTTCAAACTTCATCGTTCCTGTAAATTCTTTTATTTGATCTTTGTGTAATATACTCTTGAAAATAGTGTGTATATGGTCCAAAATACATTTACATGGCCTTGCTCCCCATCGCTGTAGATATGGATCTCACTTATTAGTTTTCTACATGATGCACATAATGCCAATCCTCAAATTTCTAGCCCTCAGCACCCAATTCTACTTCTTTGTGTTATATGTCCTTTATATGGTTTAGATTTGTAATATGTGTAACACACACTCTCCACCTTGTGCACCTTGTTCATGTATTTATACATTATGGTGTAATAGCTTGATGAAGGCAAACAATAATACTTTGGGGCTAATACAATAGTCTACCCAAACCCTTCGGCTAAAACCATGGGAAAACACATATTGGCGCTTAGGCCCCAAAATGAATTGTTGATGTTCACACCCTTTATGACTTGGCCCATAGGAACCCCACCTCATAACCATGCCCTTAACAATCAGAGTTCCATATGTATTAGGTCTCGACACCTACAATGTGTCACCCAAAAAGGGGTCATTTGGCCACCCAAAAATTCCAAAACAGAACGCCATGTGTCACCTCCTACATATGTCACTCCATGTCACTTCTTCCTATACAATGTGCCACCTATATTGGCTTTCGAATATTAGTGTTGGCAAAAGACTATTGTTTGAATATCCCCATGGCTCCAAATCCAACGATCATGTCATCTCCATGTGTTTGCCACCTAGAATTCACCTATACGCCAACTGTCTACTACCTGTAATACCTTGATACCACTTGTGCGCCATGCATCGTGATACCAAAACCATCCTTTGAAAAGCAGTTGTTAAGAAACCCCCCCCCCCCCACCGTTTGGTGGCTTTATACTTGGGGGGAGGGGGACCCACATTAAATATTTTTTGTCAATCTCTTTTTGGAACCATGGCGTGAATCCATATCGCAGAACCCCCCCCCCCCCCACCTCTTGTTAAATGTCAACCATTGGGTGTCAGGGGAGGGGGGCACAACACTTAATGCGGGCTGTCAAATCTAGACATGATTTCAATCAACTATGTTCTTTCCATTTATGTGAACCCAATTTAACAAATTTAGGGTTTTTACTCCAAACACAATGAAGTTTGGGGTTTCGGTCCATGAAATTTAAGGTTTTCCCCTTCTTATCCTTTTCATCAGACTCATTTCTCCTCTATCAACTAATGCTAAATTCTAAATGAATCCTACAAGATCTTCCTTTGACATCAATGAAAATGGTTGTCATCACTGACAACACATTGATTGACAATAGTGACACATGGATTGAATAGGAGAAATCCTCTAGCCTTAAGATATTTTCTAGGGTAGAAGGAGAGCATAGAGTTATCTTGGGTTAACCTAACAAAGGTAGTGGATAGGATGGAGAAGTGGGAAAAAAGGATAGACATGATGCATAATTTAGTGTGGGTGATATGGTTTTTGCTAGGATGAAAGAGGATGAATTTCCACCATCGAAGGTGATGCCCAGGTCCTTGATCAGAGATTTGAGGGTTCATTTAAGATGATTGAGAAGATTGGAGATGTAGCCTACAAGTTGGATTTTCCATTCCACTGTTGTGCATGCTATCTATTGTTTCCTGTGAGTCAGTTAAAACCATGTCTAGTAGACATGGAGGATCCTGAGAGAGAAAATTTATCATGTGGACTAACATTGATTGTTGATCATCCAAATTTAGAACTTGAAGAGATAGTTTCCTACAATTTAAGGGATTGGCAACAATAGGAAGCAATAATATTTCATACATTGGAAGAAAGCACCTGAGGAGGATGGATGGGAGACAAGAGAGAAACTTTGGATATAGGAGAAAGAGATCCATGAGTTTGAGGATAAGATCCACTAAGACGTATTGAGATTACCAAGGATGACAATGAATCATGGTGGGGCGGGATGTAAGGCACCTATGCACCCACGAGTGCATTATGCATCTTGAGTCAAGTCACCATCTCAACCGAGTGCTTCAAGCATCAGTCACTCCCTCCCAAGTTGAATTGAAGGCAAGTGTGCCCAAGTTGGAGCATAATGAAGGTTCCCAATTCAACACAAGTGTGCCTAAGTGGGAGTGGAACAAGGGTGCCTGATTCAACACAAGCACACCCTAGTTAGAGTAAGTGTGCCCAAATGAACGCCCTTGAGATGGAACAAGCTTACTAACCAAATTTTGGGTTTCTTGATTTAGTTTTGATGGAACGAAGTTTGGCCCATAAGATGAAGCTTTAGCTCGACCACCCAATTGCCCATCAACTCACCATGTTCAAGTATAAATAAATGGAAGTTGCAATGAGTTATAAGGTTGTTAAAAAGAATTACTGCGAGAGAGTTATTACCACAGCATTTGGTATCAGAGCCGAAGGTGGATATTTCAAGCCAAGTGTTTGCCTCAGGGGACACCTCTATTGCCAATGGTTTATTTAGTTGATTGTTAGGAAAAGTTGACTTGGAGAAAGAGTCAAAGTTGACGGAGTCAAACAGTGGTGGTTTTTGGCATGTGGTTTAGTGTACCCATGGATTTGATGTAATAGAATCCTTAAAAAGTTGGGAGGAGCTTTATCATAATAGGTCGAGGGATGTGAGCAATGAAGGCTCACTTGGCCAACTTAGTTGGGTTTGTGCCAAGGGATCTGATGGAATTCCATTAGCTAGATTTTTCCCAAAAATGTGAATATTGTATTTAATGTTTGTATGTTGCTATGTTGACCCATCCTCTTGCCTTGGCACGAGCCTGATACTATCCTTGATGTGCTCTTGTGGCACAAAAAATTGGCTCATCAAGGTCAAGCTTGTCCAACCCAAGGAGGCTCAAGTGCTTGTGGATGTTCTTGTGGAGAGCAAAGCTTTGGACATCCTTGTCCAGAACCTCTTTGGGCTACATGAGGGTGACCTTAATGAGTCAATTTTTTGTTCCACAAGAGCACATGGAGAAGAGCATCAACAATCTTGTGTCAAAGTGAGAGTATGGTTCAACATAATAACATATAAACATTAAACACAATATGCACATTGTTTACCCTGGGAAATCCCCAACTCTAAGGAAAATTCCACCTAATGGAATTCCATTAAATCCCTTGGTCAAAACCCACCAAATCTGGCCAAGTGAGCCTTCACTACTCACATCCTCTGGCATATTAAAATTGTTGAAAATAGCAACAAGAAATGCTAAATATAGAAGTTCTAAATTTAGTACTACTATAAATAGAATTTCGGGATACCTTCCTATTTTAGTCAGCCCCTAAACTAAAATAGAGAAGTAAAATTCAAATTTGATCTTAGCAGCTATTTGTAAAATAATTAATTAATTCTCCATGAGTTAATTAGTTAAGGAAAATCAAACATGAAGTCTATGTGGGGACATGCAACAGTTTCTCCATTAATTGAGGAATTTATCCATCAGTTAAAGAGATAAGGATGAGTTGTAATAAGTTGACATAGTTAACTGAGTCAAGTCTAGTTAGATTAATTCAAACAGTTTGTTGAATTAATGTGAGTTTAGTTAGTTAATGCATGCATGCATGTAACTACTGCACTTCAGATAACTGAATATTCTCTCATAAATAACTCATGCATGTTAGTTCAGACAGAGACCCAGTTGAAATCAAATGGAAGGGCAGTGTACTATCAGTTGCTAGAATATTCCATTGTGAATATTCCTTGCATGCAGAAGGAATTATTTCCTTTAGGATTACATACTTACCTCTTCAGGTTTTGTGAGTGTGATGAGGCAAATTCACACATGTTGCTTCACTGGACCCCAAGAAAAATTGTGCAAGGAAATAGGAGGCTTGGAGGGCTTGAGGAGGACATATACAGTGTCTATTCAATCTATGAGCTATATTGTTTGATTGCAGAGAGAGCAGGATAGCCTGAGAGCTGATTATTTTTGTAACTTGAACAAGATTTACACTTGTATGATAATACAGAGATTGGGGTTTTAGGCTTAGGCTTTCCCCGGGTTTTTTCTTCTGTGTTATCTGTGATTGATTTCTCATTCTCAGTTATATGTGTTCTCATTGATCGTGCTCAAATTTATCGAGCTTCCGCAAAGTTATTATAGAAGTAGATCTTCTATTTTTCTTTAGTCTATTGCATAATTTGTTGATATATAGTGGGACTTTCTACATGGTATCAGAGGAAAGGTGATCAAAGGAGAAGAACATTAGACAAGAAGGGAGAAGGGAGAAGTTTTTGGTTCCTGAATATAGAAATTGAGTTCTTATCACATCTCAATTTCACCAATGGCATTCAGTGGTTTAGGACTCGAGTGTGCCCTTGATGGCAGCTCGAATTATATAGCCTGGAAGGATCGCATGGAAGCAGTATTAGAGGATAGCGGTCTAAAGGACTTCAATGATCAAGAAGTCCCCAAGCTGACTGATGCTCCTCAACTGGTGGAATGCAAGAAATGTGTGGCTAGAGCAAGGAGAATCCTCCTGGAGTGTGTTCGAGACCACATTGTCTCGAGCCTCCATGGGAAGGAGACACTATTTTTGATGTGGAAAACATTGAAAGATTTATATCAAAATAGTAGTGATTAGAGGAAGCTAGCACCAAAAAACAAGCTTCGTAAGATCAAGTGTGAAAAGGGCGACACAATCTCTACATGTCTGAACAAGCTCACCACTTGCAGGGATGAGCTTGGAAGTGTAGGGATCATGACCACTGATGATGACATGGTGAGTCTTGCACTCGTCGGTCTTCCTAAGAGCTAGCATAGCTACCAAGGCTCAGCTAATGGAAGAGAAAAATTGCCAGATTGGGAATGACTTTGGTCAGATCTGATGTAGGAGGAAATAAGAAGAATCACTAGAGATGGATCCTCATTGAAGCAAGATGATGAGGAAAATCTAGCCTTAGCAAGTAAGGGGAGGAAATCGAAAGGGAAGGAGTCCCATCCCAAATCCGGTTCTTCCCATGGTGGGAAGAAGATTGACAAATCGAAAGTGCAATGCTTTCATTGTCATGAAGTGGGCCATTATGCTTACGAATTGTCCATAGAAGAAATCCAGGAAGGGTTCCTCGAAGGCATCTGATGGTGAGGCACTGGCCTCACAGTTTGAGCTGGATTTATCGCTTATTGCATGCATGGTTTCATCCATGGTGGGATGTGTGTGGTACCTGGACAGTGGAGCTTCATTCCACATGTCAGGGGACAAGAATCTTTTCAGTACCTTGGAGGAGAAGGATCTCTAGATGCAGATTGAAATGGGCGATGATGGAAAGTACCGTGTTCAAGTGAAGGTATGGTTGTGTTTCAAAGGGAGCATGGAGCTCCCCTCATCCTGATTGATGTAAAGTATGTACCAGGTCTGAAGAATAATCTTGTGTCTGTCGCTATGCTAGAAGATAAAGGCTATGATGTAGTCTTTAGCAAAGGAAAGGTATTCTTGAGGCATATCGGTACTGGACATATAAAGAAAATTGGGATTCGAGCAAATAATCTCTACAAGATGGAGGTAGACGACTGTGCTGCATTGAGTTCCAAAGATGAGGGTGTAGAGCCAAGAGGTTGGCGAGCTATTGCATAGAAGACTGGGCCACTTGCACCATGGAGCCCTGAAGATCATGCAATAGATTTCTACCAGATTACCCAAGGGAAAACTTGAGTAGATGAATACATGCAAAGTTTGTACGTTGGGTAAGTATGTGAAATATTCCTTTCCAGATCGAGACAGTAGAGCCGGAACAATCCTAGAGCGAGTTCACTCAAATGTTTGTGGACCTTTCTCTACAGCCTCCACCGCTAAACAAAGGCACTATGTTATTTTTATTGATGATTTTTCTCGTAGATGTTGGATCTACTTTATGCAAAAGAAGGATCAGACCTTCTTGAGGTTTTTTGAGTTTAAAGCCTTCGCAAAGAAAGAATCTGGAAAGAAAATAAAGGCCTTGCGTAGTGACAATGGTGGAGAATATGTCTCCCAACAGTTTAAAGACTTCTGCGCTGCAGAAGGAATTAAATGGGAACTGACGACACCCTATAACTCACAGCAGAATGGGGTGGCCGAAAGAAAGAACAAATCAATTGTGGGAGCAGCTCGAGCGATGTTGCATGACCAAAGCCTACCACTGCATTTGTGGCTGAGGCATGCAATACAATAGTATACTTGCAGAATAGAAGGTTGCACCGTATACTAGGGATGAAGACACCTATGGAGGCTTTTTCTGGGAAGCAACCTGATGTAAGTCACTTCCAAATCTTTGGATCATCAGTTTACTATCATGTGACCAAAGATGCCAGGAAGAAGCTAGACCCAACAACTGAGTTGGGAATACTTGTGGGGTACACAGATACACCCCACAACTATCGGGTGTACCTGCCTTCCACTGAGAGGACAGTGGTACGTAGTGATCTGAAGTTCGACGAGCAGAAATCCATGTGCTTATCACTTGAGAGGGAGCTTAAGTTGCATGCAAAGGAGGAACTTTCAATTCCTAAGGAGGAGGAGCCTCAGATTGATACGAAGCAGCCGCATGCAGAGGATCTGGGAGTGGAGACATCCACTCACGTTGAGACTTCCAGAGATGGGCAGAAACACTCAAGGGAAGCTGACAGGTTGATCTTGGATGCCTGCGAGAATGTGGGACAACCATCTTCTCAGTACAGACAGAGGAGGTCGCCCGAGCGGTACACTGGGTACATGGCCTTGGTTGGGGAGTGTGTAGATATCGAACCTTCTTCATTCAAGGAGGCATTGCAGCAACTAGTCTAAGTTAATGCAATGGTAGAGGAGTACAACTCTATCATTCGAAACAGTATGTTGGATGTTGTCCCAAGACCTCAGGGTAAGTCAGTGGTGAGTTCCAGATGGCTTTACAAGGTGAAGCAGGCAGCTGATGGTAGTGTTGAGAAGCATGACGAAAGGTTTGTTTCCCGGGGTTTCTCACAGGTCGAGAGGATCGACTATGATGAGACTTTTGCTCCCATAGCAAGGTACTTATTAATTAGATCGATGTTGGCACTATTAGCTCAGATGGGGTGGAAGATCCACTAGATGGATGTGAAGACAACATTCCTTAATGGGAAGATTGAGGAGGAGGTGTACATTGAGCATCCAGAGAGTTTTGAGACATTCGATCGTGAATCGCATGTGTGCCGACTCAAGAGGGCTTTGTATGGGTTGAAGCAAGCACCCCATGCTTGGTACACCAGGATCTACAACTATTTCACCAGGTTGGGCTTCACCAAGAGTGAAGCAGATCCAAACCTTTACCACATCATGGTAGAAGGTAAACCATTGATCATTGTTATTTATGTCGATGATCTGATTTTGACAAGTGATGATCATCTGATACAGTCTTGCAAGGAGGACCTTGCAAGAGAGTTCTAAATGAAACACATGGGTCTTATGCACTACTTTCTAGGCATGGAGGTGTGGTAGAAAGATGATGAAATATTTGTGTCTCAAGGCAAGTATGCTAATAAGATATTCAGGCGCTTTCACATGGAGAAGTGCAAGCCCATGCAGACTCCTCTAGCTGGGAACTGGAGGAAGGAGGATGCTACTTCAGGTGAGGTAGTAGCTGCCACTGTTTATCGGTAGTTGGTTGGTTCACTTATGTATCTGGCGAACACACGACCCAACTTATGCTTTACGATGAACTAGCTGAGTCAAGCTATGGTTCAACCTACCAAGTTGTTTTGGAAGGCAATGAAGCATGTGCTGAGATACCTCAGAGGCACATCTCAGTTCGGATTGTGGTATATATGGACAGAGCAAGTGAAGCTTCAGGGCTTCATAGATGCAGATTGGGCAGGGAGTCCATCAAACCAGAAGAGCACTTATGAAGGGATCTTCAACCTTGGTTCAGCTGCAATTTCCTGGTACACCAGGAAACAGAGATCAGTTGCACTTAGCTCAGCAGAGGCTAAATACATGGCTGCTAGTCAGGCTGCATGTGAGGCCATTTGGATGCGCAAGATTCTAGTGGGATTTTTTAGTCAAACGATGGATCCTACAGTGATCTATTGCAATAACCAGAGTTGTATCAAACTCTCTGAGAATCTAGTTTTTCATGACAGGTCCAAGCACATAAATATCTGGTATCACCATCTTCGAGACTGTGTGGTCAAGAGGATCATGTTGTTGCTGTATGTTTCAACTGAGGAACAAGATGCATATATTTTGACTAAGGCATTGTCAGAATGCAAGTTCGAGTTCCACAAAGACAGGATTGGGGTCACTGATAATCCCTTTCTTATTGAGAGGGAGTGTTGAAAATAGCAACAAGAAATGCTAAATATAGAGGTGCTAAATTCAGTACTGCTATAAATAGCATTTCAGGATACCTTCCTATTTTAGTCAGTCCCTAAACTAAAATAGAGAAATAAAATTCGAATTTGATCTTAGCAGTTGTTTGTAAAATAATTAATTAATTCACCATGAGTTAATTAGTTAAGGAAAATCAAACATGAAGTCTATGTGGGGACATGCAACAGTTTCTCGATTATTTGAGGAATTTATCCATCAGTTAAAGAGATAACAATGAGTTGCAATTAGCTGACTTAGTTAACTGATTCAAGTACAGTTAGATTAAGTCAAACAGTTTGTTGAATTAATGTGAGTTCAGTTAGTTAATGCATGCATGCATGTAACAACTGCACTTCAGATAAATGAATGCTCTCATAAATAACTCATGCATGTCAGTTCAGATAGAGACCCAGTTGAGATCAGATGGAGGGGCAGTGTACTATCAATTGCTAGAATATTCCATTGTGAATATTCCTTGCATGCAGAAGCAATTCTTTCCTTGAGGATTGCGCAGTTACTTCTTCAGGTTTTGTGAGTGTGATGTGGCCAATTCACACATGTGGCTTCACTGGACCCCAAGAAAAACTGCGCAGGGAAATAGGAGGCTTGGAGGGCTTGAGGAGGACATATACAGTGTCTATTTAGTCTGTGAGTTGTATTGTTTGATTGCAGAGAGAGCAAGATAGCTTGAGAGCTGATTCTTTTTGTAACTTGAACAAGATTTCCACTTGTATGATGATACAGAGATTGGGGTTTTAGGCTGACGCTTTCCTTGGGTTATTTCTTTTGTGTAATGTGTGATTGATTTCTCATTCTCGGCTATATATGTTCTCATTGATCGTGCTCAAATTGATTAAGCTTCTGCAAAGTTGTTGTAGAAGTAGATCTTGTATTTTTCTTTAGTCTATTGCATAATCTGTTGATCTACAGTGGGAATTTCTACAAAAATAGAGTTCCTCCTAGCATTTTAAAGGTTCCATTACATGAAATCCATGGCCATTAAACTACATGCCCAAAACCACCACTATCTGACTTAGTCAACTTTGACCTTTTCCCCAAGTCAAGTTTACGTAACAATGGAAAGATAGAAGTGTGAAGATCTCTTGAAATGCAAGTCCAAATAAAGTAAAGTAGCCGCATGGGGCTCACTCTACCCTTGTATTAAAGTAGATTCAAATTGAGAAGAACGAGTTGTGCGCATAGTTGGAGGAACGAACAAAGGTTCTATGAATCAATTTACAACAACAAGCCAAGAAGAATCTAGGCTGAGATGAAAAAGACACCTACATCAGGGAACCTTGTGCCCAAGTTGTACAAGGATAGGCTGGAATGGGTTGGGGTGATTCTCTCGCTTTCTAGGAGCTTGGTTTGGGGAAACCAAGTAGTTGTTGAATATTATAATTTGGAGAGTAGTCTGACGGCCCAACTCCTTGTGTATTTCAAACTTGAATTATATTTGTATAACATCAGAGAAATTTTGAGGTTTAAAATGGGCCTCCTAAGGAATATTACAAAATAATAGTGGAAATAATAAAATAATATTAGATTACATCATCAAATTTTAGAGGGAAAAAAGAAAAAACTACTTTTTCATTTTGTATTTTCAACTTATCTCCCTACAATTTTACTCAAATTTAGAGTGGGAGCACTCATTGGATGCAGAATTTAGTTATCCATCCAAGGAGTACTATGTTGCATACTTTCGATGGAACCTCCTACATGAAAAATGAGAATTAAATGAACCAAAAAATGCTCCCACTCTAAATTTGAGCAAAACCATAGGGAAATAAGTTGAAAAAATAGTTTTTTTGTTTTTTGTTTTGTTCTATATTTTTTTTTTTTTACTCCAAAAATGCTGAATCGTCCCCATGGTTGAAATCATCTCTTCAATCCTATTATATCTTATAAAGTTGATTTTGGTTGTACCTTTTTTTAAAGACTCATTTTTTACCTCAAAATTTCTCTAATGATATGTTAAGGTGTGAACCAAGGGTGTCGCCTCCCCTTTACATATACCTCGTGCACTTTTCTCATGTTTATGTAAGATTGTATATTGCAACACTTTTATGTAGCATTTGATTATGGGAATAGCATAGATTGGCCTAGAGGTAACACCTAGGTCAAAACGAGGTCAAAAACAAGCTTGTTGGCATCTCCATAATGAAGACCAACCTCTCTATGAAATATGCCCTCCTTATCATGCAAGACATTCCTAATCTCAAGTCAAGTCTTGGACTAGTCAAAATGCTTTCTAGCGCACACATGAGAGTTAAAAAGGTAGTCAAAGTAGATTTTAGCTCATGAAAATCATGGTGATGGGCTACTTTTCATCATATTAAGCTTAGTCGAAGTCAAATCAAGCTAGACATTGGGATCCTAAGCCAAATCAATGTCTACATGTGGGAGTTAAAAAAGGGGGTCAAGTAGATATTGGTGCATGAAATTTGAGACATTAAGCTACTTTTCATCATATCAAGATCAATCAAAGTCCTAGAGGTAACACTTTTATGTTAATGAATGGGAATAACATAGATTATGTGGGAATAACATAGGTTGGCCTAAAGGTAACACCCTAGGTGAAAAGGGGGTCAAAAACAGGCTTGTTGCCATCTCCATAATGAAGACCAACCTCCCTAACCAAGATTCCCTCTTTATCATGCAAGGAATTCCTCATCTCAAGTCAAGTCTTGGACTAGTCAAAATGCTTTCCAATGCACACATGAGAGTTAAAAAGGTAGCCAGAGTAGATGTTAACGCATGAAAATCATGGCGATGGGCTACTTTTCATCATATTAAGCTCAGTCGTAATCAAATCAAGCTATACATTGGGATCCTAAGCCAAATCAATGTCTACATGTGGGAGTTAAAAAAGGGGGTCAAGTAGATATTGGTGCATGAAAATCGAGACATTAAGCTACTTTTCATCATATCAAGATCAATCAAAGTCAAATCAAGATAAACATTTTGATCCTAAGACAAAACAATGTCTCTCCAAGTCAAGTTGAGCCCATTTAGTGGGTGAATTAATTTTTTATGCAGAAAATTACTCTCATATAGTCACTTAGTCTTGGGTCTTGTAGATGACAAGTCAACAAATATTATTTTGAGAAAGGAATTTACTAGCCATTACAAAGAAAATTATATAAGGCTAAACCCTTTACCCAAATAGGTTGTTGAACTCTGATATCATTATGCCATTTTAATAAAAAATTATTTTCCAATACAAATATTCTGTTGACTTTCTATTATTGTTCTTCTTGGATTATGTTGTAAGAGAACTTCATAGAATAGATACAAGTTTTATGGGTTATTTCTTAGGCTACTAGATGATTCCATTTAAGGAAAAATTTGTCACATGGAAGGAGAGATCAAAGTGCTAGACTTCATCTCTAGGGAAAATTGTAGGTGCTAATATTCGCCCATGGGCTAATTTTCTATATTTTTTCCCAAAAGATCCATTTTTTTGTAAAAATGATTCACCCAAATTTTATAGAATGAAATTATTGTACCCTAAAAATCGCCAAAAAATTATATATAGACTATATAAAAATATTATAAATTTGAATATTTTTACAAAAATATCTCCAAACATTTTATAGATTTCATATTATGGACTAGTGGGATTCGCCAAGGTTTCTAAACTTTAAGATAAATTTCCATTCTTAAAATTTTCCCTACTCATCTCCCCTTTGTTGATACAAAGTGTTTGTCAAATTCAATTGCTAACTAAATCCTTATCGAGGATTCCATTGGTAAGAGTGATTTCATTGTGTGATAGTTGACCCAATGGTTGGAGACTTCTTGAAAAGAGGTATTTTCCTTGCAAAATCTGAAGATTGTATCAATATTCTAGATTAGATTGGGGTGGGATAGTCACCTAGACTCGAATTCCTTGTTCCAATCAAAATTGCACAGCTGAAAAGGAAAGGGTTATGATCTTAATCCAACATCCAACATCCTGAAAGCTAAAAGCAAATCCAAGATAAACCACATTACAACAACCATCCACTTGAAAATTTATTCATCTCTTTTATTTTTTGTATTTATAAAAAAATTAAAATACATTTTTTTTCCCTTTTCGATTTTCTAGCCTTGCAACTTAAGATTTTTATCTTTAATGCACTAGTAGATCCTTGGGATTTTTACTTAAAACCATTTTCATCCAAGCTAAAACATTTTCCCTCTAATTTTTGCAATTAAAATCATATTTCACTAGGGTAGTTTCAAAATATTTTCCAAATCTACAATTTATCACAAATAGATTTTATACAAATCCAACAAAGAAACCTCATATTTATCATTAGTAACCCTTCTTATTATCAATTTTCTGGTATAAAAATAGACATTTCTCTGCGTTTAAAAAGTAGATTTATTGTTGGCATAGATTTCTTGGACTTAACCCTATGGAAAATAAACCCATTTTTGTTCCAAACAATTTCCATATTGTTGGAAATTTCATTCTACTTATAGACATTAGGTTGTTGAACTATTTTAATTTCTCATAGCTACTTCCCAAGATTCCCCGCCATTAACCTATTAATTTAGTATGATTCCACACTTGTGAATAGCATTCAAAGGAACTTGTGCTGGCATGTTTTCAGTGTTTATTATATTTTGCAGATCTAAAAAATACAGGAAAACAATATAATTGTCCAAATTTAGTGGCTACTAGAGGAGATAACTGAATTAAATCATTAACATCTAGTAAGACCCCTTTAAACTTACCCTCATGCATCAAATACATTATCTTTTGAGACATTTAACATAACTTTATCTTATTGGACTATGTTTTTCTACACTAAATTTTATTATTAAAATTTATTCCTCATTACTAAAAATTATAGTCAACTTCTACCTTCACCTTAAACATCAATACTAGGCATTGTTCTACTTATCTTGGATGACGCTATTATTGTGTAGATTATGAAAATCCCCGTAGCCTTTTAAGAGGAGTTGACTTAAAGAAAAGGGATTTGTGCCAAAGTGACAGTGGACATTTATCCCATGTGACACCACCTTAGTGCCTCGAATAGGGATTTGTGCCAAAGTGACCGTGGACATTTAACCCATGTGATACCACCTTAGCGCCTCGAGGGAACCTTGTTGACACCACTTGCGACCTCTTATTCTTTTTAGAGATAATACCAAAATATAAGTAGAATATAAAAGAAGTAAAAAGTCATGCCATGGAGGGTTGAGATCATGGTTTCTCATGATTGCGAAGGGAACTTGACCTAATGTGAGGCACAACATAACTATAGTTCTTTGGCCGAGTGTTAAACAATACTGCCTTTGGCCTCCTACCCTATCTTGATTCCACTTTTGGCTGACTGTTGCATAAATGCTTTCAAGATATTTATATGGCTGGACTCCGTTTCCCACAGCTATTTCACTAAAATTGTTTTTTCAATACAAATTTGGCATTTTAAACCGTTGATCCATATAAGTTATTTAACTTAATCCAAATCTCGTAGGCAACTTTTGGTTAGTCTAAATGTAACTATGTATCTAAAGTCAGATGAAAGACATGGCCTCGTCAACCATTTTGGTCCACTGGATTTATTTATCTGCTTCTGAGGCAATTTTTTCTCAGATACACTGACTATGCTCAGTATATCTCATGTAAATGCATAAATTGCACTAGTAACTTAAATTTCTAGGGATGTAAATTTTTGCCACTAAAATTTCTCCATATCAGTTTCTCAATTTTCAGGAAAAGAATAACCCACAGACTCTGACTATCATGGCGAAAAACATTGAGATAATTTCAATCAAAATTACCTCCAATCTTCACGTGTGATTCAATTTCACTTGCAAACTCACATATCTACTCGTGTTTCTTCACGTGTGATTCAATTTCACTTGCAAACTCACGTATCTACTCGTGTTTTTGTGTCTGTACTCAGTATATTCTTGGCCCACAATGTCAGTTTTGGACAGGTGCTATGAAACCTGCAGTATTCCAGGTTAGATCTAATTCTGCATACTTCGCTCAAGACTAACGACCTATGTATGCAGATCTTCTATGTATGCAGATTTTCTCTGATCTTCGTCAAGCATGTCATGGCTGGTGTTCTCTCTAATTTTCCTTTCCAATTTGCTCTTTCAGTCAAATCTTTTGAGAAGCTATGTTATCAAAATAGAAACGGGAAACGAAATGAAAAACGACGAGAGAAATAGTGTTTGGAAATTTCACACTTAAGCAATTAGGAGAGAGAAAAAACAACTAAAATATGAAAAACATGGATTTAATTTCAATTTTCAATATAGTTTCAGCTAGATTTATGGCTGAACTTAATTATAAAACTAAATAAGGAATACCTTTTATCTCATACAAATATTCATCAAATTGGCCAATAAGTATATACATTTTTGTGCCTCTGGCTAATTATTGTTTCTTATATTTTGTGCTATTTATTATTTATAATTTATGTGTGGAAATTTCAAAGGATTATATATATATATATATATAACCAAAATATACATTGAAAAGGGAAACCATAAATAGAATTTGCAATTGATATAAAATGATGTTTAACCTATAAATTTTAGCAATATACATGTTATAGAAGCAAATCCTTGATAAATCATTAGAAAAAAGAAAATAGTTTCCACTATATTAATATAAGATATCAAATGAATTTCAAACTTATTTGGACTCTATCCTGAATATATTGCTTTTTCCTCACAGTGATAGGGCCAGTTAAAAAACAAACCTGCTCTAAGCTAAGGAAAAACGTGAAGAAAGGATCTTAAATAAAAATATGTACAGGTTATTTGTTCACAATAAAACTGAGCTGGAACACATGGAAAAGTACAGGTTATTTGTTCACCATACAATTTATGCAATTGTTCATGAAAACAGGCTTAGAAAACTACGTTTCCGTTCCGTCGCGCTTTTAGTGCGTTTTCCTCCGGGAACAATGGCTACCGCCCCGTTTCCGGTAACGATGTTGAGAAATATATACCTTAAAAACTCATTTATAATTGCAGTGCTGTCCATATTTCTTAAAAACTCATTTATAATTGCAGTGCTGTCCATATTTCTTTTCTCTTTGGTTTTAAATTTCAGTACGATCAATCAGCAAACAAGCGAAAAAAACTAAGAATGGTGAAAAGTTAACTTACTCTCAAAACTGGTGTTGCTGCTAGATCTGAACACACGTATCCCCATTCTTCCTAATATCTATATTATTGGTGTTTTTATCCGTAATAAACAGAATGTTAATTGAAAGTGTTAAAAAACAAATACAAACTAAATCTGAACCCCATATCCTTAAAAAATAGGTGCAAAAAGAAAAGTGTGTACAAATAACTCTGATCATATAAAATAATTACAAAGAGAAAATGAAAATAGAAATGAATCAGACAATTAGTAATAAGCAGTAACCGCAGTGCAAATAAATTCTCCAGCAAAAACAAAACTAAATTATAGAAAAATGCAGCTATGGCTAAAAACGCATCCGAGTGACTAATCCATTTTTTCAGAATCTCTTATCGCTATCTACTAAAAACATATAGCTGAAAATATTTAAGTCATAGAAGTCTACTTATTAGATCCAAAAATGGCAGATTACACAATAAATCTATAGAAGTTGCGAGTTGCAACAAAGCCTTGGATAAGTAGGTTTTGTCGACATTTCCAACACGGAAACCCTCAGAGTGGTCCATGACTAGGCTTCTCACCAAGGGCCTCATCAGCATGTTGTTGGAAAATTAATTTCAACCACTTCATTAAACACATTGACAGCAGTCATACTTGTCAGATGGATTTTTCCAAGTTGCGGATTCATATTTGTCAGATGGATATTTGCACATCGCAGATTTGTTTGCATTCTGAAAGACACAAGTTCTGAGCAGGAATACAAAGTAGTTGTCTATAACGCAACTTTTTGAAAGTTTTTTCGGCGGGTTTTTCCGGTCGAAATTCGGCAGGAATTTATTGGAATCGCAAGTTTGATAGTTAGTTTCTGCACAATGAAAGCGTCCCACGGATTTTTCAGGGTGCTGAATCCAAATATGCAGTTAAAAAACCATTTTAACTGCAACAAATCAAGATTTAACCTCAATTTCTTCCGCCGAATTCCGTCACCGGAATCTCCAAAAAGTCGCATTATAGACAACTCCGAATACAAATTCCTCATCCCAGGCTGAAGGATGGATTTTTGCAGGGTGCGGATTTGTTTGCACTCTGAAAGACGGAAGTTCTGAGTAGGGGTACGAATTCCACATTCGAGGCTGAAGGACAAAAGTTCTTAGCAGGAGTACGAATTCCCGGAGTACGAATTCTGCATTCCAGGCTGAAGGACAGAAGTTGTGAGCAGGAGTACGAATTCCCCATTCCGCAACACATTACATCACATCAGACTATTCGGCAACACACATCAAGCATTTAAGAGCAAATGGAAATTTAATGAAATTTGGTAAATATGTAGAGGCAAATAAATTTAATGAAATTTGGTAAATATGTATAGGCAAATAAATTTAATGAAATTTGGTAAATATGTATAGGTAAACATTCACTCCACATTGTTATCTATACTCCACAACACCTTTAAGTTAGAAAATCATTTATTATGTAAAATTACTCATACTGTGTCTTAATGTCTTGTTAAGTAATGCATTATGTCTCAAGAATGTATGTTTTGATAAATATCTATGTAAAAGTCTTTTTGAATAGTCGAGGAGTTGAAAGGGTGTAAATGTGAAAGGAGAAAATTATGGAACAAATATTGGTGAGTGTGTGAAAACAATTTGTTATGGGGCCACAACACCTTTAAGTTAGAAAATCATTTATTATGTCATACTTTGTCTTAATGTTTTATTAAGTAATGCATTATGTCTCAAGAATGTATGTTTTGATAAATATCTATGTAAAAGTCTTTTTGAATAGTCGAGGAGTTGAAAGGGTGTAAGTGTGAAAGGAGAAAATCATGGAGCAAATATTTGTGAGTGTGTGAAAACAATTTGTTATCGGGTTTTATAGAGAGTTACTCTGCAACCCCTGTGAAGAGCAGTAAGGTTTTGTGTTTTACTTGGAGCTGCAGCCTCCAATTTATCATGGTAATGTATTTTCATATGTTTTAAAATATAATCCAAAATATGTGAGATTTTACAGAGAGTTACTCCACAACCCCTCGTGAAAAGAAGATTTTGTGTCGTGGCCAAGAGCAATAAGATTTTGTGTTCTACTTGGAGCTGCAGCCTCCAATTTATCATGCAAATGCATTTTCATATGTTTCGAAATATAATCCAAAATATGTTTTGTTGCAACTTGGTTTTAAAATTTCACATCTAGTTTTACCGCAACCACTCTATTTTTACTTTGTTTTGCCATGAGTTAAATTTCTGTTTTTTTAAACCTCTTTGTCCACTTGTGATTTGCTGGCTAGATATTTGACTTCTGCACCTAATTTGTTGAAAGAGACTCCTCTCCTTTCCTTTGCCTCTGTAAAATTTCTGACATATCTAACATTTATGTGAGAAAGAGGTTGTGGAAAACATGGACAACAATTCGAAGTACCCATCATGGAATCTGCATGTTAAATTCAATCCACACGTAGCAAAAAATAAGTACCGCTAAAACTTGGGCGACAATCAAATCAGCATTTTCAGCCTAAAATACAACACAAGCACGGCTACAGCCGAAAGATGGTGATAATAAGAAATAATCATATTAAGTCAGAACATAACATTTTCTCATCATCAGCTCCATTACAATAAAAGAAACTTAAAGTTAGAACCCTAACCATATAAAAAGCCTAAGAACAAAAATAAATAAATAATTAAACAATATAAGAGAGAAATGTTACAAGCTAAATAGTAACATGAAAAACATGAAGCTAATCTGTGTTGCAAGATTCGTTGTTCTCTCAATGTTAGCCTCAATTACGAGACATTATCAGATATCAAAGGCCATTTACATATATTACAAATGAATCAGATTTAAAGTGGTTAGTTTAGTGTAACATTATTTGGTTTTGATAGGTCAATATATTTGTCAAAAATATATTTAAATTGTTAAGTTAGGATATGGATAAAAAAGAAATAAAATTTTAAAAAACTGTCAAAACAGTTGTATATTGTATGTATATACATATCAATAAAATGTTAGGATTTAGTTGCCCTAAAGAAAGAAGGCAAAGAAAACAAAAAATGTTAAGGAAGCAAAAAGAAAATAAAAGCTTTGGTTTCAAATAGAATAAATGCAAAGGATGCTCGTTTAAATATGCCACATTAGAAATGTTAATTTTTTTATTAATTAATGATTAATTTCCCTTAAAATGGTATTAATCATTGTTATAGTCTTTTGATATTAAACATTATGTTATATGGCGCATATATATTTTTTAGGTCAAAGTCGTTAGTCGACAAAAACTCTTGTCGATTCAAAATAAATGGCACACATCATCGGACGGTGGATTTACTCCCCGACCAGATCAATGGCTCAGAGAGACTTCGCAACCCCCTCGACAATTTCTCATTAACGTAGCGGGTGGGGTTGGAAGGGTCCGAAAAGTAGTTTTAATGGCAGACACCCCAACCTTACGTATCACTATCTCATAGCTCTACACTCTGCCGCCCCTCCCCGCTTAAAACCACAAACCATTTGCCAACCCCTCCGAAATCCGTAATGGTTTTCTTTTGCCAGCGGTCCTCCATCCCGCGCTTTGACCATTATCCCTTGTCCAATCCAATGCCTCCACCTCACATGCCCGTTGCCAAGTCATCATATCCATTGCCACCTCACATGCTCATTGCCCTGTTATCATACATGTTTCTATTCGTCCATTGCAGCTCCGCTCCTAAACATTAAAGCCACTACAGTCATAAAATAAACCATTAGCCCAACCCTGCATATTATAAATAAACCTAAACCCATCTCTTTGTCACTTTCGTCTGACTTTTTACTATTATTTGCAGGTGAAACAGTTTCCTGCGCAAAACTTCTTTCCATTTGATCAATCCATTCAGTCGATCACCTCATTCTTCTATCTGTCAACATGGCCCCAAAAGGGAAAGCTAAAAAACACAGTACAGAAGAAAGCACTGCTACCACCACCCCACTCGATCTTGACCATGTTTGTAAGGCCTCCGGGCGATTGTGTGACGGGCGCCGAGCGAAGTCACCGTGCACGAGGGCGCGGGCGGGCGCGCGGGCACGTGGGTGCACAACGGGCGCACGATGGGAGCGCGGAAAACGACAATGCGACAGGGCTGCGGAAGAAATGTGACGATACCGTGGAAGAAATGCGACGAAAGGCACGACACTTAGAAATATGGCTAAGTGTGGAGCGAACTTATATGCGATGGATTAGAGCTTGCAAGCCGACTTGCAAGAGAGTCTTATGGGCGCATTATGTATGGTTTGGGGGTTGGCCAAGGGGCTCCACACCCCATGTAAACCCACATATGTAACCAAGTAAGAAGCATATATATAAAGTGAGCTTAGAGCTCATTCAACCATCGAATCTTCATCACATATCTATGCATAAGGTAGAAGGGGTAAAGTAAAGCTGCGCAGGTTTGGGTAGAGCTGCGCATAGCTCATGCGCATTATCTAAAGGTGCAGTTTGAGGATTATCTTGTACCGGTAGAGGTGTGGGCAAGGTGTGCACGGGGTTCGGTGTATGTGCAAAAATTGTGCAGGACCTGGTAAGGGGAATTAGTGGCTCGGGTGAGCACTATCCTTTATGCAAGAGGTGTACATGTATTGTAAAAGGCAGGGTTGCCTCTCTTTATAATATTTGGCTAAGTGTGAGACTTGGTTTGGCAAGGCACACTTGTATATTGTAAAACTGATATTCTTAATGTATTTGATCCGGATTTAAACAGGAACGCAACAAATTACAGAGATAACCATATACACAAAGATGCAGTGGAAATAATACTTCATTTCATTAATGGAAAATACTGAAATATGCTTACAACCAGAAATGGAAATAAACCAGCTAGGGCGATGGTAGCTTATCTCTGAGAAGAGATGTGATGGCTACATGCCTCTGAACTGTGTTACAATGAGGCTCGAAGGCCTATTTATTGTTGAGAAACAATGGAAAACCCTTAACATTCCAAAACCTAACCCTAGGAGATGAAACGCCAAAACTGTGGGCCCCGTTTGGGGTAAGTTGGTATATCAACTTCCCGGGGTCGTAACTTTGGCATATGATCTCCGTTTGATGCGTACAATAGCTCATTAGAAAGATCTATCCGAGCACTATCATTGTTGGAAAAGGCAACATCGGTCCTTGGACCCATGTTGCCCCCGGATTCCCCAAAAAACGTCGTTTAGGGCCTCAAAACGGCTCTGGAAGTTCAGGACCCGAAAAACTGCTAAAAATAGTAAGTTGTGCTACAATTAAGGAAACTGAAAATGCTGAGAAAGACAATGGTGGGGGTCCAGGTGGACTTGGCAGGTGGCCACCAATATCCACCTGGATCATTCCTCCCCCCTTAGGAAGCAATGGTCCCCATTGCATTGAGCTCCTCCATGAGATGAGGAAACTTCTGCTGAACTTGTTCCCTGGTGAGCCACTTGCCCTGCTGAAGGAGTTGGCCTGCTTTGACAACTCGATACAGTTGGATATTCTGTTGGCGAGTGTTCTTGATCTGTGTGTCCATGATCCGATCAGTTGCAGCTTGTTCCATGCAATCTGGATTTAATTCTGTGGGTTTGAGCTGTTCTGCAATGTCGGATGTGTCTAGCAATGGTGGAAAGTATGGCCGAAGGCGGTCCACATTGAATACTGGGTGCAGGCCAAGGAATGGGGGAATGTTGAGCTCAAATGCATTGTCTCCCATAGCCTTAGTAATGGTGTAAGGACCATATCGGAGTGGTCTCAATTTCCGATAGGCTCCAGTAAGGCGTTCCTTTTGCAAATGCAACCAGACTTTGTCGCCCACCTGAAACTTGTGTGGCACCCGATGTTGATCATGTCGCTGCTTGTACTTGGCATTTGATTTCTCAAGAATGTCATGGACCTGCTGGCGAATATGTTGGATGCGCTCAATGAAGCTGGTGGCCTTATCTGTTTCGGACTGGACATGAGCTGAATTCATGTGAGTAGCTGCAAGTTGCATGGCCACATCAATGGGGCATAGTGGCTGGAATCCCAAACCCACCTGAAAAGGGCTATGGCCAGTGGAGCTGTGAAGAGCTCGGTTGTAGCTGTGCTGAACATAGGGGAGGCTCTCGTCCCATGTGCGTGGATGCTTTGAGTTATACATGCGCAAAATGTGCACAATCATCCTATTGACAACCTCTGTCTGGCCATCAGTTTGAGGATGGAAGGCTGTGGACTTCGTGAGTTTGTTGTCCAGCATTGACCAGAGACTGGACCAAAATGTGCTGAGAAACCGACTGTCCCGATCTGAGATGATAGACTGTGGGATCCCAAAGTGCACCCACACTCGTTCAAAGAAGAGTTTAGCAGTGGCTTCTGCTGTGATATTCTTCTTGCAGGCCACCATAATGGCCATCTTCGAGAACCTGTCGACGACCACAAAAACACAGTCATTTCCATGCTTAGTGGAAGGAAGGCCTGACATGTAATCCATGGAGATGGATTCCCAAGGTCGACTAGGGGTAGGCAACGGGGTATAGAGGCCATGCTTCTTAATGGTCGGTTTGGCAATGGCACAGGCAGTACATGATTAGATGTACTTCCCAACATCCTGTCGAAGATTCGGCCAATAGAAATAATTTTGCAGTACTGCCACTATTTTCTCGACCCCGAAATGCCCAGCAGCCCGACTGTAGTGTGCTTCCCAAATCATCTTGGCACGCTCGCTTGAAGGAACACAAAGATGACCGAGGTGGCATAATAGGGCATCCTGGAGGTGAAAATCTGCAACCTGCCGACCCTCCAAGAGTGTCTGGTATGTGTGGCCGAATTCTGGGTCGCTTTTGTAGAGAAGTGGCCAATCAGAAGTCTCGTGCCCACAAGAGTTGAGCACGGTGGTTAGCGCCATGATCGGTGGTCGACTGAGGCAATCTGCAACATTATTGGTGCTGCCCTTTTTATACTTGATATTCAAGTGAAACTGTTGCAGGTATGTAGACCACTTCTGATGGCGATCATTCTGCAATTTCCCTTGGGTCTGTATGAACTGCAGAGGTCGGTGGTCTGTGTGGATGACCATTTCCTTCCCCAAAATGTAATGCTTCCATTGTCGGCAGGCCTGTACAATGGAATACATCTCTTTATCATAAGTGGGGTACTTCCGGACTGTGTCTGAAAGTGTTTCACTGTGATATGCCACTGGATGTCCATGTTGAGTAAGGACTGCCCCAATAGCATAGTCAGAGGCATCTGTCTCGACCTCAAATGGTTGTTGTAAATCTGGTAACGCGAGCACTGGTGCCGTGCAGAGGCGATCCTTCAACTCCCTGAATGCCTTCTGTTGAGATTCAGACCAAAAGAATTTTGCTTTCTCCCCGCCCTTGGTGACTTGACTCAAGGGCCAAGAAATATGAGAAAACCCCAACACAAACCTGCGGTAGAAGTTGGCAAGACCTAGAAAGCTGCGGAGCTCTGTTAGAGTGGTTGGAGAGGGCCAATCCCGAATGACTTGGATCTTGGCTGGATCGACATGCACCCCCTGTTCATCAATGATGTATCCCAGATACTGAACCTAGGTCATGCCAAAAGTGCATTTCTCCAAATTGGCACATAGCTTGTGTTGCCGCAGTGTTTGGAGAACCTGTCGGATGTGGTGGAGGTGCTCTTCCCAACTCTGGCTGAAGATCAGAATGTCATCCAAGTATACTACTACAAAGGAGTTGGTGAATGGCCGCAAGATGTCATCCATTAGCCTCATAAAGGTTGCAGGAGCATTCGTCAATCCGAAAGGCATGACCAACCATTCGAAGAGGCCCTCCTTGGATTTGAAGGCAGTCTTCCACACATCTGAGGGTTCGATTGGTACCTGGTGATATCCCGACTTCAGATCGATCTTGCTGAAATATTTCGCCCCCTTTAGTTGGTCTAGGAGGTCATCAATCCGCGGGATCGGGTACCTATTACGGACAGTGATCTTGTTCAGCGCCCGATAGTCAATACAGAGTCTCCACGTCCCATCCTTCTTCTGTACCAACACGATCGGGCTCCCACAGGGCGATGAACTCGGACGGATGTGACCTTTCTGCAGGAGCTCCTGAATCTGCCTCTTGATTTCATTGTTCTCCAGAACGGAGCACCGATAAATTGGTCCATTGGGTAGCGGCGCACCTGGGGTCAGATCGATGGAGTGCTTGACTTGACAGTGCAGAGGAACCCCTGCCGGGGAGGTGAAGATGTCCTCGTACTCCTCCACAATCTTGTCCATCTGTAGTTGTCGTGCAGAGGGCCCCGTTTGGAGGCCGCGGCCACTGTCTTCTTCTTTCCTTGAGGGCGTATCATCAGGAAAACAAATTTCCTGGTTTTGGAAATGATCTTACTGCATTGTTTTGCAGTAATCAAAGAGATGGCGGCAGGTGGTGCTACCTCTGGTATCCTGAACAACTTATTTCCCAATGTAATAATAACAGCACGGGGCCTTGATTCATACACAGCATGTCGCTTCCACAAGTATGGTTGTCCTAGTAATACATCACAAACTTCAAGGGGAGCAATGTCACACAATACCTCATCCGTGAAGGGCTTGATGTTGTATGGAAGGCGACACTGCTGGCTCACGCGAAGATCTCGTCCTTGGTGAAGCCACCCAATGGTGTATGGTTGTGGATGTGCTGTGGTCGGTAAGCCCAACCGCTTCACGACCTCTGCCGAAATGAGGTTCTTTTGACTCCCGCTATCAACAATGAACTGTATCGGCGAGCCCTTTACCCACATCTGGGAGTGGAAGAGACGCTCCTCCTCCTCTGGATCTTCGGGTTCATTTTTCTGGATCTTTGCGGTAGCAACAGTGGCGCTGGGGTCCGCATCAATGATCTGCTTCCCTTTTTCATACCCCTTATCGGGTTCTGACTCAGAGTCGGAACATGCATCTGATTCTGAAACCTTTAGCTCAGCCACCAGTGACTGCTTGGCCCGACACTCACTTGTGTTGTGAGTGGAGCTCTTATGGAACTCGCACCATTTTCCAGTGTCCTTTCTCGGCTTCGTGGCGCTGTTCTTTGCTTGCAGCTTCGGCTGGTTGTCTTGGGTTGTCCCGCCTTTGCTTTGTCCTTTGTTCTGCGGTTTAGGGGCACCTTTCCCCTGCTTTGGATTCGTAGATCCAAAGTCTCGCTTCTTTTGTTTAAACTTCTGCTCGACCTTGACGGCATACCAGTATGCTGCGCCGAGCGAGGGGATGTTTAGGAATTGTATTTCTTCCTGGATGTACTTGTGCAGGCAGCCACGGTATTTGAGTATCAAATGTTGCTTCGAATCCTTGATACCCAACTTTGTGCGAAGGGTATGGAAAAGATTGGTGAACTCCGGCACATCTTGGTCCCTTCCCTGCCGCAGCGTGGTCCACTTTATGTATTCATCCTCATAGCTCCCGACAGGGTAGTACTGCTCCTTGATGGCATCCCAGAACGAATCCCAGGTGGGTGCGGCTGAAAATAGTGAGCCAGTACTTTCATCCTTCTGCTCGCAGTAGGTTTCCCACTAGTCCTTGACGTGGGGGGCTGCTTTGAGGAGAGCAAAAACAATCTTTTCCCGACTCGAAAATTCATGAACAGAAAAATAACCCTCTAGCAGATTTAACCATTTATCTACGACATCTGCGTTTATCTGACCCTCGAATATGGGGATTTCAAAATTAACTTGTACCTTAAAGGGTGTGGCGTTTCCAGAGTAGCTGCTGGAAGCCGATGCGTTGCTTCTGGGTAGCCGCTGAAGGATCTGGGCAAAGTTGTCCATCATCGCGTTCCGTTGTCGCTCGAGGGCTTCTTCGAGCAAGATTTTGATGGGATCTCCTGCCCCCTCGTCTTTCTTCTCGTCCGCCATGGGAGGCCGTCGGGATTTGCGAGGCTGGTCTTGCAAAGGTTCAATCAGTTCAAGCCCTAACTCCTTATATCCCGACCTTGTTGGGGACATGCAAAGAAAAACAGAGAAAAAGCAGACCGCTCTGATACCACTGATCCGGATTTAAACAGGAACACAACAAATTACAGAGATAACCATATACACAAAGATGCAACGGAAATAATACTTCATTTCATTAATGGAAAATACTGAAATATGCTTACAACCAGAAATGGAAATAAACCAGCTAGGGCGATGGTAGCTTATCTCTGAGAAGAGATGTGATGGCTACATGCCTCTGAACTGTGTTACAATGAGGCTCGAAGGCCTATTTATTGTTGAGAAACAATGGAAAACCCTTAACATTCCAAAACCTAACCCTAGGAGATGAAACGCCAAAACTGTGGGCCCCGTTTGGGGTAAGTTGGTACATCAACTTCCCGGGGTCGTAACTTTGGCATATGATCTCCGTTTGACGTGTACAATAGCTCATTAGAAAGATCTATCCGAGCACTATCATTGTTGGAGCGGGCAACATCGGTCCATGGACCATTCCATGGACCCATGTTGCCCCCGGATTCCCCAAAAAATGTCGTTTAGGGCCTCAAAACGGCTCTGGAAGTTCAGGACCCGAAAAACTGCTAAAAATAGTAAGTTGTGCTACAATTAAGGAAACTGAAAATGCTGAGAAAGACAATGGTGGGGGTCCAGGTGGACTTGGCAGGTGGCCACCAATATCCACCTGGATCAGTATTGTCGGGCAGACTCACATTACAGGGAGTTGCCCCTCCCCTTTATACTTGTTGCAATTGTTGTTGTTCTTGGTATAATTGCATGATGATAATGAATGAGTATGGGCTTCATTAAGTATAAAGAATAATTACATGTTTACTTGGCTGCGAAACACAAGCTAAGTAATGTTAATGTGGAAGTAGGCGTAGTCCACGAATGTTAGTATTGGTGAAAAGAAAGCGTTCGGTGGTGCCGCACCTTGCTACAAGCGGTTGGAAGACTACCGCAGGTGTAGGGGCGTGACAGGTGGTATCAAAGCTCGGTTGGAGCTGGTGAGTAGGGTTGCTCTTGACGAAGTGCAGGTGTGGATGCACTTGACAGTTGATGACAGGTGATATTGAGACTTGAACAAGGTTCAGGTGTTGAAGCATTTGAAGGTAGTTTCAAGACTCGGTTTGAGCAGGGTTGCTCGTGACAGTGGAAGTAGGTTTAGTAGAGGTGAAGCGTAGTGCTTGGACCATGCTGAACGACAAGGAGGGAAGCTCTTGCTTACCTTATACAGGTTGAAGAGGTTGAAGGAAGAGAAACCCCGGATCCAAAAGGAACTTGAAGTCTTGGAGAAGACTGTTGAAGATGAACTTCTTCAACTTGGTTGGACAATGGAGCAAGATGAAGTTGCAGATTGTGCTGACCAGGAAGAGGAAGCCGTGATGATTGAGGATGTTGCAGACATGACTATGATGGAGGATGAGCTTGAGGATAATCAAGTTGGACCAGGATTGTACAGTTTGCGGACATTGATGAATGGGGAAGAGCCTCATGATGATGAAGTAAGTATTGATACTTGTGTTTCATTTGGGCATTTGGTGGATGGACCGTATGCAGGGAAGGGCAAAGCCAGTTTGCCTATGCTAGGGAGGATCTTACCATGGATGACTAGGATGAGACCTTGTATGGAGAAGCAAGTATCGTTGGCTGTTGCATGACTTATTGGGGTTATTTGTGACCTTATGATAGAAGGTGCAAAGGCCCTTGACAAGGGTGGAACTTGATGATCGTTGCGGATGATTGGGTCATGCTTTAGCCACTTTGGCTAAGTGCCCGACATGACTCATGGATAGTTCAGGAGGGCACACACTTGTGATGTTTGGGTGGACTTCTCATGGCTGAGACCAAGAGATAGTCTTGGTGGACACTTTGGTAGAGGAGCTGTGACAGAAGGGACTCATGACATGATGATATGGTTGGGTGACCGAGTTCACTAGACTAAAGATTGAAGACTTGGATGAGGATGATCGATTGTTGTGATGGGTCTACTTGGTTGGACTACATGGACAACATAATCATGGACATCAGGTTGGAGGCATGGAGCATGGCAGTCGTATGTAGGGACATTATGTGGGAGCACTTGGAGAGGTGTCATGGACATCCAGTGGGGAGTGCCAAGGCTGGAATGCTGTGCAGATGGATTTGCTAGCGTGACATGGAGACTTACTACTTATGAGTTGATGGAGAGGTTGTGCACTTATGTACAACAAGACCATGGACTTGGATGGATTTGTGAGCTGATTATGGAGCTCATGGTGACATGAGATTGTTGTGACTTTTAGGGACTTCATATATGGTGGACTTAGAGGATTTGATGCATTGAGGAGCTGAGGTCAGAGACTTTGATGCAGTATGGGATGCATACTTCCAAAGTACATGTATGGGCATGACTTGGAAGAGTGACTTGATGTGGAGGATCGATATGGGACACTTTGGAGTGATGGAGTTACGATGATGAGGATGCTTTGGTGGCTACGCTTGGGCATGGGTTCAGCCGAGACTCAACTATTTTGACACATGGGAGCTGATTGATCTATGATCATGGGCAGCACATGGATAGATGAGACAAGTGCATACTTGTTTCTATGGATGACTTGAGGGATGGCACATTGCGGATATGATGGAGGTTGCTTCATGGACCTGGATGTGGCACATGGAGAGTCGGTGTTTGAGGAGAGGGTCTCTTCATATGGAGGAGACACACACATAGGTGATGATGTTGGAATAGATGTGGCTGATTTCATGTAGCACATTGACACCAAACATCATGGACATCATGTTGCATATGAGATGGATGAAGTTCCATGGACCTGAGCATGGATTATGGAGATAGATTATTGATGAGTCGAGGATGTGGTAGATGTTTGAGGAACAACTGATGATGGCATGAGGATGTTCACTCTCATGGTTTGAGCGTGATATTTGGACTGGTCACCCGACTAGTTCGAGACATGAGGGCATGTTGTGGGCAGAGATGTGTTAGCATTATATTGGAGTATCATGGCAGCAGTTCACATGGGGACACATGATAAAGACAAGAGGTCAGTAATCATGGATCGAGATGATATCTAATGGAGTGCATACCGTTGAGGTGCATACCTTGGTATGGTGAGCTTGGTGGCAGTTGGTCACTAGGTCGAGATATGATGGAGATGAGACTACATATGTTGCAGGGATGTTTGCCTTGTGTGAAAAGTTCGACATCATGGATGATGATGATCTTGGTGGATGGCTACCAGGATGGTATGTTGTCGAGGACGACAACGATTTCAGGTGGAGGAGGATGTAAGGCCTCCAGGCGATTGTGCGACGGGCGCCGGGCGAAGTCACCGTGCACAAGGGCGCGGGTGGGTGCGCAGGTGCACGGGCGCACGACGGGCGCACGATGGGCACGTGACAAATGACAATGCGACGGGGCTGTGGAAGAAATGCGATGATACAGTGGAAGAAATGCGACGAAAGGCACGACACTTAGAAATATGGCTAAGTGTGCAACGAACTTATATGCGATGGATTAGAGATTGCAAGCCGACTTGCAAGAGAGTCTTATGGGCGCATTATGTATGGTTTGGGGGTCAGCCAAGGGGTTTCACACCCCATGTAAACACACATATGAAACCAAGTAAGAAGCATATATATAAAGTGAGCTTAGATCTCATTCAACCATCAAATCTTCATCACATATCTATGCATAAGGTAGAACGGGTAAAGTAAAGCTGCACAGGTTTGGGTAGAGTTGCGCATAGCTCATGCGCACTATCTAAAGGTGCAGTTTGAGGATTATCTTTTACCGGTAGAGGTGTGGGCAAGGTGTGCCCGGGGTTCAGTGTATGTGCAGAAATTGTGCAGGACCTGGTAAGGGGAATTAGTGGCTCGGGTGAGCACTATCCTTTATGCAAGAGGTGTACATGTATTGTAAAAGGAAGGGTTGCCTCTCTTTATAATATTTGGCTAAGTGTGAGACTTGGTTTGGCAAGGCACACTTGTATATTGTAAAACTGATATTCTTAATATATTGTCGGGCAGACTCACATTACGGGGAGTTTCCCCTCCCTTTTATACTTGTTGCAATTGTTGTTGTTCTTGGTATAATTGCATGATGATAATGAATGAGTATGGGCTTCATTAAGTATAAAGGATAATTACATGTTTACTTGGTTGCGAAACACAAGCTAAGTAATGTTAATGTGAAAGTAGGCGTAGTCCACGAATGTTAGTATTGGTGAAAAGAAAGCGTTCGGTGGTGCTGCACCTTGCTACAAGCGGTTGGAAGACTACTGCAGGTTTAGGGGCGTGACAATGTTCCTCTCATTGACTCTCTTTTGAAGATTGCAAATGCCAAGTGTGAGTTCAACTTCCATGAACTGCACTTATGGCTCAAACAAAATATCTTGATCAACAAGACCCAATTAGATTCTGGTAATCACTATTGTCTTTCTTCAACATCCCAAAAACTCATGATTTCCCTGACGTGATTACTTAGTGCCAAGCCAAATATGACCCTGTCAAAAGAGAAGTGGTGATTCAGAATGGAGACCTTCTGATCACCATCTTTGCTGAAAATATCAACCAGGTGTTCATAATTCGTCAATTAGTCTCTCTCTGTGATTTTTTACGAGCAACACTTATGGATCTATACCATAAGCTAACATTTCCACAAAGAGCCCAAATCTTTGAAATCTTTTTACCTATGGATGCAAAATTACCAAAAGTGAATCCACCCTACCCATCTTCCATGTTCCCTGAAGCCTTCAGTCATTGTATTTCTCTACTTTCATACTTGTTAGGATATCCAGATGACTAGTATATTGATGAAACCATCATTGAATTCCTTTCCATCTTCAACAAAGATTAGCAACCAGCATTCATGTATAATTACAACCAATTCTTGGCTGATAATATAAATGAACAATTCATGAATCTTATTGTACAAGGAGTGTTCAGTTACAACTTTGTAATTGTCCACATGTTTCTTTTTCAGTAGGGACTTCTTATGCCCATCAAGCTCAGTGAACATGATGAATAAGGAGTGAATCAATCAGTGATTCAATGGACTGAAATAGTAAGGAAAACTTCTACAAGCTCTTCATTTTCAGATTTTATAGATAGATTCATACATCCAGTGGCAGATCTTCTCAAAAATCAAACAGAGCCAAGGACTGGAGATGAAATAAAGAGGATTTTACATTTAAGCGAGCAGACTAAAACTAGTGACTAGTATTTATACCAGAATTATACAGAGATAAGGGTATATGGTTGTGAAATTGCACCATATAAGTTGTCCAAGCATGTTATTATGAGAACGTTTTCTCTGGACTATATTAGGCAGATGATCAACATGGATGACCTGCACTTTATGTCAAGAAAAAAGAAATCTCAATTTAAAATCAAGGTAAATATTGGATCATTCATTTGCAACACCAGATCAGCTAGTGTTGAGGCAGATGCATTGTTAAAGAAAATGAATTTCTAGCCTAGCTTTACCTGGTCTTATGACCCTTTTGGTATTATTTCTGCCTTGAGAGTTGAATTAAAAATGACTCCTTATAATCATACTCCAAGACCAGAAATATAAAAGTTCACGAATCAGGAGCAGTGGGTTGATGGGACACTTCAAGAGGCAGATGAACAAGTGCTATCCACCCCTAATGAATAGACTCGAGTTTCTCAGAGCAAGCAACAAAAAAGGGTGCGAGAGGAGACTTCATCTACTGAGGAGATTATGAAAGGATTCATTCTACAACAAAAGAAGCCAAAGGTTTGCTTGGCAACATCAATAGAAGAAAATCAACCAGTAATATTTGATCTCAAAGATTCAAAAGTTTCTACATCAGCAAGAGCTAGTGTTTCAACAACTCCACCAACAACTAGTGTTTCAACAACTCCTCCTACAACTTCACCTTCTCGGGAGCCTCTATAAATCATTCATTCCACAGGAACCAGTTCCTCAGATGATAGGAACATTTTCTCCAGGTTCCTCAAAATTAAACAAAAGAATGAGACTTTAAAGTCTAATGTATACAACCAATTTTGGAAATAAACATTAACTTCCCAGCATAGGCTTCTTTCTTCTTTTGATAGTGAGAAAGACAAAATTAAAATGGCTTTCTTGCAAGCCCAAAATCCATTTCCTAAGTCTCCATCAGATTATAAAAAGACTTTGTTTTCATTTGATTCCAGTCAAATCCATCCAATTGACCAGATGGATATACACAGAGATACTGGTGAGATGTTGTTTTCTACCATGACAACTACAACTATGTCTCTTTCCAAACTTAGCACTGCCCTATCCAATGTTCAATCTCAGCTCAAGATAGAAAATATTTCTTCATTAGCCAGAGGTAACAGAATAAAGGCACTAGAGGAATTTTTGATTCAAGTAGGATATGATCCAAAAGATGTCAAAGCTGCAGAGTTACTCCTCATAAAGAAAGATGCAGACATCATTGAGTTAAAGAAACAGTTGAAGCTGTCTTCTACATAAGATCCTCTAGTAAAGGACACAACAGGAAATGAATAGAAAAAGAAGGACATGCTAAAGAAAATGGAAGAGTAGGTTGAAGAGTTACTAAAGGAGAAAGAAGCAACACAACTTGCTACAGTTCCAGTCACAACAGTCCGAATAGCAGTTGTAGGTATAGAACCTAGTTCATCATCAATAACCATTGAGTCTACATCAATAGCATCTGATCCAACAAGATTATCACAAGAATTGGCCATACAGAAACAGGAAAATGAGAAGTTACTGCAAAATTTCCAAAGTTTAGAATTGCATAAAGTCAAGAATGATGCTTTGTATGTGCAGGAAATGCAGAAGTCCCACAGATTGGAACTTAAGATTCAGAAGTTGGAAAGTAAGTCCCTAATGGCAGATACTTTGGCCCATGCTAAGGAAAATATTTGGAGACACATTAACCAATCTATGACAGATGTATGGTCATCCATACAAATTATTTGTGAACAACAAGAACTCATCACCATATGCAGAGCAGTAATAGAAGAACATAAAGCAGCTTTGAAGACTAAGCCAACAAAAGCCACAGATATGATAAAGGTGTTAAATTCAAAAAGCAGAGAAGAGTTGGAAGGAATAAATATTTCTGACAAAACAACTACCATCTTAGAAATTAAGAAGGTCTTACAAAAGAAGAATTTGATTAACCAGTTAGAAACAAAATGTCAAACTATGGATATTGTTGTCCAAAGGTTTCATTCAAAGTTTAATATTTTAAATCAAAAAGGACTACTAGGATTGGTAGATCTAAATGATAAGTTAATCAAATTAGAAGATTATTGCAAGAAATTGTATACTATTGCAGTGGATAGAGCCAAGTTTGCAAGAATCAAAAGACAGATAACAGGGAAGGCCTTCCTGGAAGCCTTAGGAGTTTGATTTAACCACCAAGCACGAAATTAGACATATGTTCCTTAGCAAGCCAACTTTCGAGAGGTATATAGAAGTGGATGAAACATTTAAAGAGATGGTGGATTTGGAAATCCCAAGTGAACAAAGATGGGATCAATTGTGTGAAATAATTGAGTAATTTATGATCCTAACAGTATGATAGTTCATCAACTTTCTCACGCCAGATCATCAGTAGATTCAAAAAAGATAGAGCCACCTCTTCGGCATTTTTTAGGTTCCTACAATATTGTCCTATTTTTGGAATTTTGTCATATTTTGGTATGATGCTCCAATAGATCGTAGATATTTTTCAAATTTTGTATAAACAACTCCTTCTTTGAGTTATTATGGGTTGAACCCTTGAACAAGCTATCACGCAGATTTGTACTAAGCTGGAGCATTGTTTTTGGAATTATAAAGGATTCTGCATTTATCTCATATGGTTTGTTTCATGTTATTCATTCATTATGTTTTCTTCATATAAATTAAGTCTTTTACAATTATCCGATTCAAATTTTAACTGAGTTTCAGTGTCATGTTGAATCCCCTGTGAAATTATGTTTATAAAAAGAGAATAATTTACAAAACTATTTGTAATTATAAGTTCCTCTTTAATTATAAATTACATCATATATATGTAACAATTTAATTATATTTTGTTGATTAAGCAAACATTGTTTTTTTTTATTTTTTCTTATAATTAGTTAAGTATTTAGTTTGAATATTAAATGAATTATATTTCTTCATGTTCTAACTTTCCACCCCATTAAACTCAAAATTTACTACATGTAGTTAAAAAACAACTTTTTGTTTTACTTAGAAATCTATCTAAGTTTAAAGCACCTGTTTATAAATTGTTCACTGATTAACAATTCGAAACAACAAAACGTTATAGATTCTTTGACATAATTAATTACTTAAAATTATCTCAATAAACAACACAAGTCACAATGCAAAAATCAATTTCCTCACACTAATTCAGCGTATATTTGGTGGGTTATGGTCATCTAACATCCCACTAAGTTCTGATCTGATTTGGCGGAGCACGGAATATTAGAGCATCCCGATATTATTATGAGGAGAGAATTAAATCTCACTATGTCTGCTCATAAAGTATAGGGTGTGTCCGTCAGGTTGAGTTCCTTGACTCAGTTCTGCGGTCATGAGTTTCAGTCCTCCAAATTAGTTGATATCGAGCCGGTTCCATTGGCTCCGACTTAGAGGAATGGACGCTCAGGCATGTTGGGTCTCCAAGAGATGGGTAGATATCTTGGAAGGTTGTGGCAAATATAGAAGTTGGATAGGGGATGTGGCATATTGTACATGGAAGTGGGGAATCTGAAACCACCTGGGCCATTCAAGTTAAAGCATTGCGGGTTATCTGAGGAGGGTTTCCATCACCTGGTTAAAGACTAAAGGAATCCTTATGACCCGCAAAAGTAATGGACACTTGGGTGATGTAGGGGTCTCTAAGAGATTGGATAGATATCTTTAGGCCAAATCCCTGTTGGAATGGTGTGACAAATATAGAAGTTAAATAGGGGAAGGTGGAATATCCAACCATTGTCCTATCTTATTGCAAATGGACAGGGCAGATCTGAAACCACCTGGGCCATTTAAGTTTAACTATTGCTGGTTGTCTGAGGGGTGTTTCTCTTGCCTGGTTAAAGACCATTGGAATCCTTCTGACACTCGGCCAGGGAACAGTTCATTGGAAATTTGAAGGCTATCAAGCACCTGACTGTTAATTGGGACAGGGCTACGTCATGCTTGTTATAGACATTTTTGGGCACTACAACCCCAATCATATATATCCATAAACCAAGGGCTCCTAAGTCCCTAAAAGTGTTGTTCCAACCACTAAAAGAACAAGGTAAACTAATTACATCATCTCCCAGAAGTTCTCAATGAAAAACTACTCAGAATTGATTAAAGTTCGACCATCTCACTTGCTCCATGGTCAAAGTGCACTGCATCCCACCTAAATGAACACGGGAGGTGCGATGCATACTGAAAAGCCCTTCTATGGGTTGCGATGGGCGAGAGTGGACAAATGGCAGAGTCAATTTGCGTGGTGGAGGATCATGGAATCTTCCAAAAACTTCTCCTGTGACACTTGCCTCTCTGCATTCGCCCAGGGATGAGTAAGAGATCATCAATCTCCAAGTGGAATCAAGAACTATCAGAGAGAGGATACTAATCAAATCTCAGAAGCTGACTCACCTCCCTGCAATCATCTATATATGGATACCCCATCCCAGAGATCCAGATGCTGGAATTTTATGTCTTGTAAGGAAGTGCTGCTGGTTTCTTAGTGTAACATCATAGTGCTGGGTGATCTAAGCTTTTCATGAGGTGAAGAAGGGCTTTCTTGCTGAGAGGATGACGTTGGGTCAGAACAATTGGTTGTAATCCTCTTTTCTATTCTTTATATTAATAAAGCTATTCAAGTTTTCCTCCACATTCTTGTATGATTGATGATATATGCATTTGTGTGGTCAATATATATCTAGTCCTATATTGTTTATGATAGTAGATCTATGTTCTTGGATAGTGTTATGCTGCTTTGATTCCACAGGTGCTATTTGAAGCTGGGTAGATGAGGAATCGAGTGGCAAAGATCTATCAGAAGGGAGAGGAATCAAGAAAGTTACCAAGCGCAAGACAGAGGTTGGTCTCCTTTGTTTCCCCTCTTATCTACTTCTCATAAAGGAAAATGAAAGTAGTTTTAGTTTGTTTGTTTCTAAGATAGCTACCAGTCTTAGTGGGACTAGCAGCTCTACATGGACACTAGATTTCCCGATAACAAAATCGTGACTCCGCTGGGGATCGAATAGATTTTTTTTTTTTTCTATATTTGTTTGCTTTATAAACTTACAGACGGAGCCTGAAGTCAAGCCAGCTAGCCTTCGAACTGCATTTGCTATGCATGTGCAAAGTAGATCAATGCTGCTTCAGTCTATCTCCGGGTTCTTTTTATGAATTGAGCAATCGATTTACAAACTCTCTAATTGCCTTTGTGGTGGCTCTAGTAACCTCCTTAGATCTACCCCTATGATTTATTTACTGATTATCACTTGCTCGGCCTAAATCCCTGAACTATGCTGCAAACTGTGATCAAGAACTCGATCAAAAGTCTCGCACTGTACCATCGCACCCTCTCTTCAAGGATATCAGTATGCATCGCACTTCCCGTGTGTTGTAGGTGGGATGCATACTGGAATCCCTGTGTAACAGGTGCGCTGGTCAGAGAAGGCTAATTTTGCCTCCAGACTTTGGTTTTTCTTCATTCTTTTCAGCTCTATTCAAGAGTTTTGATGTCTGTAGTTAGTATACCTCTGTGGAAACCCCCTTCCTTGCCATTATTTCGCCTCCATTGTGCAAAGAACTGTAAATTTTTTTATGTATTGTGAGCCATTTTTAGTTCTCTTTGACAAAGAAGTAGCGTAATTGAACTGTCGTTTCTTGATTTGTAAGTGTCGCAAGTGTCATTTTCAGTCATAGAAGAGAATCCGATTGTTCTTGATAGTCGATTACACTGTTACTCTTGTATTTGATTGAATTATTAGTTTTTCAAGTGTCGAAAGCAAGCTTTCAATTCCAAATCGCAAAGTGTCGTCATTGTCCTCATTTTTTCTTAAAAAGAAGCTTGTTAGTATTGTCACTTTGGAAAATAATTCAGATTTGCGCTTAGCTTTCTTTTTATCATTCACACATTAAGAAGGCTAAAAACAAATACATGCATGTGCATTTGCATTTAGACTATTTGTTGGTTTGATTTAGGACAGTGCATATAGTGTGTGCTCTCTGCTCTATGTTGAAATAATATCATCTCTCTTTCTTTAGTATCTAGGATTTTCATTCCAAAAAGAAGATTAAACGATTGTTTATCATCTTAGATTGAATTTTAGGAATTGTATATCTACATCATGCGGTGAACCTGAAAGGAAAATTTCTTAAGCAAGATCAACTGTAAAATAAATTTAATGAATCTAAAAACGCTTTGGAACCTAATGCACAACATTTAGAAGTATAGGTTAGAGACGTATTCCGGCGTCGTAAAGCCTGGTAACTGTTGTTTTCATTGCTGGTTGGGTGATTCCTCCACTTTGAGACGACAAGTGCCAGTACGGACTTGTGCTCCCACGTACCATCGAGAATATATTGGGAGACCACAATAGGCTATATCCTTTATCCATAGGAAGCCGTGTCTTCCGCCCTATCAATCACAATGCACTGAACACAACATTCGGGAAGATTGACTGCCGTACCGTAAAAAGTATTCTGCAATTTTGTGATTGGTTTGGTAATCCCTTTGTCTAGATTTCCAGAGCAGTCTCTTTCGTTCCTTTTCAGACTCCTTAAAGAAAAAGGTCCATCTAAGCACTTGTCACTTCAAGCTCATTAAAAATCGAAGGCGACTAGAGTCATCTTTTGTTTTTTCTCAACTCTTAAGAATTGAAAAAACAAGTGTGTCAAAGCATCTAAAGTTCATTTAATTCGGAAACATATTTCTCCTTGATTTTTAGTTGATCGAGTAATCCGCAATCGTGGAAGAAAGTCAATTGAAACCCCGTCATTCGTTGAGGCTTACGAGTCAACTGTCTTTGTCTCCAAAATCAAAACTGTTATGGACGAAGCGAACTCATTTAACCAGTTTGAAATCCCCAAGTAAAGTAAGAACAAGTGTTCCGACACCATCGGAGACTCTGGTTACTCCAAACATTTCTGGTATCCCTACCTCTATAGAAGAAGTTCCGCAGCCACCAAAGGACAGTAGAGCTGATCCTAGTGTGAAGGTAAACACTTGTATTGTTGAACCAGCTCCATCTACAGCCGATTCTGAAAGTGTTATTCCCCAAACATTTGTCGCTGCAGAATCTATACCTTCTTCGACACCGGAAATATTTTACGGACCTGACGGTCTACCTCTTCCACCTGGTCTGATTGCTATAGAAGAGATTGTGGAGGATCCTCCATCTAGTACTCCATCGCAATTTGTTGTCGAGATCACCCTATATCCTTCTTCATCAGAAATTAGTCTACCATTATCGAAAGCTCCTGTAGAATCGCTAGGAAATCTTTTGGATAGACTAGAAATGTCTGAACAACCGTCGACATCTAGGATTGTATCATCTGACACAGTGACAACAGAACTTCCTGCTGTCACTCCAACAATGTTCGTCGGCATACCATCTGTACCAACTAGCTCTCAATCACTAGATGGGGCCCACTCAAGGGCTATTTCGACAGTATGGTCCATTCCCATTTGTTATCCGGAATAATATCCGGGAGCTCTTATGTTGAGTCTCAGTGAATTGATCCTTCACGGTGTCAATTTGGGCAGTCCGGTCGTCAAGGGCAAATCATTCCTTTAAGTACTGGATTACCGCCGTATGGGGGACAATATACCCTTTCATTGTCTCCTCCAAGAGAAAAACCATACGAGAGTTCACAACAAAATTTAGGTTATGCTGGAATTACATCTAGCGGTTGGGTGCCAATACTACCTCAACAACCAAGAGTTGTATACTCGATGCAACAATGTCTACCTATGTCAAATATACCAACTACGCCGGCTATTGTGACGGTGTCACAAGTATAAGCGTTGCCTGTTGTATGCCAACCTCAAGTTTCTCAGGTTTTAATGCAACAGCGTCTTATCCCTGCGACTCAACCACAATCACCAACTAGTAGAATGACACAGGCCCAAACGGGTACAACTACCCCTCATCTTGGTCAAACAGCCAGTATTGGACAACAGCACATGGCTTCACAACCATGGCTGGTGCAATATCAACAACCGTAATTCCAACAAGTTTACCAAGCATCTGAGCAACAAATCTTTGCAAATAATGGGTAGCCGTATATTCAAAACGGTCAAAATCAACCATTCTATAATGGTTATGCCCATCAACCTTACCAAAGTTACCAGCATCAAATGCATTATGCTGGTATGAAAATACCAACTGCTCAGGCAATTCCATCTTATCCTGGGTATTCTTCGCCAAACCTGAATCAACAGTTACCCTTCGTGGCAACTTTAGAGTTATCGGATCTGAATCGGCTAACGAACGATCCAATTGCTTACGCCCCTTGGTGGCGAGCGATTTCGCATAAACTTTCGTTAGATATTTCTAAATTTAATGGAAATCCGGGTGAAGACCCGTCGAATCATGTGATGACCTTTGATCTGTGGTGCTCATCAAAAACCCTAAACGATGATTTGATTAGGCTTCACCTTTTTGAGAGAACGTTAACTGCTCCGGCAGAAAAATGGTATATCGAATTACCTAGAGCTTCGTTTGATAACTTCAGTACCCTAACCACAACCTTTTTAACCCATTTTCAGTTACCCATAAGGTATGAAACGGGAACAGAACTTCTTACCAATTTCAAGCAAACGACAGCCACTCACATATCCGATCACATTCATGAGTGGCAACGTCGTCGTAGAATGGTAAAAACGTATGTTCCTAATTAGCTTTTAACTGAATGGTTTATTAAGTCATTATTGCCTTCCATTACAGAAGACGTGGCAAAAGGAGGAGACGTCACTGAAGAGCAAGTTATTGCTCGTGCACAATATTTAGATGATTTATACTCAGTTTAGCACGCTCTATGATAAAATCCCTGACACTCCCAGACTGGAATTTTCCATTCCTCCTCCTAAATCGAACAACGACTCTCATGCCGACGATGATGTGATTGGTATGATAGACATGAAATCAACAAAGGCTGCATCTAAAAAGGCCCATAATATTTCTAGTCAAAATGCAAAAGAGGAACTTCTCGCCTCGGAAGTAAATGCCGTCTCAACAGACAAAGGCAAAGAAACCAAGCAACCAGGAGGCAAGAAGAAGAACAAAGGGAGGAAGAAGAAACAGGAAGAATCATCACCTGAAAAATCTTCTGCAAACCCTTCTGGAGATAAGAAACCAAATCGTCAATGCCTTATATGTGATGAGGATCATTGGATAAGAGATTGTCCATATAAAGTTGAACTTAAAAACTTCTTCAAGAATTCGAAAACCTTGGCGGTATTAACTGATCCATTTCCAAATCCAGGAACAAATCTGGTTGCCAGTGAAAATTCTTCCCCGTCCCAAGTGCTGATGTTGTCGGTTTCGAAGCAGCAAAACGATGCTTTGATAACAACAAGGAATAAAGATTACGGGAATCCACAACTGTCGAACAACAAGGATAAAGATCAACCTAGTAGTTCGACAACAACTTCGATAGAAGTTGCGCCACCCATCATTCCAGAGCTAACAATAAAACCACCAAAGGGAGTAGTACAAAAGTCGACATTTAATCCTCGTGCCAGAGCAGCACAACATTATAATATAGTGGAAGATCTGGCCCAATCACCATCCACTATGTCGACACTTGAGGTATTGCAAAATTGCCCCTCCCAAAAGTAGGCTTTATTATCAGAAATAGGTGGGATTGACCCAAAGGATTCTAATCTTGTGTCCTTTAATCACAAAGGATATGATCCTCAGTTACTAGCTCAACTAGCTTTCCTCATTCAAGTGAAAACCCTCAACAAAACTGTTCATCGAACAATTATTGATGAGGGGGCATCTACATGTATTATGTCGATGAGTTGCTGGAAAACTTTAGGATCTCCAACCTTGTCGCGATCTTCGACGACATTAAAATCATTTGATGGATGAACATATACTCCATATGGGATTTTAAGTAACTTGCAAGTTGAATTGGGGGGGAAAACAGTAGAAATAGATGTTGAAGTAATCGACGGAAACCTCGATTACAACATCCTACTGGGAAGGTCCTGGATATATGCTATGGTTGCGGTTGTGTCGACCTAATTTAGGAAGATTGCATTTCCCTTTCAAGGGGGAATTACAATCATCGACCAACAAATATTTCTCCCCAATAGTTCCCAAGTTACGGGAAGCATTCTGATGATCCATGGAAGCCCCCATTCGCTTCAAAATATCAGAGTAGGCCTACTAAAAGACCCTATATTAATGGGGACTTTTTCCCTCCCACCTCCAATCAATCTGGCGGAAGTGGCAATGGTAGGAACCTGCAATATGATATCTTCTATTCAAAAGATCTCAGAAAATGATATTAGCATGGATCATCTGCAGGTATTGCCTCCAAGCCCAATAGAAATATTGTAGAAATCAATGTTTTTGGCATGGGAGGCAAACCCAAATCAACGCTCATCAAGCATTTGGATAGATAGGTCTAAGGAATATGGCACCCCTTCAGATCCTTGGTCGCAAGTGCATTACACCGACGAAGGAATTGTTCAGTCAATGATAATTGACGGGGCGCCATGGGAAGATTACCACCATCGTTCCCATCTTCCGGATTTTCAAGAAGATACTCCTGATGACCTTCATCATCCTTCAATTTTTGATTTCCTATCAAATACCGTAAACAAGGTGGATTCCGAGCGAAACTTGTCCAATATCGAAGAGACTATTGCCATAAATATCTCGACCAAAACAGATGTTGTAGAGCATATTTACGTTGACAAATGTTGTTCTCATTCAAAACTGGAAATATACAAAGTTCCTTTTCGCGAATTCAGAGATGTCTTTTCTTGGTCATATGATGAAATGCCAGGCATTGACTTTAGTATAGTTGAACATGAAATAAAGATGTATCCAATTGTCAAACCAGTATGACAACGGCTACGGCAGGTGCACCCCAAGAAAGCCACTGCCATCCAGGCAGAAGTTGAGAAACTTCTCCATACTGGTTTTATTTACCTGGTTCTTCTAACTGATTGGGTATCAAGCATTGTTCCTGTAATGAAAAAAGAAGGAACGATTAGAGTGTGTGTCAATTATAGGGATGTAAATCAAGCTTGTCCAAAAGGCAACTACCCTACACCCTTTATTGACCATATAATTGATGAATGCGTCGGATGTGAAATATTTTCATTTATGGATGGATTCTCCGGGTATAATCAAATAAATATCCGCCCACAGGACCAGTCAAAGACTGCATTTATTTGTCCGTGGGGCACATTTGCATATCGCAAGTTACCCTTTGGTTTAAAGAATGCAGGGGCAACATTTCAGAGGGCAATGAATTATGCCTTCCATGACATCAAAAACATCATTCAACCATATCTCGATGATCTTCCGGCTCATTTGCGAAAGCGGACCGATCATCCGTAGCATTTGAGAGTGATATTTCTACGTTGCCGACACTACAAGATACAACTCAATCCACACAAATGTGTATTCTGTGTTAGTCCTGGTCGTTTGCTTGGCTTTGTAGTCTCAAAGGACGGGATTCGTCTCGACCCATGTAAGGTTCAGGCAATCATAAATTTTCCTCCACCTTCAAATTTGCTTCAGATTCAGAAACTCCAAGGGAAAGCAAACTTTCTGAGGAAGTTCATTCCAGATTTCACCGAACTTGCTAAAGGTTATACACGTCTATTGAAAAACGAAGTACACTTCGTCTGGGATTAGGTCACGCAAGCTTCCTTTGATGCTTTAAACGAATCCCTAATAAAAGCATCATTAATGTACGCTCTTGATTATCAAAAAGACTTTAACTAGTATCTGGCTGCAGCGGATACAACCCTCGCAATGGGTTTAGTTCAAGAAGACAATGGAATTGAACATCCTATATATTATTTGAGTAGAAACTGAAATGATATAGAAAGCAAGTATTCCTACGATGAAAATCTGGCTCTCGCAGCTATTCAAGTGATACAGAGATTTCGACACTATGTCCTCTCTCGAAAAACTACCATTTTGTCAGATTGCAACACCATGACTTATATATTGTCATGACAGTTGCTGGGGGGCAAATATTCAAAATGGATAGCAATTCTTCAAGAGTTTGATCTGGAATTTGTAAAATCCAAATTGAAAAAATCCCTGGTTTTCGTGGAATTACTATGCAATCTCCCATCGTCGTCCAAAGATGAAACATCCGAAGAAACCATCGTGGATGAATCTTTGTTTCTGATATCTTCAAGCAATCCATGGTATGGAGATATAATCATCTATCTCCAAACCCAAAAATATAGGTCTAATACCTCTCGCTCGGAACAAAGACGTATTCGATACCAATCAAAATACTACATGATCGTCGGTGATACGTTTTATCGTCGTGGTGTCGATATAGTTCTGAGGAGGTGCCTCACCCATGAGGAGGCCGAAAAAGTCCTGAATGATTGCCATTCAGGCGCGTGTGGGGGGAATCAATCTGGTTATGCTACGACGCAAAATAATTTACGAGCAGGATACTTCTGGCTAACAATGTTTGAAGATTGCATAACCGCAGTCAGAAGTTGCCATGCGTGTCAAATTTTCGATAGCAAAACCAGAAGACCGCCCACACCCCTGCAACCAGTAGTTGCTATTGGGCCATTCGCCAAATGGGGCATAGATTTCATGACATGTAACCCCACCTCGGCCGGGGGGCATGGGTATATCATAGTCGCGATAGACTATTTTACCAAATGGGCTGAGGCGATGCCTACATTAAACAACACCGGCAAAAAGGCTACCCTTTTCTTTTTCAATCATGTAGTCACCAGATTCGACGTTCTACAAGCCATAGTCATAGATCATGGATTTCATTTTCGCAATCACATGATGGTTTAATTAGCTACCAAATTGGAGTTGTCCCATGACAGCTCTACTCCATATTACCCGCAGGCCAATGGAAAAGTTGAAGCAATCAACAAAGTCCTGAAGCGGATGCTGCAAAGGATGATTGGAGTCCACTGAAGGAGTTGGCACCTGATCCTGTACTCAGCCTTGTGGGCATACCGAACATCGGTAAGGAATGCAACCGGGTTTACACCCTTTCAACTGGTGTATGGCCTAGAAGCAATCTTACCAGTTCAGTGTGAAATCTTGTCCCTCAAACTCGCAGTAGAACTTCTCCCCGGAACTTCAGAAGAAGAGGCTCGTTTCTTGGAACTAATCCAATTGGATGAAACCCATCGTGATGCCGCTTTGGCTAACGAAGCCCATAAGAAACGAGTCAAGGCGCAGTTCGACAAGAATGTCAAACCCCGTGTCTTCTCAAAAGGTGACTTGGTCTTACTTTACGACCAGGAATCTGATAAATTGGGAGCAGGTAAATTCAAATCCTTATGGATGTGCCCCTATATTGTTAAACGTGTATTAGCAAAAGGAGCCTACGAGTTAGAGGATTATGATGGGATTCCACTGGCGCAACCTCGTAACAGGTTGTATCTCAACCGTTACTACGCATGATTCAATGTAGTAACCTCTATGCTTTTGTTAAATTTTTGTTTTCGCTAAGGGTAATTGTTTTGATCAGGTAATCCATTTTTTAACATTCGTTGCAGATGTCGAACCTATTGGAATCATTTGTTGGATATGCCGACGGAGCGAGTCGTAGTTCACGGAACCTATCTTCTGCGGCCTGGGCCATTTTTGATCCAAGTGGCGAGTTAGTAAGTTTCAGAGGGGTATGTATTGGTCGGTCAACAAATAACATCGCTGAATATAGCACGTTGATAGAACTCCTCTCTGATGCCATCACACATGGCATACGCCGACTTGTTGTCAGGCTAGACTCACAACTCGTCATCCTACAACTCACTGGTATCTACTCCGTCCGAAATCCAACTATCTATCGCATGTTCCTAAGGGTCAAGATTTTGGAAAGACAGTTTGATTCTATTCAATATCAACATATTTCCAGAAACTTAAACACATTAACAGACTCATTGGCAAATTATGTGTTAGATAGACATTTGCAACATTTATAAAAGAAGCATTTCATCAATATTTGCATCAGGATCATGTAACTTAACCAAAATAAAACTCCGAAAATCAAAAATATATATATAACTGTTTGTGGTTTACACATAATGTTCTATAACCAAGACAAAATTGGTTAGATGACCCAAAACTCAAAATGCTAGGGGGCACCCTAGTCTAATGGTGCTGATGATAACAAGTCACCGCCTGTGCAATCATGCATAAAAGCCAAGTCCATCGACTTGGCACGCCAGTAGTATGTCGCTGCAGCCTAAGAGGCAGCTCGTCGGTCCTCACATCTGGAATACCAAGAGTGAGACCCTCGACCTGATCCTACAATGTTGAAAGAGTCTCGGCCACATCAAGGTCGCGAATGATAACCCTCCCCACAGCCTCTCCTGCCGGAGCGGCAGCTGGCGCTCTCGGACGTACTGCTGGTCGGACTAGTCCAATGTCTGCATGAGCGCATGAGTTTTGATTAGTCTTGAGTAAAGAAAATATAAGAACATTATGAAAAGCAATAAACAAGAATATGGTCAGAGAATTTACCTATGACACCCCACTGCTCACCAGCTGGCAGTACCAAATCCGGATCACCCCGAAAATCCATACCAGCATATGGACACTCGGCAAAAACCATCTGCTGACGGTTGAACCACTCAAAGAAGGTATCAGAGAAAGAAATCTGGGACTGACCCGCATGTCGGGCCATGAAGTCAACCCATCTCTGCATCCATGGCTCAGTCGGTGGAGGTAAGCCGAGTGGAATATACTGTGGCTGCATCAGTGGGATCTTTTCCAAGGCAAAAGCGGTCAAAGAAGAACCATAACCAAAGTTCTTCAATCTTCTGCTTTTTACCTTGGTCAGTTGTTCTTTCATCACAGAGAGTACTGCATCACACCAGTTGAACACCTTTGGTTCAAGGCATTCCAAGGCATACTGCATATAAGACCTGTTGGCCACATGAAGAGCCACACTACCAGCCAGTCTAGCAAAAGTGAACAGAATGGTCCTCAAGGGCCTGTCAGTGACATCTCGGATATTGATCTTGCCGTCCTTACTCAGTTGAGATCCCTCTCTGCAATACCGGCGAATGTAATCTCTCACAGATTCACCCCCATGGGCCGAACCTGATAATGAGATAGGGGCACCACGCCTCGATAAACCGGTCAAAAAATAGATGTCCACGACAGTCAAGGGGATGGATGTGCCCCTAATCTGAAACATCGGGTAGGTAGGATCCCATGCATCGAGAAAATATTACAACAAGTTGATTTGTTGCCTCATGCTAGAGATGTGAAAAAACTTTAGCAGGCCACAGTTCCACAGTGCAGTTAACGTACCCAGATCATGTAAAGCAAGCATGTCCTCTTCTTCATGCTCAGTTCTCGCCATGTAACAGGCATTTTTCTCTGATAAATCTTTAAAAACAAAGAAGAGAAGAGTCAGGATCCTGATTTGGTGAAAAACAAGCAAAAAATTCCATGAAAAATTGTGCACAAGTTTCCCTCCTTTCGCCCATCGCACCCCAAGCAGTGTATTGGGTGGGATGCATGCTGACTGGCCAATGGCCAAGACAACATGCATTGCACTTTTCGATATAAAAAAGGTGCGATGGAGCCAGGGCGAATTCTTCAAACCCCAGGGGCTCAGAAAAACTAGGAAACGTGCTCAAAATTCAAAATGGAATGAATGAAACTGAATAGCTCAGGTTTAGCTCTTACCTAGTCCAGACGGCGCCAAGAATCGTCCACAGAATCTCTTGGAATCAGTTAGTGAAAATCAAGGGGGAAAAGCACCTCCAAAGCTCCAACAAACCAAAGTTCAAATGAAATGGTAAAATGAGAGGTAAAAACCACTTTTAAATTACTTTTCACATAATTCAAGTAAAATATTAGTGTTTTGACTCATTTTTCAAGCATATATTATTCGTTTCTAACTAGTTTGATGAAGCAATTGAGTAGTCAGTACAACCTTTGAAAGAGCAAAGTTGTCAATGATAAAATCAAGGTAATCAATGACCATTATATCGAGCAGTTTTTATGTGGAGTTCAAGCTCGTTAAAAATTAAACATAAGCAGTGAGCAAATGTTCCCCCCAGAGTTCAAGCTCATTCATTAAAAAATGAACCAATTTCCGATAAATAACCATCGTGAATGAATTATCATCAGCCTTTGAAGCCTTGGTTGTGTTCTCATCATCACGTCCACTCTGTTTTGGCCGATCATTCACCTCCATTTGATTGTTTACCCTTTTTGAGGAACAACTGTGAAGAGTGATCCTATTAGCCATCCTTGTGACACTGTCGTGATTGGAAAATTCCAAACCTTGCCCGCAATTAGCCGCTACCTGTATTTATCACTCGTTCCTCGAAAAACGAGTCTCCTTTAAGCTCTTTTCATCTGACTCGTAAAATATGAAAAGATTGCCGAGTAATTGGCCTCTCCAGCTCATTAAAGTGACCGGAAGTGTTATCCCTCCTTTAGATTTTAATCTTTTTGGACATGAGGGATTATTACATAAAAAGATCGAGCGCTTGTTTTGTTTGGCTCGTTAAAATTACCGAAAATTCATCCCTTTTGTATTATTTTACACTTTTTCGGACTTAAGGGATTATATGAAGAAAAAGGATTGTTGGAGTTTCTTTACGTCCCTTTCAGACTCTCTAAAATTGAAAAGGACCGAGTTATCTTTTTTGTTAAACTCGTTAAAACCGAATAGCGAAAAACTTGTCCATATAGATAAGAACGAGTTTCACTATCGCTAGGCTCGTTAAAAGATAGCGATGGGTTTGCCCGAAGGGAAAATTATAGAACAAGCATACGTTATCCTCCTCAAGCTTGACAAAAATAAAGAGGTACTCATCAACAATGACTGGGGAAAAATTGGGAAGAAAACTTGAAGAAACTTTATTGGTAGCAAGTCGCTCTTGAACATGACACTTTCACTCTGCATCCGAGTCGGGTTGGGCTGTTCCGTTCACTGGTCATATCACCATTGGTCCATCACATGATCCACATTTGGGGTTAATGCTACCAATCCATCATGTCAGTGTCGCTGATATGTTCAAGAGAAGTTGCTCAGAGAATTCACCTGTCTCATCCACTACAATACATTTACGCTCCATTCTTTCTTGACCGCCGCGATGAACCTTATATCATCAGATCGTTTCCACCTCCATTAAAATCATTTGCTCCATTCCGTGTCGTAGATGTGGGATTCATTAAGGCCCTCCCATGACGGATCGCTTCTTGTCGACATCAGCTCATTATCGAGGAAGTCGATCTAGGAACAACCCTTTCAGTACTTTGAAGCTTGCATGCCTCAATGGCAAGTTTCTCACTTTCGGCGACAGGTTTACACCAATGGCCTTCGACCGAGAGACTTTGCATGGTGTTCGACACCAAGTCCATTTTCACACCACATGAATTGTACTATCATACCTTGAGGGTCATCATCATTATCGGTGATTCCTCTTGCGCCTGTTAACAACTTACATCACTAGCTGGTAATCAGGTGATGTCTTTCCATGTTCGACTCCAGAACATCTCTCACATGGATCAACTTGTACATTGAGTAAAGATCGAATGAGATTGAAAACCCCGGATCTAGTTTCATCCATCCGGGCTGCGATATATATTGAGGAAAATAAATACATCAAATGTACATCATTGTTGCACAGATAATCATCCAATCAAAGGGATGATGGCTCTACCAGGATCATTAGTCTGCACTCAGACGATTGTCTGTCTTATGTACATGAAAATGAATTTATAAAGTTGAGAATGGGAATACCCGCATCAGCTAGATCATGAAAATATTACGAAGATAATGTATTGTATTGTATCTTATTACAGGTTGCCTTCCAGCTTGAGAAAACTTCGGATCCTCATGATAAAGCATTTCACCCGACATCAAAAGATTAATGACCTCATGCTTTAGGGGGCAACTGTTATAGACATTTTTGGGCACTACAACTCCAATCATATATGTCCATAAACCAAGGGCTCCTAAGTCCCTAAAAGTGTTATTCCAACCCCTAAAAGAACAAGGTCAACTGATTACATCATCTCCCAGAAGTTCTCCATGAAAAACTACTCAAAACTAGTCAAAGTTGGACCATCTCACCTGCTCCATGGTCAAAGTGCGCCGCGTCCCACCTAAATGCACACGGGAGGTGCGATGCATACTGAAAAGCCCTTCTATGGGGTGCGATGGGCGAGAGTGGACAAATAGAAAAGTCAATTTGTGAGGTGGAGGATCATGGAATCTTCCAGAAACTTCTCCTGTGATGCTTGCCTCTCTTCATTCGCCCAGGGATGAGTAAGAGATCATCAATCTCCAAGTGGAATCAAGAACTATCAGAGAGAGGACACTAATCAAATCTCAGAAGCTGACTCACCTCCCTGTAATCATCTATATATGGATCCCTCATCGTAGAGATCCAGAGGCTGGAATTTTGTATCTTGTAAGGAAGTGTTGCTGGTTTCTTGGTGTAACATCATAGTGCTGGGTGATCTAAGTTTTTCATGAGGTGAAGAAGGGCTTTCTTGTTGAGAGGATGACGCTGGGTCGGAACAATTGGTTGTAATCTGCTTTTCTATTCTTGATATTAATAAAGCTATTCAAGTTTTCCTTCACATTCTTGTATGATTGATGATATATGCATTTGTGTGGTCAATATATATCTGGTCCTATATTGTTTATGATAGTAGATCTCTGTTCTTGGATAGTGTTATGCTGCTTTGATTCCACAGGTGCTCTTTGAAGCTGGGTAGACGAGGAAGCGAGTGGAAAAGATCTATCAGAAGGGAGAGGAATCAAGCAAGGAACCAAGCGCAAGACAGAGGTTGGTCTCCTTTGTTTCCCCTCTTATCTACTTATCATAAAGGAAAACAAAAGTAGTTTTAGTTTGTTTGTTTCTAAGATAGCTACCAGTCTTGGTGGGACTAGTAGCTCTGCATGGACACTAGATTTCCTGATAACAATGCTGAATTTCTTCTAGTCGAGGAATGCATAGGTATTTTGTCCTGAAGTAATGCTGCAAGGGTGTTTTTGAACAATGAATCATTAGAACTTTGAAATCTGGAAGTTAGTAAGGCCCGACTGCTTTCCATTGAAGAATCAAAATGGAGATTGAAGAGTCAAGCCATTTGGATCAAGGAGGGCAATTTCTTCGTAAATGTGCTGAACATAGGAAATCCATTAATACTCTCTAGCAATTGGATGACTTGGACGAGTCAAAAATAAAGTCTGTCAAAAATCTTGCAGAAGCAGGACAACACTATTTTGGTAATTTGTTTGAAGGACCTGAAGACAATCCTATTGTGGATCAGTCGAGGATAGTTTGGGTATATTTCAAAGTTTTCAGTGAGTCAAAAAATGAAGAAATGGGAGCCTATGTGACTAAAGAGGGGCTTATGGAGGTCTTGTTGGGCTTCAAGCGGGCTAATACTAAATAGCCATGGTCCTGATCGATGGACTGTAGAATTCTATCTGGGCTTTTATGATATTCCAGCAAATGACTTGTTGAGAGTGGTGGAAGAGTCTACTAGCGTCCCTTTAAGAATTCTGAGTGCCCTCAATGCCACTTTCCTAGTAGTCATTCAAAAGAAGAATAATCTTGTCTCCTTTGTTGACTTCTGTCCAATTTCACTATGTAATCCCCTGTACAAGGCTACCAGCTAATAGCCAAAGTCCTTGCAAAGGAGTTAAAAGGTATTCTCTCTTCTTGTATTTCAGACGAACAATTTGGGTTCTTTTTCAAGGGGCAGATTTTAGATGCTATTGGATTGGCTCAAGAGCATTGCCACTCGATTTCCTGGAGTAGAGATGAAATTGGACTTAGCTAAAGCTTACAACAAGGTACGCTGATCTTTCATTCAATTGGTTTTGTTGCAGATTGGATTGAATTTAAATATTGTGAATGAATAATGACTTGTCTATTCAACAAATTTCGCTGTGTTAATTAGTGGCTCCCCATCTCAATTTTTCAAGCCTCGTGTGGGTTCAGCACGAACGTCCCTTATGGTCATTTTTATCCCTACTCATAGCAGAATGATCGAGCAGACTCTTAAAGGAGCCCAAAGCTAGTGGTAAAATCAAAGGTGTCCAGGTGACAGATTAATTTTGGGTCACTCATTTCCTCTTTGTGGATGATGTTCTATTGTGAGATGGAATTATTAGGGAGTGGAAGTTTATAAACAGCATTTTGTATCAAATCTGGAACAATACAGCGATGAAAATTAGCAATGCTAAATCCACCATTTTGTGTAATGATAGATGTGTAAATTATTGTGGACATTCCACTAGAGAGTTTCTCACAACAGATCTAATAAAATAAACCAAAATCTATAATATGAAGATTAAATTCCTTTAGATTCCAAATTTGTTAATTATCAATTTTTGTTCATGCACAGAATAAATAAAATGCAGAAAACAAAGAACAACAAATATAATCACACACCAACCACGATGAACACAAATATTTGCTAGTGGGAACCTTAAGGGAGAAAACTCAGTGGGAAGGTGAAGCTGCTCTACTCCTTTTTTCCTGGTATGAAAATAAAACAAGTACTAAGGAGAAGGCACTGTCTATTAAATTCCCTAAGACCTATGGCCTATTAGGCTGGTACAGAACACTAAACCCCTGTTGTGCTCTCTAACTCCCAGTGGAAAGAATGAAAAAAAAATCAGTTGGTGGTGTTTTATATGGCTCTCGATCAATGGTAGACTTATTCTCATCAAGTAAATCTTGGAAGCATCCCAGTGTACTGGTTATCCCAGTATGAAAATAAAACAAGTACTAAGGAAAAGGCACTCTCTATTAACTTCCCTAAAACCTATAGCCTGTTAGGCTGCTACAGAACACTAAACCCCTCTGTTGTGCTCTCTAACTCCCAGCGGAAAGAATGAAAAAAGGGTCACTTGTTGGTGTTTTATGTGGCTCTCCATCAATGGTAGACTTATTCTCATCTAGTAAATCTTGGAAAGCATCCCCGTATACTGGTTATCCCTTGCTTATGTGCCGAAATCATTATTGATTTTAGTTTTCTCTGGTCTGTGAATAAAAATAAGGGGGAATCCCAAGTGGAAGACCTTTGCTAAACCCAAATCCTATAGTGGATGAGGGTTGAAAAGCATTGCTGTATTTGGGGAAGCGTTGGCAGCTTGGAGTCTTTGGAGGCTTTTGTTAACCAATGGGATGTGGAAGAATTGGGGAAACAAAAATATTTTCCAGACAGCACAGTAGAACAATGGATCAGATTGCAAGCAAAAGCAAAATCTGTAAGGGGGTTCTCAAATATTTGAAAGGGCCTGGTTTGGGCCTTCGCAATCCTTGGTCAGTGGGTTGTTTGGAAAATTGGCAAAGCGGACAGTTATTTTGGGAGAAGATCCATGGATATGTGGAGCTGATCATTATGCTCCTTCAATTGAACTGTGACATCAGCTGAGGGACAAAAGCTTATATTATCTCGCAAACATTAGTGAGCATGGGAAGAATGTGGACAGGAATCAAGCTTGGCTTTCAACAGAGGTGACTTGCTTGCAAGGTAATTTGGCCAAAGAACGAAGAAGGTACATTCGTGGTCTTAATCACTATGCTATTATGCTAAGGAAGAGGATCAATTAGTATGTCTTCGAATAGGGCTACTGGGATTCTCACTACAAAACAAGGGTATGAGGCTCTTGGATTTTTGAATGAAGATGAAAGAAATAAATGGTAGCAGCCTGTTGTATGGAAATGGCACTGTCCTATAAAAACTTGCATTTTTGTGTAGCTAGTTCTGGCCAACAAGGTACTGACATGGGATAACAGACAAAGGCGACACTGGTAGGGTCCCAATAGGGAGTTGGTTACCGTCTTTTTGTTTCATGTCCTATTGCAAAGCTAGTGTGGCACGAAGTACTTCCTTGGGCTGTACAGGTTCACATTTGAACAGTGTTTATAGCATTGGGCTCATGATTGCAAAATTGAAGTTTATAAAGAATTACCAGCTTTCATTACTTAGGGCATATAGTTACATAGGAACCTTACATTATTTGAAGGGGTCAAGAGGGTACTGCTATAGTGCCGCATATGATTCGAGTTGCATATGGTGAACATAATTATAAAGTTGGACCTTCTAGAAACAATCTAACGCACGGTCCATCATTCAAGGCACACCAGGGTGTGGGCCTGGTATTATTATCCATCTCAGTTGTGATCATTATTTCTAGCGTAAGTGTGGATCTGGTCAGGGTACTAATACTAGTGCAAAGCCAGTGGCATTTTGGACTTCATTAAAATTTGCCAAGGTCAAAGGATTGCAAGATCTTCACATAGCTGAAGATTCAAAGGTGATTACAGAACTGTTTAAAGGTAATGCTCACCTGGACATCCTGGTGCTCGCTCGCTCAATGGCAATGCGGAGTAAGACAGCGTCAGGAAACTTTAATTGGGTCCTTATTCAACACATTCACAAGGAATTTAATAGTCAAGCTGACCAGCTGTCAAAAGAAGCTTTAGCTATCAATGAAGCAATTCAGAGGGGGGGCGTTGGGATTTCGGTGATAGTCTTCCATGAAGTCTTGCTTTGATGGTGCTTTCCAGATTTTTTTTTTTTAACTGAGTCTGTTTTTTTGGTGTTATGATTCTTTTGGAATTAGTTGCAATAATAGTAATTCAACTAAAATGTATGTAATTGTGTCTCTATGTATATGAACAAGTCTTTTTGCCGAATCCAGATCTAATTTAGGAAGATGTTGTCTTGATCAGAGCTCATTCAAGCAGACACATCCAATGTATATTTAGATTTCCTCTCAAAATAGAAAATAAACATTTTTTTTCTTTGAAAAAAAACCGCCCATTGGATTTGAGCCTGTCACATTGCTAAAACCCGGATGATAAAGAAAAACACTATATATAAATATTTTCTTCAGTTTTTAAACATATATAGAATTAATTTTAATGGCCATCAGATCCAGGTAATAATAAGATATGGGACTATCAACAAATAACTTTAGTTCAAAAATCATGAGAAATTAGTCAGTTACGACTACCTCTCATGGAAATGGTCATACGTTTGAATGACTTACTTAACGCAGTTGAATCCCAAAAATGATATCTAACTTTAGTTCACTTAGATGGAACATCCCAAAGTAAACCCAAAGCAAGTGGCACAAAGACTTTTTAAGGATGACATAAGTAGAACAGAGTATGATCATCAGATCCAAGTAAACGTTCAGATATGGTACCCCCTATCAACAAGAAAATTCAGTTGACATTTAATAGAACATCCAGAGTTAAACCCAAACCAAGGGGCACAAAGACTTTTTAAGGATGACATAGACAGAACAAGGTATAGTAATTTTTATATATTTATGGATATCAGATCGAACAACCAAGTAGAGATTGAAGGCTACCCACTCTAGATACAGGTGGTGGCAAGGATGGATATCACTGCCGCAGTGTAGATGAATAAAATGAGATGGAGCTTTACGGTGAAGAATAGAGTTTTAATACTAGTGTTTAGTAATTACAGATAAGGAATCAATTGTTTTTTAAATGAAATTCGAACATGTGTTTTGACGATGCTGGTCTGGTTTTTTCTTCGTTCAATTAAATACATAAATATTTTCTTTAGTTTCAAAACATACATGTGTGCTTAAATGGATATAGGATCCAGGGTTTTGGCAATGTTTGTCCGGTTTTTTCCTCGTTCTATTAAATACATAGATATTTTCTTTAGTTTCAAAACATACATGTGTTTAAATGGATATAGGATGCAAGTTAGGCTCAGACATGGGCCCCACTCAACAAATAAGTTTTGTTCAATGTGACGATGCATCCAAAAGTAACCCAAGTTAGGGGCACAAGGTCTTTTCAAGGACGAGTATAGACACAACGAGGTAGCTTTATGAATTTTTATGAATATCGAATCAAACGACTTAGTGAAAGGCTTAAGTAAGAATTATAAGGTGATGTTCAAGGGAGCTCTATGATCATCGTCAACCATTCAATCATGGGCATGTGTGTACTCTTTTTTGACAAAACCTCCCTGATGAGATGGTTTTTAGAGTATATTATAAATAAGGCTTTGTAGACATATAGTGTAAGTGTGTCCACACCTTAAGATTAAAAATGTTTGACACATCCTGAATCTAGTCTTTAGAAAAACAAAGGTCGCAGAGAAAGCTAAGTGACAAAAGTAAGAGGCAACCAACAAAAATTTTGATGGAACATTTCATATTTTTGTGATATTTCATGAGACAAACTTTATTTGAAAGTTAAATAACGAGATCATCATTGTTGTCATGAAGAGGCATATGAGTTAGATTCAACTCAAGCCGGAGATTCCCTTCGATAGCGACACCATTCTTAAATAGTCCACTTTACAGTTGGTGCTTCGCTTACATTAAGAAACCAAGAATGAAGGGGGAAATTACTCATAAACTCCCCCATAAAAATCCTATTGAAGGTTGAGTTATCAAGGAATGGTCCCTCCAAAGAAACTCTACTGCCCCAAGAAAGCTTATAACAATTCACATCCTCCCAAATTTTCCCTAATGCTAGATAAGGAACCCTTTTCAGCTTTTTATGTGGGAGAATATGCCCAACACCAAGGCTTTATATTGATCCTTTAAAAGAGCTCAAAGGCACTATGAATTTAAATCTCATGCAACCTAATCTGTAGGTTCAATGATATATTCACTTTCATTAGCGTGAATCGATAACCGAGCTTGGTTTATAAAAAATGCTGGAATTTTTAATATCAAACATAACACCAATACAAGAGCTCTAGTAATAGTCCCACTTCTGTATGAAACCATAACAACCAAACTTTAACACCAATGCAAAAGTTCTATCTACAGTCCCAATCTATGTCAACTTGCCTAATCCTCCTTTGGAGTAATGGGAATCAATGACCCTACGAACAATTGAAAATTCTCTAGATACTTCCATCTCTATGGATCAAGCCACCAAGTAATTATAGTTTTAGTACCTAATGAAGGATATGTAATTATGTAGATTAGATAAGATAACTATATTAATGTCCAACAAATGACCACAAAAGTATCCCCTGCCCCAAGAAAGCTTAGAACAACTCACATGCTCCTAAATTTTCCCTAATGCTAGATAGGGAACCCTTTTCAGCTTTTTATGTGGGAGAATATGCTCAACACCGAACCTTTATATTGATCCATCAAAAAAGCTCAAGGGCATTATGAATTTAAATCTCATGCAACTTAATTTGTAGGTTCAATAGTATATTCACCTTCATTAACATACTCCATGAATGGATAACTTGGTTTATAATTTTTTTTTGGAATTTCTCACATCAAATAAACATAAAACCAATACAAGAGCTCTAGCAATAGTCCCACTTATGTATGAAACCATAACAACCAAATTTTAACACCAATGCAAAAGTTAGATCCATAGTCCCAATCTAGGTCAAGTTGCCTAGCCCTCCTTTGGAGTAATGGGAATCAATGAACCTACGAACAATTGAAAATTCTTTGTATATTTCCATCTCTATGGATCAAGCCACCAAGTAGTTATAGTTTTAATACCTAATGAAGGATATGTAATTATGTAGATTAGATAAGATAAGTATATTAATGTCCAACAAATGACCATGAAAGTATGTCAATGTTGTCAATACAAAGCACCAAACTGTCTCCTAAATAAATAACAAGTGAAATATTAGGTCTATGCTAAAACATGGAAAGCCCTTGGTTCCAAGTGCGAGTCATTATAATGAAAGGAAGATATACAAAGAGAGAGGATCTAGAAGCTAGATCGTGGTCCACTGGATCTATCTCCCCTAACATTCAAGGCCAAATGAAGAAAACTCAAGATAAATAGTGTCGCGGGGAGGATCCAAGGGAGAATCTAGACTTCTTACTATGTTGTTATACAAAAGTAACCCATGATTGTTTTCTAGGTATCATGTTCACCTACTAGTAAGATAGCTGGCCTAGCAATATCTTTGAGGTCTATTGGGAGGGTGAACTGTACCTCACATCCGCACCAAACTGGAGTGGAATGCAATGTTACTATCAATCTATCTCTTGCCATCCCTAGCTTATGGTGGCATTGAAAAGAAGGATGTAATCAATTGAGTGGGATCTAGCCCAAGAGACTAGAGAATATGTGCACATGCCACAAAGTCTAAGGGCCTCTTGCAAGAAAGGGGTTAGACATATCTCCTCTGAATAGTAGAAGAAATTGAACGAAGTCTAGATCCATTTGAACAAACAATGGAATCTCCCGCAGATCTCATAATAAATAGGGCAACAAAATATGAAATGCTCCTCTATCTCAACCTCATAAATATGGCACAACTAGAAAATTATCTCTGCTCGTACAATCAAGAGGCACATCTCAACTCGATGTCTATGTCAGGCCACTCAAAACTGAAGAGAGTGTCCCCAATGAGAAGTAGTGTATAGGGGTTGGATAATAAGCCTTGACCCACACCTCTATGAAGTGAGAATTCTCCTCTATCTCAACCTCATAAATATGGAACAACTAGAAAAGTCTCTCTGTCCGTATAGTAAAGAAGGCCATCTCAACTTGATGTCTATGTGAGGCCACTCAAAACTAAAGAGAGTTTCCCCAATGAGAAGTAGTGTATGAGGCCTAGATAATAAGCCTTGTCCCACGCCTCTATGAAGTCAGTAGCATAGAAGACCATTTTTGGACGTAACCTGCCTTTCGAGATTTAAACAAGAGACCTGAATTTTTTTTCTATATATATAATATTGAATGATCCATGGAGTATCTAAAACGAGGAAATCAATCCTTTGATATATCAATAGACTCTAGAAGGTTTGAGACCCCTACAAACCAACACCCAGTGTTACCATGAGGGCTAGATAATGGAATGGACTCTAATGAATAATAGGCCATGTATGGGTACCAATCTCACACCCATAATTGAATTGATCATACTTTGACTGAAGCGCAAAAGTGAAACCAAGCGAAAAATAGCCTCATACTGAAAGAAAAAATGAAAGATCAGTCATTAAGTTGTTGTATGTATCATTGTAAGCCTAGCTGACACTGAGACCAGCAGGCATCTTATTCATGTTATGCTTTGATCCATTTCTCCATTAAGGGGGTGTTGACAGTGCTCGACCCACCAACATCAGGGGATCTCCCCAGTATGAAATCCCAACTAGATCTCAGGCTGTTTGGTGTAGCAGTCCCATCCGGTACGATGGCCCAGTTGCCATTATCTTAAATATCTGCCTCAACTCTTGCTTGTCAGCATAGGAAAGTGGTTTTCTTTATCTTCGAGAAGTGAGGTTGGCGTGCCTGGCAAGTGTAAGTGTCACTTGTGTTAATGGTTCTTTCACTGTCGAGGGAGAGGGTGAGAGTGAGTTCTAGGTCGATTGGGAGCAATCCCAACACTGCTACAAACACACAACACAATAGGACATGCACAGCTTCCGGAGGAGCGGTCCACATGGATGCGATAGTCACGACATACAAGGTAAGATAGCATGTACATCACTCAATGGATCAGTCTGAATGAGTGCAACGGTTGTTACAAAAAGCTTCATGTGAAAGGTTTGTCTGATGTCTGGGAGAATTGTCTGCATGGGCGAGATAGCATTAACAACATATACAACACATTTCCATTAATAGATTATGCATTACAACAAATGAAATAGTTCAGATGTAGAACACAGGTTAAAGCAACATGCATTACAAGTGTTAAAAATCAGTCTTACAACATGTACAATATATGTGTGAAAACGTGTTAGCCTATTATCAGGCTTCTAAATTAAGAGAATGTTCCAAGACACATCGTTACACCTTACGTCACTAACCCCGAGTGCGGGGCTTTGGAGCCTCTACTTACTCCTCAAAGAAAAGATTACATAATCTCTTGGCTATGTGGGAGGAGCTAAGGTGAAAAGTCCTTTGCATGTTAAAATGAGGGGTTATTTATAACCAAGGGTGAAACTGACCCTTGTGGCTATTCGACTACCCTCATGACCGTTTGGCTTCCATGACTTTTCGACTTACATTACTCTTTGTTCAACAAGTGGGTCTCTTGGACTTCCAAGTTACATCAAATTCATTGAAAACATAGCCCATAGTGGAGATGTGGGCGACATGACTCATGACATCACTCGACATGACTTGACAAGACAATGTTGGTACATTCGTGTTGTTGCTGGAGTGCATGTCGAGCTACAGTGCTGCTGGGTGATGGATGTCTTCATGGTATATCATAGCTTCACCTCTGTGTGGTGAAGTCCACAAAGTCTTCGATGGTCCTTGGTTCGCTTGATGAATCTTTAGCATGTTGTTCTTTTCTTGCATGCTGGAAGGTTTGACAGGCTCATCTGTTGGCGAAGGTGCATGTTCGTCGCGTTCGTCCACTTCGCATGCTTCGTTTGTTCATTCATTGGTGAACCTGTCCTTCTACATGTGCTCCCTACATTCATCCCATTTGTCATCTTGCCATGTTAGTTGGTGTACCTATACATGCAGTCACTCATGACGAGACGACATCAAATCCAAAACGTCCTAGTCTACCATGGCACATGATCATTTCGGATGTAGGTGACTAAGAGAGGCAACAAGGTTGTGAAGCAAGATGATGGCTCCGGGCACCACTGATGAAAGCTACGCAGGAGTCACTGAGTGATGGGGATGGGAAATTTGAGTCAACAGTGACTACCTACAAGGTCTGGGTCGACTGGGAGGCAAAATTATGCAAATTTTGGGAGTGACTCCAAGCTGCAACAAGGCAAGGCAGGCATGCTCTTCGCATTTTTCGAAATGAATGAGAAACGGGGGCTGCACTGATCTAGGTGGATATTGGTGGCCACCTTCCTATTCCACTTTGACCCACAACACTGTCTCTTTTAGTTTTTCAGTTTCCTTAATTGTAGCACAATTTACTATTTTTTGCAGTTTTTTGAGTCCTAAACTTCCGGAGCCATTTTGAGGCCCTAATCAACATTTTTAGGGAAACGGGAGGCCAAAAACGTCCCAAATCAACTTGCCAATTTGGTTTCGGCCTTCTCTTCGAGATATTTGAAACAGGGTATTATGATAGCCAAATGGAGATCGTATGCCAAAGTTACGACCCTCGGAAGTTGATGTACCAATTTACCCAAACGTGGCCCAAAGTTTTGGTGCTTCATCTCCTAGGGTTATGTTTTTGGATGTTTAGGGTTTTCCATTGTTTCTCAATAATAAATAGGCCTTTGAGCCTCATTGTAACACAGTTCAGAGGCATGTATCCACCACATCTCTCGTCAGAAATAAGCTAACATCGCCCGAGCTATCTTATTTCCATTTTGTTTGTAAGCATAGTTCAATATTTTTCCATTAATGAAATGAAGTGCTTTTCTGCCGCATCTTTGTGTTTATGATTATATCTGTAAGTTTTTTCATTCCTATTTAAGTTCAGATCAGTGGTATTAGAGCGGTCTGCTTTTCCTCTGTTTTTCTTTTCATGTCCCCAACGAGGTCAGGGTATAAGGAATTAGGGCTCGATTTGGTTGAACCATTGTCGGATCAGCCTCGCAAAAATCGACGACCTCCCATGGTGAAAGAAGAGAAAAACAAGGGGGCAGGAGATCCTTTCAAAATGTTGCTTGAAGAAGCTCTCGAGCGACATAGGGATGCGATGATGGACAACTTTGCTCAGATCCTTCGACGACTACCCACAGGTGATGCATCTTCATCCAACATCCACTCTGGAGGTGCCACTCCTTTTAAGGTACAAGTTAACTTTGATATTCCCATATTTGAATGCCTGATAGATGAAAACATCATAGATAAATGGTTAAATCTATTGGAAGGATATTTTTCAGTTCATGACTTTTCCAATCAGTAAAAGATTACATTTGCACTTCTCAAAGCTGCTCCACACGTCAAGGACTGGTGGGAAACCTACTGTGAACAAAAGGATGACAGTGAACCCTCACTATTTTCAGCTACATCCACTTGGAATTCTTTTTGAGACGCCATCAAGGAACAATATTACTCTGTCGGGAGCTATGAAGATAAATACATAAAGTGGACCATGCTATGACAGGGAAGGGACCAAGATGTGCTAGAGTTCACAAATACTTTCCATACCCTTCACACAAAGCTAGGTATCAAGGATACTGAGCAACATTTGGTGCTCAAGTACCGTGACTGTCTACACAAGTACATCCAGGATGAGATGGAATTTCTGGACATTTCCTCGCTCAGTACGACATATCGGTACACTGTAAAGATTGAGCAAAAGTTTAAACAGAAGAATGGAGACTTTGGAGCTGTGAATCCAAAGCAAGGAAAAGGCGCCCCCAAACCACAGAACAAGGGACCAAGCTAAGGCGGGGCTAACCAGGACAACCCGCCAAAGCCACAAGCAAAGAACAACACCACAAAGATGAAGAAGGACATGGGAAAATGGTGTGAGTTCCATAAGAGCTCCACTTGCAATACAAGTGAGTGTTGGGCCAAGCAATCACTAGTGGTCGAGCTAAAGGCTTCCGGATCAGACGCAGGTTCCAACTCTGAATCAGAACCCGATAAGGGGACTAACAAAGGGAAGCAGATCATTGATGCAAAGCCCGGTGCCACCGTGACCACCACAAAGATCCAGAAAAATGAGCCTGAAGATCCAGAGGAGGGGGAACGCCTCTTCCACTCATATATGTGGGTGAAGGGTTCTCTGCTGCAATTCATTGTCCACAATGGGAGCCAAAAGAACCTCATTTCAGCAAAAGTCGTGAAGCAGTTGGGCCTAAAGAGTACATCACATCGACAACTGTACACCATTGGGTGGATTTAGCAAGGACGAGATCTTCACGTCGACCAGCAGTGTTGCCTTCCCTATAGCATCAAGCCCTTCATGGATGAGGTATTGTGGGACATTGCTCCTCCTAAAGTTTCTAATGTATTATTAGGACAACCATACTTGTGGATGTGACATGTTGTATATGAGTCTAGACCTCGCTCTATGATTATTACTTTGTCTAATAGGTTGTACATGATACCGGAGGTAGCCCCGCCTACCGTCATCTCTTTGATCACTGCAAAACAATGCAGTAAGATCATTTCCCAAACCAGGGAATTTGTTTTCCTTATGATTCGCCCCCAAGGCAAGAAGAAGGTTGTGGCCACGACTTCTAGGCAGGGCTCCTCTGCACAACAACAACAGATGAACAAGGTCATGGAGGAGTACAGGGACATTTTTGCCTCACCCACAGGGGTACCTTTGCACTGTTAGGTCAAGCACTCCATCGATCTGACCTCGGGCACGCCACTGACCAATGGACTGATCAATCGATGCTCTATTATGGAGAATGATAAGATCAAGAGGAAGATTCAAGAACTACTGTAGAAAGGGAACATCGGGCCAAGCTCATCACCCTGTGGGAGCCTAATTGTATTGATACAAAAGAAGGATGGGACCAGGAGACTCTGTATTGACTATCAAGCACTGAACAAGATCACTATCTGGAATAGGTACCCAATCCCATGGATTGATGACCTTCTGGAGTAGCTCAAGGGGGCCAAATATTTCAGCAAGATTAACCTGAAGTCAGGTTATCACCAGGTTTCCATCGAACCCTCCGATGTGTGGAAGACTACCTTCAAATCCAATGACGGCCTTTTCAAATGGTTGGTCATGCCTTTTGGATTGACGAATTCTCTTGCAACCTTCATGAGACTGATAGACGACGTCTTGTGGCCCTTCACTAATGCATTCATGGTGGTGTATCTAGATGACATCTTGATCTTCAGCCAGAGTTGGGAAGAACACCTCCACCATATTCGACAGGTCCTTCAAACCCTTCGACAACACAAGTTGTGTGCTAACTTGGAGAAATGCACCTTTGGCCTAACCGAGGTTCAATACCTAGGGTACATCATTGATGAGGAGGGTGTACATGTGGACCCATCCAAGATACAAGTCATTCAATATTAGCCAGCCCCAACCACTCTAACGGATCTCTGTAGCTTTTTATGTCTTGCTAATTTCTAACGCAGGTTCATGTTGGGGTTCTCTCATATTTCTTGGCCTTTAAGTCAATTCACTAAGGGCGGAGCGAAAGAAAAGTTCTTTTGGTCAGAAACCCAGCAGCGGGCATTCTCCGCGTTGAAGAATCGTCTATGTTCTACACCAGTGTTCACATTACCAGACCTGCAATGACCATTTGAGATTGAGACAAATGCCTCTAAATATGCTATTGTGGCAGTTCTTACTCAACATGGGCATCTAGTGGCTTACCACAGTGAGACACTTTCAGACACAGTCCGAAAGTACCCCACTTACAACAAAGAAATGTATTCCATTGTGCAAGCCTATCACCAATGGAAGCATTACATTCTGGGGAAGGAAACGGTCATCTAGATAGACCACCGAACTCTATAGTTCATAGAGACACAAGGGAGGTTGTAGAACGATCGCCATCAGAAATGGTCCACCTATCTGCAACAATTCCATTTGAACAGTAAGTATAAGAAGGGCAACGCCAATCATGTCGCTGATTTCCTGAGTAGATCATTGGTCATGGTGCTAATCACTGTGCTCGACTCCTGTGGGTACGAGACATCGGGGTGGCTGCATGTTTACAAGAGCGATCTAGAATAGCAGCATATACCAGACACTCCTGGCAGGGAAGAAAGTTCCAAATTTTCACCTTCAAGATGCACTGTTATGCCACTTGGGACACATATGTCTTCCTCCAAGTGAGCATGCCAAGATGATTTGGGAGGCGCACTACAGTCGGGTCACTGGATATTTGAGAGTAGAAAAAATAGTGGCAGTATTACAGAAGTATTTTTATTGGCCAAAACTTCATCAGGATGTTGGGAAGTACATTAGATCTTGCACCGCCTGCGCCATTGCCAAACCAACCATCAAGAAGCAAGACCTGTATAATCCTCTACCTACTCCTAGCCGACCTTGGAAATCTGTATCCATGGATTATATGTCGAGCCTTCCTTCTACCAAGCACGACAATGGTTGCGTTTTCATGGTGATCAACAAATTCTCTAAGATGGCCATCATGGCAGCTTGCAAGAAGAGTATCTCAGCAGAGGCCACTGCTAAGCTCTTCTTTGAGTGAGTGTGGGTACACTTTGGGATCCCACAGTCCATTATCTCAAATCGGTACAACAGATTCCTAAGTGCATTTTGGTCAAGTCTCTAGTCAATGCTGGATACAAAACTCACTAAGTCCACGACTTTCCATCCACAAACTGATGACCAAACAAAGTTTGTCAACATAATGATCATACACATTCAGCACATGTAAAGCTCGAAGCATCCACGCACATGGGATGAAAGTCTCCGCTATGTCCAACAAAGCTACAACAGAGTTCTCCACAGCTCAATAGGCCACAACCCCTTTGATGTGGCCATACCATTTACAACCACTCAGGTAGATTCGGCTCACATGTAGTTTGAAGTTGAAAGGCCTAACAACTTCATTGAGCGCATTCAATGCATTCATCAACAGGACCATGATATATTGGACAAATCCAATGCTAAGTAGAAACAGCGCCATGATCAACATCCAGTGCTGCACAAGTTATAGGTGGGTAAGTGTCGCTTCATTTGCAGAAAGAGCGCATTGTTGGGCCCCACCGGAAGCTTCTCCCACTTCAATATGGGAAATACATCATCACCAAGGCCATCAGTGACAATGCCTTCGATCTTAGAATCCCATCATTCCTTGGTCTGCACCCAGTGTTCAATGTAGATCGCCTTTGGCCATACTTCCCACCATTGTTGGAGACATCTGACATTACAGGACGACTCACGCCAATAGACCTAAACCCACACTGCATGGAACAAGCCACCACTGATCGGATCATGGATACATAGATCAAGAGCACTCGCCAGCAGAAGATCCAACTATATCAGGTTGTCAAAGCTGGCCAACTCCTTCACCGAGGCTAGTGGCTCACCAGGGACCAATTTCAGCAGAAGTTTCCCCATCTCATGGAGGCACTCAACGCAATGGGCACCATTGCTTCCTAATGGGGGAGGAATGATCCAGGTGTATATTGGTGGCCACTTACCTATTTCACTTGGACCCCTAACACTGTCTCTTTCAGTTTTTCAGTTTCCTTAATTGTAGCACAGTTTACTATTTTTGGCAGTTTTTCGGGTCCTAAACTTCTAGAGTTGTTTTGAGGCATTAAATGTCGTTTTTAGTGAAAACAAAGAGACCAGAAACATTGCAAATTAGATTGCTCATTTGTTTTCGACCTCTGCTTCGAGACCTTCAAAACAAGGTATTATGATAGCCAAACAAAGATCATATGCCAAAGTTACGACCACGGGAAGTTGATGTACCAATTTACCCAAATGGGGCCCACAGTTTTAGCGTTTTGTCTCCTAGGGTTAGGTTTTTGGATGTTTAGGGTTTCCCATTGTTTCTTAATAATAAATAGGAATTTGAACCTCATTGTAACATAGTTCAGAGGCATGTAGCTGCCACATCTCTCCTCAGCGATAAGCTAACATCACCCAAGCTATCTTATTTCCATTATGTTTGTAAGCATAGTTCAATGTTTTTCCATTAATGAAATGAAGTGATTTTGTTCCGCATCTCTGTGTTTATGATTATATCTTTAAGTTGTTGTGTTCTTGTTTAATTTCGGATCATGGATAGCCTGATTTGCACAATTTTCCAGAGGAATGGGCCAAGATGCATGAAGGGTCAGTAGGCAGAAATTACACAATTTTTGGGAGCAACTACCCGAGAGACTGGCAGGAAAAACTAAGCAATTCCCAGTGGGAACTGGAAGTTGGCTACTGGGGTCACTGGTAGCCAAAACTGTGCAATTCTCAAAGGGAACTGGCAATTGGCTACTCAACCACTGGTAGCAGAAACTACACAAATCTTGGAGGGAACTAACAGTCTGCTGCTAGGAGCTGCTGGCAGGGAAATTGCACTAAAGCTGGGAAGCCGAACTGCTAATCATCTCTGCACAATTTCTAAGCTGAGTGAACTGCTGGACAATAGAAGGCCTGCTCATGAAAACTGCGCAATTTCTTGGACGAGCAGCTGGTCGACTATCCAGATGACTGACTAAGAAAATTGCGCAATTTTATGAAGGAGACAGGGACAGGCACTTGGTGTCTTTCCGGCCTATCTACGCAATTTCCTCAGTTATTTGAGCGAGTGAGGTTAGTGGCCTCTATGAAATTTTTGGAGTACGTCCTAGGGTGACTACTGGGTTCGACAGTTTGGGTGGTCAACATGGAAGTTGATTGAACGGCTTGCGGTATCGCAGCTTGAAAAAGACTAGCTTGGTGCTTCTATGTTGCTCTGGATGATAGTCGATCAAGTAGATGGCGGGGTGATGGTTCGGCTGTTAGAGGGAGTCTAGTCATTAGGACTTCAGCAAAGATGACTAAGTGTGTGAACAATCGAAAGATGCATAGGTGATCATGCAAATACACACTCACATGACTCGACCATAAAACGACTCAAACCATCTAGACACACATGTTCAACATGACTGATCGATGGTGCAAGTGACAAGCACGCCACTCGTGATTGATTGTTCATTTATTGAGATGACACTCGCGTGACAGTGAATGTGACTCTATGTGTGAGTGCGACAGATGCTTTCATAGTGAACACAACAACCACATACAAAGTGAAGACTTCGAGCATAACCAGAACATGATCCCAAGCATGACTTAGACACTAGCATGAAGAAAATTGAATGAAACGAACAAGAAAGGTGGATGTGAGGACTCACACGAGCTCACGGAGTGAACCCATGTGTGTGCAGTCATCATGTGAAACTCTTTAGTGAGTCTCTGAAATTGGTGTAGGCCAAAATTTTGTAGGGTGGTTGTAGTCGCTACAACACTTGGTGACACAATGGTAGAACTCTAGCTTCTCTATTTTGGTTCATTGCTAGCACAGGGCCTTAGTCTTTCGGGGAGTATTGAATCGCTGTGCAGGTTACTTCAGCTTCCCCACTTACCCCATGGACATACATGGTTCACCCTTTTCCAACTCAGTGAAACAAAATCAAAATTTTAGCTTAGATCTTAGTGTTTCGAACCCGAGAAGGGTAGTTTAGCTCGCGAGTTGAAGGTTTCTAGAGTATAAGTTTTCATCTCTAGTGTTGCTTTGCTGCTAGCAGGCCTGGACAGTACCCCGACAGAGTCACGTAGGAACACACACATTGCTCCATTGCCAATGATCCTGGTCAGTACCCCACAGGAAGCCTTTCTCTTCTTTCGACTTTGTATTTTTCAAGAGGACTGTGCATAGGCACTTATTTATTTTTGGGGTGGAAGAGGGATCCCAAATTATTGAGAGTAGAAGAGGTTGTTTCTTCAAAGAAGCATGTAAGACCTCTGACATAGGTTTTCTTGTTTAGATTTTCCCCTTTTTTGTTTCTACTAGTTGGATGAGATTGAACACACAGAGAAAAAGGCTGAGTATCGGCATGGGGCTTCCCAATGTGGACACAGGTTCATGGTTAGACTGAAACTTCCCTTGCAGACGGTTCGTATTTTACATCACAACTTCATCGGCCGAAGGTTACAACCAAGCACAAAGAAAGCAGACACAAGATTGGTCAAGTGCTGAGTGTCACGAGTTTTCCTCAAATTTCAGCCACATACTCTATTCAAAAGCTATAATGTAGTAGTTGGCAACACTTATTTCCGGAAACAAAAATAGTAATATACCAAGCATACAAAAAAATGTAAACAAAAATAGTAAGCAAAGAAAACAAAGTGAAAATAACAACAAGCAAGCAAAGCAACCAAGTCAGCAAGCAAACAATCATGCAAACTATAAAGCAAAGACAAGAGAAAAAGAAAATACTGCTCTTACTCCTAAGCTAACGGTGCATGGGCCATATCACGTGAGGTGATACTTTCAATGCAGCCATTGGCGCATTGGTTGACCCATTTTGGTGAAGTCATGGTTCGCGAACAAGACATCTATGTGAACCAGCAAACAAGAAAGATATAACAGTGAAAACAAGCACACTCTGAGTTTGCGAGCAACCACAGAAGAGAGATGAGTGAACACGCATGACATGCACTCTGTGAAGCTGCCATGGTGTTGTGCTACACTAGATGCATATGTTGAGTGTGTGCATTCTCTTTATTGTGACGTGCAAGTGAATGTGAGAAAGGTAGGCCACTTATGTTGTGCATGTGTCCTTGCTGTGAAATATTCCTCCAACTCATGAAAGATGGGATCCTGTAGCTTGAGTGGAGGAAGTGAAATCTAGGTGTTTGGTTGATCTTCAATGAAAAGTAAAGATTGATGAGGAGCCTCTAGTGTTTCAAAAATTTCCTAATCGGAAGTGAAACCAAGCTTAGGATAGCGAGGGCCTGACATTACCATCAGCTCAGGCTGAAGTGCCTCGACAGTTTGCAGGGATTCAACTTCGTTGACAGATAGATCATTGTATACTAGTGCCTTGGATAGATTGACAATGGTTGAATCAACATCGTAATCAGATGAGGAAGTGGATGGATCACGACAACCAAGATCAGAAAATTCAATATATTTGTCGGCATCCTCATGATTTGATGAATCAGGCAAAGGGGTGGATGAGAAGCAAAGATGTTCACCCTTTGTGTTTTCAAGAAATATAAATGATAGATTGAACAAATGTTTCGAGGAATATGTGTCCTCTCCGCACTATAATGATAGACTGACATCTAAGGTGTCCTGTGAATGATCGGAAGTTGAAACATCCAGAAATGGGTTTTTACAGGGGAAATCAACAGTGGCTTAATCACAATGGATGTCAGGATGAAGTGGATGAGGTGCAGATGAAAGGGAATAATCCTTCACTATGGATTCTTCTTTATATTCCCGCACACAATCATCATGAATGATGGTGTAGGTTGGCTACATAACACCAACTCCGTCGATAGCTTGACCCTCATTCACAATAAGTGAGGAGTCTAGAATGGGAGAATACAAGACAGTACAATTAGGATGATCAATAGAACGCAGGGAAGGAGGTCGAGGGAAAGAGTCCACGTGACAACCAACAGGCTTGCAAGCCAAATCTGTGCAAATCTCAAGAGCAGGTGGGGTGGGAGAGTGTGACAGTTCAACAAAGGCATGTGCATGATCTCCCACATCACTCCACGGTGGTGGAGCTGTTTGATGAGGTGAAGGTGAACAGTCACTTGTGACAGTGACTATGCCTGCTTGTGATTGCATAGCTCCATCACTGAAGCATGCTGAACGGGGTTTGGATATGTGAAGAAGATACTCAAATCTTCCATAAAGAAATTCCCAATAAATTTCATCTTTAAGGAATTGATATGCAAGATTACAAAAGCATGTGTAAGACTGATCAACGGATTCATCAGGTGCTTTTCATAATTTTAGAATTTATTGATCAAGTGCTTTCTAGTTAAAGTGACTAAAATCACGGTCTATCTCTGCGACCAGATGAGCAAGAGAATGAATATATTTTTCTAGCAGCATCGCACACCAGTGCATGGGGTGCCCTCAAAGCGTGTAAATGAATAGCAGGCAACTCATGTATTCTTCAAAGAATCCATGTCTTTCACATGAGCCTACAATGCCAACCGCATGCTTAACCAAGGCTACCTAGCCTCGACCATCAAATGTTTTATGAGACAAGTTATCCGAGAGTTTTTCCGAGATGATGAAATTGTTTCCATAAGACATACACTCCAGAAGAGAAACTTGGTAGTTAGTCATGATAGATATGTAGAGATTCAAAATAGATGTGAGGACTCATCTTGTCATCTGGCCCTCCTTCTAGCACCAAAATGTTGACGGTGCTGGACCTGCCAACATCAGGGGATCTCTTCGGTATGAAGTTGCAACTGGATCTCACATCGTTTGGTGTAGGATTCCCATATGGTACAATGGCTTGATTGCCATTATCTTAAATATCTACATCAACTCTTGCTTTTCAGCACAGGAGAGTGGTTTGCTATGTCTTTGATAAGTGAGGTCTGCGTGTCTAGTGAGTGTAAGTGTCACTTGTGTCAATGGTTGTTTCATTGTCGAGGTAGATGGTGAGAGTGAGTTCCAGGTCGATTGGGAGCATTCCCAACATTGCTATGAACACACAACACAATAGGACATGCACAACTTCCGAAGGAGCGGTCCACACGGATGTGACAGTCACAACATACAAGGTAAGATAACACATACATCACTCAACGGATCAGTCTAAATGAGTGCAATGGTTGTTACAAAAAGCTTCATGTGAAAGGTTTTTCTGATGTCTATGAGAGCAGTCTGCATGGGTGAGATAGCGTTAACGGCATATACAACACATTTCCATTAATAGATTATGCATTACAAGACACATCGTTACACCATACATCATTAACCCCGAGTGTGGGGCATTAGATCTACTACTTACTCCTCAAAGAAAAGATTACAGACTCTCTTGGCTATGTGGGAGGAGCTGAGGTGAAAAGTCCTTTGCATGTACAAATGAGGGGTTATTTATAGCCACAGGTGAAACTGACCCTTGTGGTTGTTCGACTACACTCATGATCATTTGGCTTCCATGAATTTTCGACTTACATGACCCTTTGTTCAATAAGTGGGTCTCTTGGATTTCCACATTACATCACATTGATTGACAACATAGCCCATAGTGGAGATGTGGGCGACATGACTCAACATGACCTGACATGAATGCTGGTACATTCGTGTTACTGTTGGAGTGCATGTTGAGCTACAGTGCTGCTGGGTGATGGATGTCTTCATGGTGTATCATAGCTTCACCTCTGTGTGATGAAGTGCACGGAATCTTCGATGGTCCTTATTTCGCTTGATCGAGCTTTAGCATGTTGTTCCTTGCTTACACGCTAGAAGGCTTGATAGGCTCATATGTTTGTGAAGGTGCATGTTCGTTGTGTTTTTCCACTTCACATGCTTCATTCGTTTGTCTGTTGGTGAACTTGTCCTTCTGCATGTGCTCCCTTCGTTCATCCCATTGGTCGTCTTGCCATGTTTGTTGGTGTACCTGTACCTACAGTCACTCATGATGAGATGACATCAAATCCAAAACCTCCTAGTCTACCATGGCACATGATCATTTCGGTTGCAGGTGACCAGTTGAGGTGACAAAGTTTTGAAGCAAGATGATGGCTTCAGGCACTACTGATGAAAATTGTGGAGGAGTCACTTAGTGATGGAGATGGGCAACCTGAGTCAACAACAACTACCTACAATGTCTGGCTCGGCTTGGAGGCAAAATTGCGCAAATTTTGGGAGGGACAATCCGAAATGCAAGAAGGCAAGGTAGGCATTCTCTGCGCATTTTTCGGAATGAACAGGAAATGTGGGCTGGATAGCCCGACTTGTGCAATATTCTAGAGGAACAAGACAGGCTACATGAAGGATCAATAGGTAGAAATTGCACAGTTTTTGGGAGGAACTGCCTGGGAAGCAGCCAAAACTGCTTAATTCCCGGAGGGAACTGGTAGTTGCCTGCTGGGGTCAATGGCAACCAAAACTGTGCAATTCCTAAAGGGAACTAGCAGTTGGCTTCTCAGTCACTAGCAGTAGAATCTACGCAATTCTTGGAGGGAACTAGCAGTCAGTTGATAGGAATTGCTGGCAGGGAAATTGTAATGAAGCTGGGAATTTGGCCTGCTGATCATCTCTGTGCAATTTTTGAGCTGAGCGGACTGCTAGACGGCAGGAAGGTCTACTCATGAAAACTGCGTAATTTCTTGGATGAGTAGTCGGTCGACTGTCCAAATGACTGAATGGGAAAACTACACAATTTTCTCAAGGAGATAGGGATGGGCACTTGATGTCTATCTAACCCTCCTATGAAATTTCCCCAGTCAGTTGAGAGAGTGAGGTTAATGGCGATTATGTAATTTTCGAAGGGTGTGAGTCCCGGGGTGACTGCCGGGTCCAACTGTCAGGGTGGTCAACATGGAAGTTGATTAAATTTCTTACGGGCAACGCAGCTTAAAAATACTAGCTTGGTGCTTCTACATTGTCCTGGTTGATAGCCAATCAATTCGATAGCGGGGTGATGGTCAGACTATCAGAGGGGAGTCTGGTCATCAGGACTTCAGAAAAAATGACTAAGTGTGTGAATGATCGAAAGATGCATAGGTGATCATGCAAACACACACTCACATGACTTGACGACGAAATGATTCAAACCATCTAGAAAAACATGTTCAACATGACTGACCAATGGTGCAAGTGACAAGTGCGACACTCGTGATTGACCATTCATTGATCGAGACAATGCTCGCACGACTGTGAACATGACTCTGTGTGCGAGTGTGATAGATGCTTCCACAGCGAACACAACAAGCACATACGAAGCGAAGACTTCGAACATAACCAGAACACTGTCGCAAGCATGACTGAGACACCAGCATGAAAAAAATTTGAATGAAACGAACAAGCAAGGCGAATGTGAGGACTCACATGAGCTCACAGAGTGAACCCGCGTGTGTGCAATCATCAAGTGAAACTCTCCAGGGAGGCTCTAAAATTGGTGCAAGCCAAAATTTTTGAGGGTGGTTGTAGCTACTACAATAGGGGGGAACTTGGAATAATGGAGAAATATAGAATTCTCTAGACTATTTTATTATTAGAGATTTGTTGTGATTTGTTATGATTAGTTAGATTGGATCTTATTCTTAAGGAATATGTTCAACTCCTCAACATATTTCCAATCTTACTTATGTATGAATGATTTGATGAATGAATAGAAGTGGCCTGTGAGCAGGAACTCTCAAGTTGAGCTAGTCTCACCTAAGAGCTGACCATTTATGTCATAGTTTGTCCATTCTTAATTTTAGATAGGGGCATGCACAAAACTCTACAAGGATGATGTGTTTGGCATTGTCTGTTTGGCTTTCGAGCCTCTATTAATTTCATGGTTTATATTGTTTTCAACTAGCTTTCTAGCCTATTAGTTTCATGGGCTATATTGTTTTAAACTGACTTTTGATTTTCTATTAGTTTTATGGGCTATATTTTTAGTGTGGAGTTTATGACCTCTATGATATTGTTGCATGTGGTTTGACTTCACACATTGTGTAAGAAGTTTCCCAAAATTACCTTGATAAGTGAAACAAATTTAACTCACTGTCTCTATTAGTTTTATGGGTTATATTGTTTATGTGGAATTTAAGCCCTCTATGATATTGTTGCATGTGGTTTGACTTCACACATTGTGTAAGAAGTTTCCCAAAATTAACTTGATAAACAAAACAAATTTAATTGACGAGTGATTTATTATAGGTGGAAACATCATGGTGTAGGAAGGTATGGAGTGCGCCACAATGCCTTCGACTAACATCCACATTGAAAATGCCTATATGATAGTTGAGTAGCCTTGAGTTGCCCAAATTCTAGAGGCATTTTAGTTCATACATGCGTCATCTACAATGTTATTTAAGTCAATTAGGAAATACTCTTTCATACCTACGGCCTTTATGACATGACGATTGAAGTAATGGATTATCTAATTGCAAAAAAAACTCCCATCTAAGAACTTCCAAGCTCGAAACAGTACAATTTGTCAATGGCCATTGAACAAATGATTCATTTCTATCTGAAACCATACATCTCACATACAATCAGGCAACAGACTTGGACTTTATAGTCCACTCGATTTGACCTTCTTTTTGTTGATTTTTGTGTAGCTTGGAACGTACTCCAAGCCCTAGTGTTCAGGGTTTGGAGGGAAAAGCACCACTAGTAGGCTTGTGGGCTTGGAACCCAAGCATGGGGTTTTTCACCCATCGGGTTTTGGGCCAAAACCATGAAGAATTTGAGCATGAGAAAATTTGAGGTGATAGAGCTTGGCGTGCCGATTCCAACACTTTGAAAATCACCCAAATCAGAGCTCTATAACTTGAGATATGAATTTTTGAAGTTGACAATTAATTAATGATAGTTAAGTCATGTAGGCTTGTTCCAAGAGACATGTCTCTTTAACAAATTCATGGAGCCCTTGGATTTGGTATAAATACAAGGTGAGGGAGCATTCATTTAGTCATCCATTGGAGCAACACAAAGCAACGAGGAGCTCGTTGAAAAGGGAGGATTGTTCTGTCTTACGCTGCAAGTAAAGGAATAGACAAATGAAGGAGTATAAATCTACGCGTAGGGATTATCCATGACTATTTTGCTACGAAGATTACCTTGTACGAGGGCCAAAGTGAAAGAGGATATGTACATGACTGTTTTGGGCATTATTTTATGAGAAGGACATCTCTATTAGGGCTGCAGAAGGAGGGTCACTTCAACAAGGAAGAGAAGGCAACATCGAGCCTTCTCATGACTGTTTTGAAGTGCGTGAAGCTCTGTTGTTAGGCCGAGGTTATAAAGAGAGTGTGGGTCTGTTTTCAAGTGGTATTTCATCTCTAAACTGGCCAAAATAAAGACTGTCCTATGATGATGAGGCTGCAGGCCTGTAATGGCTACTTTGAGGGTCAAACAAACCATAAACCGAGAGTTGTAGGAGCACATTCACAAAATGAAGTATTTAGCCTTGTGCAGGAGGAGGAGCCACATTTTTATGGAGAAGAATTGACCACAAATGGTGGAAGAATATGTGTTGTAGCTGTGCCCTAACCAGTGATCAGTGATCTATAATGTTGAACAACAATCTTCAGGGTATTTTCCTTCTTCATTATTGCTAAGCGTTGGGTCAAGTAGTCATCAATATGGGATCATTTTATGAGCATCCTGTGGAAGCCAAGGCGGGAAGGCTGACGTGGAGGGTAGAAGCCCTAACTGGTGGGCAGTTCCACAGTGAAGATTGGTGCCTATATTTGTGCAATATCTCCTTTATTGCAGAATCAAAAGGAAATTGATGAGAAGTTTGTTGGTGTCCAATAAAAGGGTCTCCTAGCTGTGAGGATGCCCTAACTAGGTGTAGATGCTACAACATGTATTGGTCACTTGTGGTCTGTTGGAGGGAAGCGTGAGAGTGGACCATGTGTGAATGTGGTCTGCTGGAGTATGGCGTGATAGTGTCCAAGTTGAGGTGTGCAACACTGTGATGGACAAAAGTAGTTTCTAGAGTGACAGTTGTTGAGCTCTAGGGTCTGATCAACCAGGAAGAGTTTGTGGCACTCAACTTGTGTGTGGAGAAGGACTTCTAAAGTAGATGATGGGGAGTAACTAGCTCGTGTTCATTGTGGGGGATGGACATCTTGCAATGATAGGTGGCAACCCTTTGTGCCCTATGTTGGTCTTCATCAAAGCAGCACAAAAAGACCATAGTGGGCTGAAGTCCCTAACTAGCTGAGAAGTAGTGGGTAGATTTAGATTTGTTCACAAACGAAATTGTGAACAACTCGACAGGAGTCTCGATGTGTTGTGGCCTTGATGGACTAACACACAACTAGAGAGCATATTGACAATCGAGGTTCAATGACCATGGACTTGGAGAATTGATAGAGGCAGGTGCTATAGATCGGGAGCCAAAGGACTAGGCAGGTACATGGTATGACCGAGGGGAGATGAGAGAGCCGACTATATCACTCAGTTGGTCAGAATATCTTGTTGAGGGTATATTGGTTTTCGGATTGAGACCAAGCCCCAGTTTTGTATTATTGTACTAATGGATGTAAGAGGGCCATTATCCCTGGTACGAGAGACCTAGACCATTGTATTATATGTTGTTTAATATAATGAAGTTGTATTGAAAATTTTAAAAAGTTGTCCATATTTTGTGCATGTGTGATTTATTGTTGTTTACATTCCACTGTGCAAAGTAGTGTCATTGAGATTCTTGGTTTGGTAGCATAAGAGATTTTAAGATTTTATCATAGACCCCAATGTTTTAAACTCTGACTTGGGTGACTTGGGTTCGGAACCGACCGAGGGTCGACTCTAACTCTGACCCAGTATCGACTTGGTCAGTTTGATTTCAATGACTCAGTCATTGTAAAGAATACATTAAATATTTATTTATTTATGAAAACACATAATTTTAAAGATTTTCATTCATGTTTCCAAACACAAAGCATTAGAATATCAAGAGAAGACAACATATGATCAAAGTAGGCTCATAAATATATCAATTATATCAAAATGGCATTCAGTGCACTATCTAATACATACATGATATAGAGTTCGAAACAAAAACACATAATCAAAGAGGGACCCTGCGGCCAATGTAGTCAATGTGGTCGGTGTATCTCCCACTGACCACTCTCCTTAGGGACCATGAAGTCAATGTAGTCAATGCGGTCGGTGTATCTCTAAATGATCACTCTCCTTAGGGACCATGCAGTCAATGCAGCTAATCAATCCATCTCTAACCTCCCCAATGAAGCTTCTACCTCCGGAGCTTTATAATGATACCTTGGGTTCAAAAAAAACCCAAGTGCATGTATAGGGAAATAGAGTTGATTGTTCCATCTTTGATCAATTATTTAAAAGATGGACCCATACTTAGCCACTCTATCCTTGTATGTTGCCTTTATTTTCTCCTTTGCTTGATCCATAGCCTCATAAATGAAGTCCATAGTCAATCTTTCCCCATCGACCAACCACAACACCTTAACAAACCGGCCAAGGGTCGAGCTTGGCTTGGCCGATTCCGTAACAAACCGGCCATCGAACCAGTTTTTCTACCAAGCTGGCCCAGCCAGGGGTGCGTCTTGGCTGGTTCTGTAACAAAATAGCCCTCGAACCGGTTTTCCTACTGAGCCAGCCAGACCAAGGGTCTGGCTCGGTTAGCTCAGTCGAATCCGATTCAGTCTAGCAGAATTTTAAAACACTGTGGACAATGTGGAATGTATGTTTATTTACCCTTACAGAAAAAAAAAAAAAGAAAAAGAAAGAAAGAAAAAAAAAAAAAAAACCTTGAGTTTCTATACGTGGAAATTTCTGTCATTAGATTTCTCTAATGCCAGTTTTTCAACTGTAAGAAAAAGTGAACCACAAAGTGTGCCTATTTCTGCACACTGAACAATAATTAAAACCACGCAGGGAAGAAGATGACTTCAGCCTCTGTGCCTGCTACACTTTTTCCTTTAAAACCTGCAAACCTACTGATGTCCTCTTGTCTGCACTCAAGATTCTCTTTGCCCTCCATGCTAGTATTAAACAGGTGCTTTAAGATTAAAAAATCCCTGTAGTGTGGTAGTTACGATATTTTTACGCATGCTTGGATGAAGACAAACTATCTCTAAATAAGTGGCGCTTCAAAAAATACGAGAGTTAGTATGGCGCATTCTTGTGGATGCAGGTAATCTGTTAATGGATGGGATTTCTCTCTGGTCTTAATCAAGCATATCGTACTGGGTGTTCCAGCGACTTTTTCTTTCAATTCACATATTTTCCTTTATGTTCTTTGAGCAATAGAAAATATATTCTTTCTTTATGAAAGTCACACTCAAGTACATGATTTTATTTCCAGCTTAAGTTCCATTGAAAACATTCGCAAACTGAATCTGACTGCCCATAACCTAAAGAAATCATTACAAAATGAAAAAATTCTGGAAATAAGTGCAACCTGTGAAAACCATAGAACCGTAGACAGCATTATCATATATAACTAATGAGAGATAACAGATATTTCTAAAAATGCAAACGAATCAAGCCATAGAAAAATGCAGTACCGGCCATACAGATTAGCGCAGTCATACGAAAACATAATGGAATTACAAAGATATGCATCAAAGAGCCAACCCGTCTAAGTGATCAACCCATTTCCCCTGAAACTCTTATGTCCAATAATCTAGTAAAAGTCTTTAAAAAAGATGGAGCCATGTTATCTACTAAAATTCCATTGATGATAGAAAAATTCACATATCAAGTACATAACAGATCTATAGAACCTCTGGGATGTAACAAAGCCTCTGAGAAATTGTTTTGGTAGGAATTTTTAGCAGAGACACCCTCAGAGTGGTGCATGACTTCGATTCTCATCATGAACCCAATCAATATCTGGCATTCAGTCTAATAAAGAGCTCGTAGAAAGAATGAACATGAATTCAAAGCATGTGTAAGGAAATCAGCATGTTAGAATGTCAATCCGTACGTAACACAAAATAAGTGCTACTAAGACTGGGACGATAATCAAATCATCATCATTTTCCACATACAGTACAATAAAACTACAGCTTAAGTCGAAGGATGGTGATAATATGAGTAATCATATTAAATCAAAACATTACATTGTCTTCATCTTCAACTGCACTCTAATATAAACAACTAAAAACCCTAACTATGGAAAACACTAGAGAACATATATAAAATATCTAAATAAATTTAAAAAGTTATAGAGAATAAAAAAACAGAAAATAGAAATAGAACGGCGAAAAAACAAACTCAAAACTTGCAAAAGCCCTTCAAAAATGCATTTCTATATAAGAGGCGGAGAAATGTTGGCAGTTTATTAGTAACAGAGAAAACACGAAGCTAATCTGTGTCGCAATACCTGTCGTTCTTTCAATGTTGGCCTCAATATATGAGATGCCTTAGTGTTGCCTTAGCTCTGGACACCAGATACCAAAGGTGATTACATAAAAGACAAATTTAAGGAGGTCAGCTGGTGATACATGATTCAATTTCCTCACGGAAAACTCGGCATTGCCTTCGGAGGGTTGTGGTCATCACACCTACAAATTCGAACATGAAACATCGTTGGAAACAAAAGCGAAACTCAAAGCCTGACATAAACATCAAGCAGCCCAACCTAAAACCAGTAAGTTGGGCATGAAAACATCGCTGCCTTAAAGATAGGGAAATGAGATGAGGTTATAGGGTGAGGGTTTGTGTCAAGCGGGCCAACCTAAAACCAGTAAGTTGGGTATGAAGGCCATCGCTGGTTTAAATATAGGGAAATTAGATGAGCCTATCGGGTGAGGGTTTTAGAATTAGGGTTAAGGGTTTAGTAGTGAAAAAGTGCATACTGAATTTAAGTCATGATTTAGAATTTATTCAATTTAGAATTTAGAAGATTTTATGATAAGTAAATTGAGATATTTTGTTATTTGTAATTTTTTACTAATCAAGGTATTTTGTTATTTGTAATTTTGTATTTTGGTTATAGACCATATATATTTTCAATAATTATAGTTGATTTTAAAAATTATATTAGATTTCTTAGAGATTATTATATTGTTTTGTAAAATTAAATAATATTGAGAATATTTTAATTAAAGAAACATTTTTTATTTTTTATTTTTTATTTAAAAAAAGATAGGATTATAAATTTTTAAGTTCTAGTTTAATTTATAGATAAAACAGTCTTTTTCACCAGAATTTTCCAAAATTCGGCAATACAATTTCAAGATTTTTTGTTGTTTAAAAGACATTTTTGAAGGCATAAATGGATTCATCACCCTAAAAAACTTATTCAAATTAAACAATCTAAACTCAAGTTTTTAAAATCTATCAGATTTTGATAAAAATTCATGAAAAAAGGTCATCTCTTGAGTAGAATCATATAAAAAATTAATTGTAATTGATTATTATAGAAACAAAAAATTGGAAACTTGTAGTTTTAACATAAAAACAAAATTAAATAGCAATTATAAAAATATTATAGTTAACTGAAATACTTTTTTATTTAAAAAATAAAATTAGTGAAAATATACCATTAATTTAACATGACAGAGTAGAAATAAGTAAAATAATGGTCAATAAATCATAGCTCCATGTATACACAATAAATAACCTAACAAAATTGTATCATTCCATTCAGAACCATAAATACATGGTTAATGAAATGATAATTTTGTTATAAGGATAAATTTATTTACATAACATTACATAATATAATTATCATGTTCATAATTGAGTAACTACCACCTTAGATCCATCTTAACCCTGGATCTATCAAGCATTGAGAGCGATCAAATCTCTCGAGGTGCAAACCTCTTTTTTGAGTGCAAAACTTGAGGAAAGGTTTTCACCTTGAGAGGTTTGATCCCTCTCAGCGCTTGATAGATTTGGGGTTAAGATGGATCTAGGTTGGTTTCAGTCGTCTGTAGTCATACAAATTTTTTTGACATATAATTATTTTGATCATTTTAAATATGTTAGATGTGTCAATATTAATTTGGTTAATTTAACTTTAACTTTTCTTAGTTACCTCAGTTTGTTGAGATGAGAGAGACTGTTAGTAACTTGAATGATGAAAAATGATGAAATAAAAATTTTAAGTGCAAAGTGACAATGTAACAATGTTGAACGATAGAAAATGTGAATAATAAGAATATAGTGAATTACAAACAATCTTCATTGCGATCAATTTGAAACTATTTTCTTCTACTGTTCTTATTGTCACACCTATTAGTTATGCTCTATTACCGTGTTTGAATGCAAAGTGATTAACAATGTTGAATGATGGAAAATGGGAATAATAAGAATGTAGCCAATTACAAATAGTTTATAGTTTTAAGAATAATACATTTCGCGTAAGTGAACATTTTATTTAAGATGAAAATTCAAGTATTGTATTTATAGTTGAATTATTGTAATAAGGAAGTCAATTCATGAATAATGTTTATGTGGGCACACTAAGAGAGAGTTTGTATGTTTTGGGGGTGAGATAGAGATATAGATGGAGGGGGGGGGAAGAGATAGGCAAAGACATGGAGGGAGGAAGAGATATAAATATGGAGAGGGAAGTGTTAGAGAGAGAGAGAGAGAGAGAGAGAGAGAGAGAGAGAGAGAGAGAAGGGGAAGAGAGGGAGAGGGAGTGGAAAAGGGAGGGAGAGAGATAGATAGATAGATAGATATGGAGAGAGAGTGTGTATGTTTGGGGGATGAGATAGAGAGATAAAGAATGAGAGACAATGGGAGATAGATATATAGATGGAGGGAGAAGAGATGTGCTTACACTGAAATCAACACACACTATTAATCTACTTACCTTAAAATTAATGTACATCATACATCTAGTTGCATCAAATCAGAAATCAACATCTAGACTGAAATCAATGCATCTAGTGCAAACAATCTGTAACACCCTCCTCCCACATCTACCCAAGCAACCAACCAGCCGAGGAAAACATGCGACGAGAGGCCACTATCATATGATTCTACTTGCTAAGTCATGTTAAGGAATTGGAATCGATGGAAACACACCATACAAACATTCAACATCATCTTCAGGACACTCAGGAACCAATCGAAGACTTTAAACAACTTGCCCTTGGGTCCCACTGAGATTTTGGACATCTTAAGCCTTAGTCACTCTCATGCTATAGGCATGACAACATCCAGAAACCTAGAGTTTCTCTCACAGGCTTGCTTGCTAGTGTCTAGAGACCCAATTTGCCAGTGTTATGCTAGTTTCCCTGGGATTTGAGCCACTTCTTCAGGCCCAAAGCCTACGTCACTACCCATAATTTCATGATACATTCTGGTGGGCACTAGTATTTTAGCAATAATGCTGCACTCCTGGGCTTCCTATTTTACTTTTATCAACCCGGCAGTTCGTAACAAACTTGGAAGCGACGGTGATGTATGCAGAAGTACTAGTTCTTACTACAGGCTCTCACTTGGTCAGCTGGCGTAAGATCACTAGGAGCTCAAGCCAACTTCTATGGATTCTAGAAGAAGCTTTATATGTGATGAAAGAAAGGAAATCTTACTCTACAGAGGCTACTCTACTTGCAGAAAGGAAGACTGAAATGTGAAGCAAACCTAGCAGACCCTACTTAACCAACTAATCCTACTTTTGCAGAAAGCACTATGAAAACCATGAAATGAATGCCATTACCTATTCTAGGAAGTAAACAACATCTATTCAAGATATTTCCAAAAGGAAATGAGGAAAAAACATCTTTTTGGGTTTTTGTGTACTTTTATATGAAATTGGCATGCATGTAATTTATTTGTTTGTGAATGTGGCAGCGATTAGGTGGCGATGGAGGGTGGTTTTGGGACTTGAGAGGATGTAGGAAGGTGTGGATGGGTCCTAGGAGGTCTCAGGAGGCCTTCTGGAATCTTTTCTTGCAATGGGACTTCAAACGGAAGCCTACAGGAAAATCCACAGAAGGATGCAGGGGATCTACAAGAGGTCTACAGGAGGTCTACAGGAGGATGCGAAGAGTAGTTTTGAAGGTTTTGAAGGTGTGAAAGTGGGTGGAAAGGGTATCTGATGGCTGGGACGACATTTTAGGGTGCCTAGGGTTCACCAAGAATTATTAGGGGAGAGACATATGGTTGGATTTGTTCAACGAAAGAAAGGAAAATCTATGGAAAAGTGCAGAAAACTAAGGCAAATTTTTTGTGGACTTTGGGCAACCTGTGGGGCATAGATCAAGGAGAGAATGTGGTGGCCGATAAGTGGATTTGATTTGAGAAGAGATTCGCCGTAAGAGAATTGAAAATCAAACAAGGAGATCAAGCAGGCAAGGAAATTAAGTACATCAAAAAACAAAATTTTGCATCAAGCTAGTCTAAACTCTGATCTATGAAAGTAAATGCTGAGAAATGCTACAAGGAAAGAAAGCATGGAAGAAGACTTATTGCAAAGATAGAAATGAACATGGTGAAATATATCTAAAGCAAAGCATTAACCTTTTAACAAACTACAACACTAGAAATCCTATGGAGAAGGAAAATCAAGGTTTTTGTGGCAGCAAGAGGGTCTTGGCCTCAGTTCATGGTCCCAAGGGGAGGAAAGGAGGACAAGGCTCTATTGATGGCCTTTTTGTATCTTCTTTCTGTTATAGACATATTTGGGCACTGGAACCCCAAACGCATATGTCCATAAACTAAGGACTCCTCAAGTCCCTAAAAGTGTTGCTTCATACCCTAAAGGATCATGGTCAGCTAATTACATCATTTCCAAAAAGTTCCACCTGAAAAACTACTCAAAAGTGGCAAAAACTGGACCATACAGGCTACTCCATGAACAAGGTGTGATTCATACTGACTGCCTAACTAGCCAGGTGTGATGCATACAAAAATGGCCTTCTATGGGGCGCAATGAGCGAGAATAGACAAATGGCAAAGATAGTTTGCAAGGTGGACGATCATGGAATCTTCTAGAAACTTCTCCTATGACACTTGCCTCTCTGAATTCACCCAGGGATGAGTAAGAGATCATGAAATCTCCAAGTGGAAGAAAGAACTATCAGTGGAATGAAACTAATCAAAAACACAGAGCTGACTCACACCCTTGCAAGACATCTATATATTGATCACACATCTGAGAGATCTGGAGGCTGTAATTTTGTATTTCGTAAGGAAGTGTTGTTGGTTTGGTGAGAAGAGACATTGCATTGTTGGGTGAATTGATTTTTCATGAGGTGAAGAAGGCTTCTACAACTGGGAGGATGATGCTGGGTCAGACAGCTGGGTTGTAATCCTCTCTTACATTACTATTAATAAAGTTCTTTGAGTTTTACTCCATATGATCTTGTATTTGTGAATATTATTGTTTCTAAATGCAATTATATGGTTAATGTCTTTTTGATTCCATATTGGTTATGATGTTTTAGATAGAGATGCTTTGATAATTTGTTATTACTTTGACTCTACAGGTACTCTTTGAAGCGGGACAAGTAGGAGAGGAGTGGCAAATTCTATCAAGGAAAGGAGGAATCAAGCTAGGCTCAAAGCGAAAGATCCAGGTTGGTCCTCTATTCTTCTCTTCCATCTATCACACTTAAAGGCACTCTTGAAAAGCTTTCATTGTTTGTTTCTAAGATAGCTACCTGTCTTAGTGAGACTTGAATCGACACTAGTTTTTCCTGAAACAAAATGGCGACTCCACTGGGGAATGAATAGGTTGTTTTGTTTATTTATTGTTTTCTTTATAAACTACAGATGGAGTCTGAAGTTAGCCAGCAAGGCTTTGAAATGCCTTTTTTATGCAATTGTGAAGTAGATAAACGCTGCTTTAGTCAATCTCCTAGTTGGTTTATGAACTAAACATTTGACTTACAAAGCATCTTAAGTGTCCTTGTGGTAGCTCAGAACCTCATCAAATCCTACCCTTATGCTTTGTGTTTACTATCCGTCATTACTCAGCCTAAATCATTGAACTTAGCTGCAAGTTTTGAGCAAAAACCAAGCTCAGTTTCGCTCCTTGACCCATCGTACTATCTGTAAATATGCAACTTGGATGCATCGCACCTCCCGTGTGTTGCAGGTGAGATGCATCCATGTTTCCCTGTGTTGCAGGTGCGATGATTGAGTAAACTATGTTTTCTTCTCTGAAATTTGGTTTTTCTCTTTGTTCTCAGCGGTATTCAGCAGTTTTGTTGTTCATGATCAGTACCTTCTTGTTGTAACCAGCTTCCTTCACATTATTTCAGCCTCCATCAGTTAGGAATTGTAAATGTCTTTTGTGTATTTGTCAACCATTTGCAATCCTCCTTTGTCGAAAGTAGCCTAATCAAACGATCATTTTTGATGCAAGTGTCGTAATTGTCATTCTGAATCAAAAGAAGAGTGTCGTAAAGTCTTCCTCTTCTAGATAGTTGATTGTACTTTTTTCATTGTACTTGATTTTGAAATTATTAGTATTTCAAGTGTCGAAAATAGTTTTAAATTCAAAATTGAAAAGTGTCGTCTTAGTCTTCCTTTCATTTTGAAAAGAGAAAATTGTTAGTACTGTCGCTTTGAAAGAAAATAGTTCAGATCTGTACTTAGCATTCTTTTTGTCATTCACACATGAAGAAAGTGGAAAATAAATACATGCATTTTCATCTGCATTTTGACTACTTGTGAAATTTGATTTATGAAAGTGCATTTAGTGTGTGCTTTATGCTCTCTGCTGAAAGAAAAATCGTTATCTTCTTTCCTTTGTAGCTAGGATTTTCATTGCTAAAAGAACATAAACGACTGTTTATCATTTTAGATTGCATATTTAGGAATTTCACATCTACATCACGTGGTGAACCTTGAAAGACAAATCTCTAAGAAAGATAAACTATAAAATAAACCTCAATGAACATAAAAACGCTTTGGAATCTAACGCAACACATCTAGAAGTCTAGGCTAGAGACGTGTTCCAGCGTCATAAAACCTGGTAACTATCGTTTTCATCGTAGGTTGGGTGATTCCTCCTCTTTGATACGACAAGTGCCAGTACGGATCTGTGCTCCCCATACCGTTGAGTATATATTGGGAGACCACAATAGGCTATCATCCTTTATCCTTAGGAAGCCGTGTCTACTGCCCTATCGATCGTAATGCACTAAACACAACATTCGGGAAGATTGAAAGCTATACATAAGTCCTCGGTAATTTCTCTATCATTTATCACCAAGGTGTATTTTTCAGTTTTACGATCGATTTGGTAAACCCTTTAGTTAGACTTCCAAAGCAATCACTTTTGTTCCTTTTCGACTCCTTAAAAGAAAAGGTCCATCTGAGCACTTGTCACTTCAGGCTCATTAAAAATCGAAGGAAACTAGAGTCACCTTTAGCTTTTTCTCGACTCTTAAAAATTGAAAAATCAAGCTGTGTCCAAGTGTCTTTAAAATTTATTTTAAACAGAATAACACGCTTGTTCCTACATTGATCTGAGGTTGAGATAATGGAGTCTACCAGTCAAGGAATTCTGCTGAAAGGAAATCCTAGTCCTTTCTCCTCTTCGGGAGATATTGGTTCTCCATATATGGCTACATTGTCCCTTCCAAGAATCACAATCGGCCTACCGATATGGCTTTTCTCAACCTCTGTCATTCAAAACACCATAATTATTCAACAATCTAATCAGCAACCAGATGATACTGAAGTTACCCCTTCGCCTTTTGCTTCGTTTGTTTCTCCTTCCCCTTCTTCCTCTTCACTTGGTGAAACTAGTGACACTAAAAACCAAGTAACTGAGAAGAAAAAGAAAGGGAAGGAGAAGAAGAAGAAACCCACTAAACAAGGGAACACCAAAGCATCGTCTGGTGAAAATCCACACACTAAAGTTTCCAAACCAAAAACTCCGTGCACAATTTGCAAGGATAACCATTACCATCGAGATTGCCCTTGAATCTTATGGATCTTGAGAGAATGGTCTCCCCGGTTGCACCATTCGATGTCATCAACCCCTAATAGCCAGGTTGACAACACACCATCAACTAGTGAAAAAGAAGTCAATCTTCAGAAAGGAAAAGTTAGAGTTCCATGTAGGTTATGTGAAGGTGATCACACTCTTTACCATTGTCCTTTTCTGGATGAAACCAAAAGCATTTTGGATAACCGTCCTGCTTCACCACAGTAGTTTCCACCTGGATACAAGAAACTCTTACGGAATCCTTCGCTAGTTGAAAACCCGATTGACGTAACTCAATTGTCGATTGAACCACCTATCATTGAAAGTGAACCTTCTGAGTCTATACCAGATCAAATTCAATTGGTTGAGATGGCAGTCGACCCAGTATTGCCTTCAAAAAATCCACTTTTAGATGATATAGTTTCCAAAGAGGATGAGAACGACACTGTTCAAATTATTTTTGTCGATATAGAGTCTAAGGAACATGGGGGCAATCTTCCCATTCCTTCGCCACAAGAAGAGACCCCCCCAATTCATGGAACTTATCCAGACATTTATCCAGTACCTCCTCTAAGCAGTCTTGTTGTTTTCTTTGACTGGAATTAGCTAGCGAAACCTCGCCTTCCATCTAATGTACCCTTTCGAATCATAGTACAGGTGTACAAAATGATCGTGTCTGGCACAATCATAGATGAAGGTGCTTCGGTGAGTATCCTTTCCTCAACTTCTTCGAAAGCACTTGGTTCACCATCACTTTTTCCTGAAAAACAAAATTTGTCGGGCTTCAACAAAGGAACTAGTCAACCATTAGGGATCCTTCCAAAGTTGCCTATAACTTTGAGAAAGAAAACCATTCATTTGAATGTGATGGTAGTCCAAGGTCCACTAGATTACAATCTACTCCTTGGACATGATTATATATATAGCATGGAATCCATTGTCTCCACATTCTTTTGAGTGATGTGTTTTCCACATGAAGGCAGACTGGTACAGCTTGTTGACCAGCTTTCATTTCCTGGTTCAAACACAGCAATAAATCAACCATCATCCCTAAATGGCCACTTCACGTCAACAATGTCTCTTTCATCTTCATCTCATCCACCTAATTACCATGGGTAGTTCAGTAAGTGTGATGAAGATTAGGGGGCATGCACCCTAGTCTCCTTCGACAGGTGAACCCAGAGGAAAAGAGAGATTTTCTTGAAATGGCATAATACTTGGACCGAATAACATTCCCATATAGGTTACCTAATCAGTCTTATGCGATTATTTCCTTTGTATGATTGTGAATGGAAGCTCACAGCATTCACCTTCGTGCGTTATGTGATTGGAAGCTCACAGCAATCACCTTTGTCTATTTCGATAGACATTGCAAAGGAAGAGTTTTTGTCTCCCAATAGAAATGATCTTGCCTAACCGCAAGGACTTCCATTTGATAACCTAGAAACTCTCCTTTTACTGAAAGACCTGGGGGCATGCAAACCTTTGCATGCAAGTGAAAAGCGACCCTTGATTTTCTTCGTTTGTAGGTTCGTAACCCTTTAACCTCGTAGTTTGATCATTTCTAGCTTACATAAAAAGGTCATGAGCACATGTTATAGTAGTGATCAAGCTCATTAAAAAATAAATCTACCAAGAAACATTATCAAAAGACTGGTAAGAGCAATGTTCCCGCAAGTTTCAAGCTTGTTAAAAAATCAACCTGCGCTGAGCACATGTTGGCACAAGGTTCAAGCTCATTAAAAAATAAACCCACCTCTAGTAAATAACCTTTGGTGATCGCTTTGCTATCTGCCCTTTTGAACTTTAGTTTTGTTCCTTCAGTCACCTCCATTTCATTCGGCTAACCATACGCTTCCACTTGATTGTTTACCCTTTTGAGGAACATTTGCAACAAGTGATTCTGATTGCCACTCTCTTCATACTGCCATGTTTTGAGAAGTTCCAAACTTACCTGGAACTAGCTACTACCCAGAAACATCACTCATTCCTCAAAAAAAGAGCCTCTTTTAAACTCTTTTTAGACTCGTTAAATATAAAAAGATCGTCGAGCTATGAGCCTTCCCAGCTTGTTAAAGTAAGAAGAACACTATCCCTCTCATATATTTTAATATTTTTAGACTTGAGGGATTATTAAACAAAACGATTGAGCACTTGCCTTTGTCGTCCCATTAGAACTATCAAAAAGTCATCCCTTTCACATTATTTTACACCTTTTTGGACTTAAGGGATTATGCCATGAAAAAGGACTGTTGGAGTCTCCTTTTCATTCATTTTCAGAGTCTCCAAACAAGAAAAGGACTGAGTTATCTTTGTCATTAAACTCGTTAAAAAAATAGCGACAATCTTGTCCACCTAGACAAGAACGAGTCTCACTGACGCTAGGCTCGCTAAACACAATGCGAGAGGTTTGCCCAAAGGGAAAATTATAGACCAAGCATATGTTATCCTCCTTATGCTTGTCAAAATAAAGAGGTACTAGTCAGCAATGACTAGGGAAAAATGGGAAGAAAACTTGAAGAGCTCTATTGGTAGCAAGTCACTCTTGAACATGACACTTTCACTCCATCACCGTGATTGAGTTTGGTTGGGTTTCCGTTCACTGTCACCATTGGTCCATCATGCTATCCATGGGGTTAATGCTACCAGTCCATATCAGTGTTGCCAATATGTTCAAGAGAAGTCATTCAGAGAATTCACCATCCAGCAAATGCCTCATCCACTGCATTACATCCACACTTATTTTTTCATGACCGCCATTCCGGAACCTCATATCATCAAATCGTTCTCACCTCCACAAAATTCGTTTACTCCATTTCACGTCATAGATGTGGGATACATCAAGGCCCTCCTATGACAAGTCACTTCTTGTCGACATCAAATCATTATCCAAGAAGTTGACTTAGAAACAACCCTTTCATTACTTTGAGCTTGCATGCCTCAATGGCAAGTTCCTCACTTCTGGCGATAGGTTTATATCAATGACCTTCGACTGAAAGACTTTGCGTGGTGTTTGACATCAGCTCATATAATCACACCACGTGAATTGTACTGTAGTACCTTGAGGGTCATCATCATTATCAGTGATTCCTCTCACGTCTGTTAACAACTTAAATCATTGGCTGGTAATCAGGAGATGTCTTTCCATGTTCGACTTTAGAACATCTTTTCACATGGATCGACTTGTACATCGGGTGAAGATTGTACGAGTTTCGAAGACCTCAGATCTAGTTTCATCGATCCAGGCTGTGATATATTCAGGAAAATAAAGACATCAATTATAGATAGAAGCTGCACAGGTAGTCATCTAGCCAGGGAAGATGACTCTTCATCCGAAGAATCACAAGTTTGCAATAGCAGACGATTGTCTATCCTATGTACATGAAAATGAATTTATAAAGCTGAGCATGGGAATGCCCACCTCAGCTAGATCATGAAAATAATATGATGATGATGTATTGTATTGTATCTTATATAGGTCACCTTCTAGTTTGAATACCTCAGATCCTCATGAATAAAGCATTTCACCCGACATCAGAAGATTTACGACCTCATGCTTTAGGGGGCATCTGTTATAGACATATTTGGGCACTTCAACCCCAAACTCATATGTCCATAAATTAAGGAATCCTCAAGTCCCTAAAAGTGTTGCTTCATACCCTAAAGGATCATGGCCAGCTGATTACATCATTTCCTAGAAGTCCCACTTGAAAAACTACTCAGAACTGGCCAAAACTGGACCATACAGGCTGTTCCATGAACAAGGTGCAATGCATACTGACTGCCTAACTAGCCAGGTGCAATGTGTATTGGAATGGCCTTCTGTGGGGTGTGATGAGCGAGAATAGACAAATGGTAGAGATAGTTTGCAAGGTGGATGATCATGGAATCTTCTAGAAACTTCTCCTGTGACACTTGCCTCTCTGAATTCACCCAAGGATGATTAAGAGATCATGAAATCTCCAAGTGGAACTAAGAACTATCAGTGGAATGACACTAATCAAAAACCCAGAGTTGACTCACACCCTTGCAAGACATCTATATATGGATCACTCATCTGATACATTTGGAGGCTCGAATTTTGTATTTTGTAAGGAAGTGTTGTTGGTTTGGTGAGAAGAGACATTGCATTGTTGGGTGATTTTCTTGTTCATGAGGTGAAGAGGGCTTCTACAACTGGGAGGATGATGCTGGATTAGACAGCTGGGTTGTAATCTCTCTTACATTACTATTAATAAAGTTATTTGAGTTTTCGTCCATATGATATTGTATTTGTGAATCTTATTGTTTATGAATGCAATTGTATGGTCAATGTGTTTTTGATTCCATATTGGTTATGATGTTTTAGATAGAGATTCTTTGATAGTTTGCAGTTACTTTGACTCTATAGGTACTCTTTGAAGCGGGACAAGTAGGAGAGGAGTGGCAAATTCTGTCAAGGAAAGGAGGAATCAAGCTAGGATCAAAGCGAAAGATCCAGGTTGGTCCTCTATTCATCTCTTCCATCTATCACACATAAAGGCACTCTTGAAAAGCTTTCATTGTTTGTTTCTAAGAGAGCTACTCATCTTAGTGGGACTAGCAGTTCGAATTGACACTAGTTTTCCCTGAAACACTTTCTATCACTGTTCAACCTGCTACAGAAAACTTAAATGGAAAAAACCTTCTAAATCACCAAAAGAAACCTATTCTTAACCAAAAAAGAAATTTATCTAACAACAACTAATCCATAAACTGAAACAAAGAATATAAATACAAACAAAAGGAGCTTGGCTACTTGGATTGGGCCCTAACCCAAGAGCTTCAGCCCTCTAAGGTAACTCAGTGCTAGCTCAAAAGGGATCTCATCTTTATTATCAAAATAATAATAGGATTACATGAAACTATCAACAATAGTAAGCTCGAAGTTGAGTAGAGCAAAGATGCAACAAAAATTCAACAAAAATTCGACCAAATCCCTAATGAGGCCCTAGGCCTCTATACTTAGAAAAATGAAGCTTCCAACAAATTCCTTAAACTCAGGGACGCTTGGTTCCCAATACTTGAGATAAACATAAGTTATCCTCCACTTGCTTGGCTACCTCCTAGTGCATTGATTTGGTTGTTTGTTCTCTGAGCTGCATGAAGGATAATTCGAAGTGGGGAGTAATAAATGAGGGGGATTCCCTTCTATAAATCCTCTCTTTTGTACACTTCGAATTATTGCTACCAATTGTCCATTAAGTCTTTGACTTTGTCTTCAAAATTGAACATAAATCTGCATTAAACACATATTAGACTCCATGGAATCATACCCAACACAACTCATTCCATAAGCATAAATATAATAAAAAAACATGCAATAAGCTAAGAGAATGGTTGATTAAACTATGTTAGGAGGAAAAATGAGCCCATATAATTACCCATTTATGGGGCTCATCATCACCCCCCTACTGAAGGTGTTGCTCATCCTCTGAGCAACTTAGTCCATCTCCTCATCTTTGATGGCCCTGGTGGCCTCCCTAACATCCCATGCTTCTGATGTGAGCTCCTCTTCTTTGTCATAGAATCCTGCCTTTCTCTCTACCTCTTCCCACTGTTGTTGCTCTTCTTCCTCTTTTCTACCTTCTAGCATGCCTAACAATAGTGGGGGACTCAATTTGAGGCCAATCCAATTAATCTTCAAATTTTGCATGGAGCGCTTATACATTAGCACTCTCCTTAATGCCTCTTTCATCCTTGTTGGGGAGTGATACTCCCTGATCTGCAAACTGTGTGGTAAGGCGTTCCACCTCCTCATACAAGCATGAATACAGTCACCGCCAAGTAATCTTTCCATATCCTCAAAATGTGCAATTGCTTGAGCCTGATCATTGATATATCTAGGGGCAATTTGAGGATTATTTGCAAGTAGGCGGTGTGTGTTGACGAAAGCCATGGGGTCTGATGGCTCAAATTTTATCATTAAGGGCCCATTCTGCTCCTTTATCATCAAATTTCTTATTACTGCTACCCTTAACTCCTCATGATTCATCCATGATGCCATGGCCATTAGTTGCAAGTCCCCTAGCCTAGAATTGGGGTCCCACACATTCATGTCTGTGAGGGCCATGTTATGCAGATAAAATTCTACTTTTTTCCTTGTCTTCTGATGAGATTTGGTCACCCTGGTCCATAAATTGTCTGTAATCTTGAAAAGGCATTGTGCCTCTCTGTGCCAAAGTCTTTATCTGAAATTGCAGCCGTTGTTCCTTGAGGTATAATCCATATGATTTTGTTGGTGTTCTACATTGTAGTGCCTCCATGGACCAACTAGCCATGCATGCCAATTGTGTCTCTTTTTCTTGCAGCTATCTTCTTAGTAATTCATTTTCTGTTTCAAGGTGACTTCTTGTGATTTCTTCTCTATGTCTGACAACACTTAATTCCCTACCCATTTCTCTAAGTTGATTATCCATATGGCAAATATCGTCAACTCCCTTGGATTTGGCGATTTGCATCAACATATGGGTCCTTATTCTTTCTTTCTCCAACTCAAAGAAAAGTGGGATTGCAGATTTTTGTGGAATGATTCTTCCCCTCTCAAGAAGATTGTAGTAAGAGCCCAGACTAGGCTGGGGGTTAGGTTCTTTTACCTCTGTTGCTTCCTCCTTCCCCTGTGGCTATCCTTCTATCCTTTTTTCAAGTTTTTCGGTCTCCTGTAGTTTCTACAAGGTCTCCTATAGGACAGTCTGTGCCTCCTTTAGAACATTTTTTGAGTCCTGTAGTTGCACTCTTTCCTTCCAGGTGGGAGATCTGGGAGTTCCTCTTTCATATGTGATAGAGGTTTCAGAGGGAGATTCTTCCCCTTTGACAGTGAGTGAATCTTCAATTATAATGGGCACTATTGAAGATGGCTGTGGTTTTCTTGCTTTTATCCTTGTCGTATTCCTGGCCTTGAAATACATTGAGGTCTGCCTCTTCCTCTTTTGTTTTGGTTTAATTGGAGTGCTCAGGGCAGTGAGGGCAGCTGCTGCCTCTCTCTCTAAGGTCTCAGGAGACACTTCTATCTTTTCTGCTTCTTTCCCTCCTTCTGTCTTTTCCTCTATCTCTGTTTGCTCTGTTTCTTCCTTTTCTGCCTCTTCATCCTTCTCCTCTTCTATCTTGGTTTCTTCCCCCTCCTTCTCTTGTCCTGCAGAGTCGTGAGTTGCTTTACCTTCTCCCCCTTTCTTCTCTTCTTCCTCACTATCAGAAGGAATGATATGATATGTGAGGGCCTTTATGTCATCTTCTGCTGTCATGTTCCTGAAGATTTCCCATGCTATGTGGATTGTGAAGGTATGGAGCGCCTCTTGCACCAAAATTTTGATCAGCCCATGGTGAGCCAGCTGATCTGGACTCCCTGCCTTAAACTTAATGCTGGAGTCTATGAGGGATTGTAGGAGGAAATAGGGGATGCTGAGTTTCTGGGGTGTTGGAGTGTCATGCCATATCTCAGCTCATGGAGGAGCCTAAAATGGTAGCCATAGACTTTGATATACCTTCCCTCACAGGAAATATACTTAATGATTTGGCAACTGACCTCATCCCAGGGGTAGGGTATGCTTGTCCTTCTAATGCCATTTTTGTCTTCTACAAGATGTTCATTGTTTTGGAAGAAGTTTTTCTTAGCAGCTTGTCCAATTGGTTTTTCATCTTTACTCCAGGGTAATCCAAGAGGAAGGGTGGTAACCCTACTGATAAATTATGGGGTGATTTCCATGGAGATACCTATAAAAGTAACAGTGGCATGGGCACTTGAGTGAGGGACTAAAGAGAGGGCAAAATCCTGAGCCACTTCTTCATCAAACCCTCAGAATTTCTCAAAAAATGGCATCCAATTTTCTCTGGTGAATATGGCTACTACTTGGGGGTGTTCATGGAGCCTGATTGAATTTGTGGGCTCCTTCCTCATGAATCCCCCTGTCATTGTGCTTGTACCCCTTTTGAACACCCAAGGTAGAGATGGAGATAAGAATTTTGAAGGAAACAGTAAAACAGGAGAAAACTGTGTTTTTTTAAGAAAACAGTCAACTATTTTTTATGGAATTCCTCTTCTTCTATGGACTCAAGTTCTCCTTAAATCTTTATCATTCTTTACACATATTGATAATCAAGGTGGGTATGCACAGAACCTACCTCCTCAAGCCAGAAGTCAAGCAAAAAATCCCTGTTTTCTCCTTAAAAACAGCTTACTGCCCCTCCTGTAGAACTGCCTGTAGGTGCTCCTCTAGAATGCCAATAGCAGGAGGATGGATGAAAGAGATGGATAATGATGGTTTCAAGGCTATGGTAATGACAAAGAGCTTGCTGCAACTAAGTGGCGAGGGTAGAATGAAAGAAAAGGTGGTGAAGGAGTTTCAAGGAGGAGTACTTATTTCTTCATTTAGATATTTCCGGTGATGGGGTGAGATGGCAAAAATGTACGTTGCCATATTTGGACCATTGGTCCCCACTTGCCTTGTCACCATGGTTCTTTCCCGCAATTACCTCTCATCATTGCATCAGTGTTTGCAAACCCTCCACTACCTGTCCTTGGGATCTTTCTCTGAGTTGACCATGCACACGTGTGGTGGCATCTTCGGATGAGTGCAGTAAACTGTATGAGGGTGGCTAGTTAACTGGCCACCTTTTCTCATTCAACCCTAACCATCTCATTCGCTTATGCATATTTTCCAATTACACAGATGCAACAGAGGAGAGGGTTAGTCACTTACTTGTGAGTCGAATGTACATGCTGTGAGGTATTTTGGTTCCTTTTGCTGCTGCATGCTTGTATTTCAGTTGTTGCATTCCTTTATTTCCTTTGATGCATGCTCTCTGCTTCCTGATGTGTGGTTGTTTACTTTGTGTAGGTATCCTCCGGCTGGATTTAAGTTTTAGATGTATCCTTCAGTCCCATGGTTGCACTTCTGTTGCTGATGTGGCTTGATTTTAATGGGATCAGCCGCTATAGGCATTCCTACACGAGCTCCTGTGGCGGCTTCTCCCTTTAAAATTTTAGCTGATTTTTTTGTGCTGGGAGCTATGAGGATGTTGCTAGAGATGCTGATGGAGAGGTACTAGATAAGCTGCAGGTGAGATTTGAGGTGCTGCTCCCTTTATTTTTTGTTTTCTTGTTTTTCTAAAAACTGGTTTCTGTGTTTTTCTATGATAGGAAGGGAAAAAATGATGATGATGATGATGTGATGCAGGTGTGTAGTGGATGGAAAGGAGGGTGGATAGTTGTATGAGGGTCTACATGCTTTTCATGAAACTTCCCAGTCTCTCAAACTGCTTTTTGGAACCATTTCTGGCTCTCTGTGATTTCTACAGTAGCCTCCTGTAGAAAACACAGGGCCTCCTGTAGAACACATAGTTCCTGGAAAAAAACACAGTGGTGTGCAAGAAAGGTTAGAAACGATGGAGAAGAGTGTGGAGGAGATGAAATAGGCTTTGTGGCATCTTCCCTTGCTCCCTGTGGTCCTCCTGCAACCTGCAATGCACATTAAAATTCAATTTTCTTTTTCTTATTTTCTCTGTTTTTTTTTTTGAAAGACAACTATGGTGCCTCAAGGAGGTTTTCACCCTAATTTCCTGCCTTGGGCACCTCCAAGGGAGGTTTTCACCTAGGGATCTTATTCTCTCTTTCTTTTATCTTTTTTTTTTTTTTGCATCACTGGGCTGCCTCAGAAGAGGTTTTCAACCAAATGATGGGATTGAAGTGCCTCATGGAGGTTTTCACTTGAGTCGTTATTATTTTTCTTTTTTTTTCTTCAGTGAGTGGGTGAAGTGGAGGCTAAGACATGCTCCACTACCATCACTGTCTTATTCATATCTTCAACGAACTCTCGCTTGGAGAAGGGCTTTTTGTAAATTTTCAACCTATGTCCATTGACAAGCATGGGGATGGCTTCCTCATCAATGGTTCTCATCAGAACTGAACCATTTTCATTGCATTTTTCCACAGTGTAGGGTCCCTACTATCTTGTCCTTAGCTTGCCTTTGAAGTCTTTACACCTTGAGTCATAGAGCAGTTCCCAATCTCTTTCTTGTAATTGCTTCTCCTTGATATTTTTGTCATGCCATATCTTCATTTGAAGCTAAACTACCTCTGTGTGGAGAAGGGCCTGCAATCTTTGTTCATTCAATCCATTGAGCTGGAGTAGTCTTTCCTTCTATGCATGGCTGAGGTATAGGTCCAACTGAGCTGCCATCCTTAGTGCGTTGAATTCAAATTCTATTGATAGCAAATCCTTCTTTCTATAGACCAGTTCATAAGGTGTGAACCTTATGGTGGTCTTCCAAGTTGTGTTGTAGGCCCAGGTGGCCTCAACTAATCTATCCGCCCAATATTTTCTACTGCTGCTCACTACCTTGGTCAGAATTCCTTCCAAAGCTCTGTTAATGACTTCCACCTGCCCATTGGCTTGTGGATGGTAAGGGGTGGAAGTCCTGTGCTTGATTTTATGATGTATGGGTAGGTCATCAATCAAATTGGAAGTGAACTGACTGCCTTGATCTGTGACCAGTTCTCTTAGATACTCGAACTTATAGAATATGTTTTCTCTCAATAAATCAACTACTTTTTCCTCTATTTCTGCTTTGATTCCCTTTGTTTCTACACACTTTGTCAGATAATCAGTGCACACAATGATGTACTGCTTCTGTTTTGAAGGAGGGTTGATAGGACCCACAAAGTCCATGCCCCACTTCTCAAATGGCTCGAGGGTCACTTGAGGTTACATGGGCATCTAATCCTTTGGAATAGGTTTCCCCATCCTTTGACACCGATCACATTGGCTGGTGTATCTCCTAACATATTAATGAAGAGTGGGCCAATAGTAGCCTACTTGCAGTATTTTGAAGGCAGACCTCTTTGTTGCAAAATGGCCTCCACAAGGCCCGTCATGACAGGTTAGGAGAATGTCAAAAACTTCCTGCTCCCTAACACATCTTCTCAAGATCTGATCTGGGCCAAGTTTGAAGAGGTTGCCCCCGATCCAGGTGAAAGTTGCGCTTTTCCTCACGATCTTGCTCTTCTCCTTTGAAGACAGGTGTGGTGGAAACTGTGTTGAAACCAAGTAATTTGTTATATCAGCAAACCTTGGAGAGAGTACTACTATAGCAAATAGGTGTTAATCTGGAATTTGATCATCCACCATTCCTTCTTCACCTGCAGGAAAATTTACTCTAGACAAAAAGTCAGCAACAACATTTTCTTTACCAGGATTATCAACAATGGTCAAATCAAACTACTGTAGTAAAAGCAACCATTTATAATGTGATCATTTACATCCGGTTTTTTCATTAAATATCTAGTTGCAACATGATCAATGTGCATAAACGTTTGATATCCTGTTATATAATGTCTGAATTTGTTTAAGGAATGCACTACAGCTAGGAGTTCCTTCTCAGTCACCATGTAGTTTAACTCTGCCTTTGATAAGTTTTTTCTTATAAAGTATATGGCATAAGGTAACTTTTCATCAATTTGTCCTAAGGCTACTCCTATTGCTTTGTTTGAGGCATCTGTGTGGATGTGGAAAGGTAAGGCCTAGTTTGGGCCTCTCGAAATTGGGGCAGTCATAAGTTTTCTTTTCAAGGTATCAAGGGCTTCTTGATAGCTTTTAGACCATATGAACTCAAAATCTTTTCCTAAAAGACCAAACAATGGAGAGGCTAACTTAATAAAATCTTTAATGAATCTTCTGTAATATCCAGCTAAACCTAGGAAACTTCTGACGTCTCTCACCTTTTGAGGAGGTGGGACCCTTTGGATAATAGCAATTTTGTTGGGGTCCACCTACAATCCTTGTTGAGATATTGCATGACCTAGCACAGTCCCTTTAGTCATCAAGAATTCACATTTTTCCAGACTGAGCGACAGGTTCATTTCAATACACTTGTCCAAAACTTTTCCTAGGTTAGATAAAGCTTCTTGAAAGTTAGAACCATAAGGAGTAAAATCTTCCATATAGATTTTCGTTGCATCATGAACTAGTTCAAAAAATATACTGAATACTACTGTCTGGAAAGTGGCTAGAGCATTTCACAAACCAAAAGGAAGGACCCGATATGCAAAGGTACCCCAAGGACGAGTGAAAGTGGTCTTATCCTAGTGTTTCGAGCTGATTTGAATCTGATTCTACCCGCTAAACCCATCTAGGAAGGAGAAAAACTTTTTCCCCGCCAGACCATCTAACGCTTGATCTATGAAAGGTAAAGGAAAAAGGTCCTTTCTAGTGGCTTTGTTCAGTTCCTGATAGTCAACATAGATTCTCCACTTACCATTTTTCTTTGGCACTAGCACCAAAGGAGAGACCCATTCATTGTCAGAGATGGGGTATATGAATCCTGCATCAAGTAATTTTTGCAATTCTTCCTTAACAATGTCTTTAAGGGCTGGATTCATCCTCCTTTGAGGCTACTTGACTAGTTTTCAATCTTCCTTAATGTATATATGATGAGTACATACTGAACGGTGCACCCCCTTCATCTCCTTATAACTCCAAGCGAAGGCATCTAAATGTTTTCTCAACAAGCTACATAGCTCCTTTTCCTGGGAAGTGGATAGCGATGGATTGATTTTCAAGGTTCTTTCTGGGCCGAACTCTATATTCTTAACATAGAGAGAGGTCGGGTCGGCCACACAGAGATCCATTAAGGGAATGCATTGGGTTTCTTTAACTATATCTTGTAATGGCAAGGTATTGGGGGGTGGATTCTGAATTAGATTTTCAATGATATCATCCTCATCCTGAGGCTTTCCCCCCATGACAGTTTCTAATGAACAAAGTGGTGCAGAATAGACTTCATCCTCATCCTCCTCCTCCAACCAGAGGGGTAGACCATGTTCTAGCAAGGGTTGAGTACGAGGGTATAGGATTAACAATTTGGACATATACCCGTTCTTGATGGTCATGTTCCTAGCTCGACAACTAATGTAGGCATTGATAGTAGCCAACCAGGGTCTCCCCAGGATGAGAGGATACCTAGTGAGATTTTCCTTCAGCTGGAGAACTAAGAGATCAGCAGGATACTCCCTTGAATCAATGGAGACCATCACATCTTCCACAATCCCTTCAGGGGTCATGGTGGAGCGGTCTGCTAGCTATAGTACTATCGTGGTCTTCCTCAAGGAGCCCTGAGGTTAAGTTTGAGCATGGTGTCCTTTGTCATCACATTAATGGCAGCTCCCAGATCAATCAAGGTATGTGGGATCATGGTGCCATTGATGTGGACATCAACTACTGGGCTTCCAGGGTCAAGATATGTTAGATAGATCACCTGCCCGAACATCAAGTCGAACAGTTGTCCTATGACATTGATGGTTGGGGCATCTCTATTGCGCGTGCCTGGATGCCTAAAGCACTTCTCTTTTATCATCATGTTGTATATAGGCACATCTTTTATGGCTTGGAGAAGTGGTATCTTCACACATAACTATTTCAATTCTCCCAGAAGTTTAGTTTCTTCTAGGGTGGGCTGTGTTGTCCCATATAGTCTCTGAAGAAATGGTGGAATTGCTTTAGGTTCACTTTCATGTTTATCTTCGTCAACCTCCTTAGGGGGAGGCTGGCTATCTGGGAGAACCTTCCCAAATCACAGGTTAATCTCTTGAATCTCCACAGCATAAGCTGGGCATGATGTTTCCCCACTATATACTTTCTGAGGTTGTCTATTGTTCAGGTTCAAGTTCGGCTGGGCAGTCATTCGGGGTTTCCTTGGTGGAGTAGCAGGAAATGGTTGCGGTTAAGCAGGTGGTGGAGGCTGTCGAGCAGTAAAAGGGGTCTTTTCACCTCTAATTACCTCACATTAACTTGTCAATCCAGGAACGATTTGTTATCTCAAAGAGTGTACTCAGTTTGAGGCTGTCATTTGTCAGAGTAATGCTAGTAGTATAGCTCAAGAAAATACAAGAGTAAATGGATGCTTGAAACAAGATCTACTTATAGCAAAATACTTTAAAAACTAAATCATGCACTCGGAAAACTAAGCAATTTATCAGTCAAGGGTCCAGTAACAATAACTCATCCCTTTGGAAACTGATGTAAATAAAGGTAATCAAGGAACAGATCATCAATCTAGGGACTAGACAACAAAGGCCAACGCCCACTACAGTTTCAGATCGTTCTGCACACCAAAGCAACAATAATGTAGATAACAGGAAATGGAACAACAATTAAGAAATGGAACAGAAACTAGAAAATGTAGCAGCAATTAAGTCTAATAAACAACAACACCTTAATCCACAGGAACAAGTGTAGCAATCGTATCCTACAGAAATCAGAGAGCAATCTTTACTTAAAGGATGAATCGGACCACAAATAGAAATGGAACGGTGACCAATTACCAATGAAATATAGAACAATGCTTAGAGCCAATTGTGAATATACATTACCAAAATAAATAACACACACAACACACGAAGATGTTAAGAGAAACAATAATTTGCGTCTAATACCACAAATATTGATCTCAGTTAGAAAGGATAACGATCGCAATTCATAATGGAACAACAATGTCAACTGAACAGCAATCGTATGAAGTGTAAACCATAAATAAATACAGTAATACCAACTTAAGAATATTACAGCTTGGTTACTCTGCAATTGAACAGCAATAGCATTCTGTAAAGAACAATAATGTTACATTAATGACTTAAAGGAATAACAATACGTTATAAGGTCAGAATGAACAATACGACTTTCCTGTTGCAGAGAACGATATTGTAAATATAACAGAGCTGTAATATAAAATAACAAAACATACCAGATTACCGATCAAAGCTGATAATGAAAACCACACACGAACTAAAGATAATGATACAGGAGAAAGTGTTCCACCAAGGCTAGGCCCTTCGCCTCTAGGGACACACTGCTTGAAATTATTCCAGGATCAAAGATGGAACAGCAACCAGATTTGTATTAAAGCATTAAAACAGAGTTACATTGGATCACTTCTCAATGAGAGTCAATGATCAAAGTTTCAAATACAGAGCAAAGTTACATAAAAATTAACAGGCTAGCAGTGCTACCCCTACTTATAATAGTTGAAGTGGAGATATCAAGGATGCGAAAATAGTTAAAGCAGCGATCCCTCAAGATCAAAGGATCCTGAGGGATTCGCCAAGCTATTAATCCTCAGTTATTTAGTCGTTTTCTTGCGCCGAGTCGATATCTCCTTTTCCTTTCCTTGGCTGAGATGTTTTAATTTAGATCGTCTTGTTTGCATATGGTTCCCCGCTAAAGGGACAGTGGTTAGCTTGGCCCTGTCTTTTTCTTTGGAGCAGCAATCTTTAGTTTTTCCCCTTTCCTGCATAAGAAATGGCAATTATTAGTGTTTTCATGTTGCATATAAATCTTATAGATTTGTCATGATTTCCCATTATCTACCTAGTTCATGATGCAAAGATGTTACGAGTTCTAAACAAAAGATGCCAAAATAGTCAATAAAAACATAACTTCTTCAGTACTCCACACAACCCCCTGCTTACCCTTTTTCATGCCCTCATGAAAACATTGTAGTTGACATGTAAGGCAGTGAAGAGTAAGCTGGAGATGGGATCTCATGAGGTGGTCTATAGCCATGATGCCTAACTAGGTGTTCAAAAAGATGGCCTGTCTGACCCTTAGGCATTTCATATAGGGCTTGGTATCCAGGTGCAGGGTGCCAAATAATGGGACTTCGAAACCTATATCCTAACCAAGATGGCCCTGCCCTCAAGATAATTTTGCCATAGAGGTTCAAACGATCAGCGGATAACTTAAAGTTCTCATAATTAAATGGTTCCCTGAGCTGGATGTTCGGATTAGAGGTCTGATATCGAAATTTAGCAGCTGCAATGGCAAGGTCCTTAATGGTAAAGAATTATTCTATCCCTTGCCGATTGATTGCTGTATGAATGGGTCCTAACGTGTCAATCACACCCAGAGTCCTCATGAAGCTCCTGTGTTTATTCCATAACTGTAATGGATCTCCAGGATCAGCTCTTACCCATAAGTCTAATCCGTTTTCTTGTCTTTGGAAGGAATTATAGGCTTTAAGCCATTTGATTTGATTAACTCCAAACGAAATAAATGCCTGCAGTTGGATATCCCCAATGAAAGGGCTAGGGTTCTACTATGTCTCTTGATCTAACACAAGGTTATGCAGATAGAATTCACACAATAGTCTTTGAACCTTTACTCCATAGTGCTTACAACAATTTATAAAATCATCAATGGTATTAATTTGTATAGGGGTTCCTATTTTGACGGCCTTAATTTTCAATTGCAAATATCGTTCCATTAAAAACAAGGCATAATTCTTGGCAGGGACTCTACATGCTAGGACGTTAGTGTACAAAGAGCATAAGGTATCCATCTATCTGATAACTACATCTAATCTATGAGTTTCCTTTACGACTTTTTCTTGTTCTTTTTGCCATCCTTCAAAGGCCTGGCTTTCAGATAAATTGACATTCATTAGCTGTTGTTGTAATTCTTCATACTTTTCTCGAGAAACCGTTTGTTCGGTGATTTTTTTTACTGCTTCCTGAGGATGCGTCAAACCCTCTCATAGGGTTACTGTCCTCGAATCGTGGTCCCACGTAGTAGTGGCTAGTGGAAGATTTACTTGAATCTTCTTATTGTGTCACCTTGTGCTTATAGTCTGTATCCCTTCAAAGGACTATGCCTCTGTCCGAACGTCCTTGTCATAGGCCGGTATATCATATGTTTGCACTTCAACATGAGCAATAGTGAAACTTTGTTCCTTTTTCTTTTGAACAACAATCTGCATTTCAAGAGGGGTTTGAACAACAGTCTGCATTTCAACAAGGGTTTGAACAGCAGACTGTTCTTCAAAAGTGGTTTGAATAGCAGACTGTTCTTCGACAATATTTCAAACAGGAGGCTGAACAGGGGTCCTTTGAACCTTTTTCTTGGGGGGTCTGATCGGAGTGGCTGCATGTCTTCCCCCTAAAGTTCTTTTTTCTCTCTTTCTCATTCTCAAAACCCTGATTTTCTGTCGAAGTCGAGCTATCACATTTAGTGATCTTTGCTATTCTTTTTGTAATCATTTAATTTCTTCTCTTTCCTTATAAGGAATAGTTGTTTGTTTACTCGGGCTTTGACTGTGATCTTGGCCAATTCCCTAGTTTTCCTCTTGGTGTGCTCCTTCGCTGTTTTGTTCAGGTTGCTCAGGAGTAGAAACCATAGCTGGCTCTGTTATCTTCTAGCTAACTTCTTTGTCCACCCCTTCTTCTTCATGCAATTCTTTTGGTGTAGTCTAGCTGGGAGCAGATTGTTCCCCTCCTATATCTTCATCATTTTCTTCTCCTGTCATACTTGCAGAATGATTCTCTTCGTTTTCTTCCCCGTTGCGCAATTCTTCGGGTGCATTTCTGCCCTAAGCAGAATGCTCTTTTGGTTCTTCCTCAATCTGGAGGTCTAGCTGGCTGAGAGGCTAGCCATATTCACCCATATTGGCCAGAATTTTGGCCAATTCGTCCTCTTGCAATGGATTTTGCAATGGACTCTCTTCGCATTGTTCTGCCTCCACCTCCACCTGCTCAGGTTTCTCTGTCTCTTCCTCTGTTTCTCCTTCCTCATTTCCTCCCAATTCTTTCTCATTCTCTTCTCCTTCCAATTGCGGGGGTTACTTATCCCCTGAGTCGTCTATATCCACAAGTTGGCTGGTACTCCCTTGGGGGTTTTCCAACCTCCCTCTAATCCGCGCCAATCTAACTGATTTTCTCTATTCTGATGGTCTATTTGGTGTACTGGTAGTATGTTTGCTTTTTGGAGCTGGCGGAGTCAGTGCCCCATCTATCATAGCAATTAGTTCTTCCCAGCTACTCTGCTACTAAGCAAGACTGTGGCTAACTATGAGCCGTATCAGTCCATGCTGACTTACTACCGATTCCACATGTTGTGGCTTTTTCATGCTTCAGGCAACATCATGAAGTAATGAATTTAAAAATGCAGGTAGGTTCACAGAGCATATCTCTTTTAATACACCTAAGAGTTTAAGGTGTCATGGTCTTACCACGTCTTTCCTGCCTTCATAGGTGATGTAGCTCTGGATGATCCTCGCCAATTCTGCCCATGGATCTCCTAATGCTACTAGTAGGACTCCCTTTCCTTTGACTATCAAGTTCTGGCCTTCACCTTGGAAGATCGTCATGATCTTTTGCAGTCTCTCCTTCTTTAGAGTCCACACAGGTCCAGTGGCTGGCAGTCTCGAGACCTCTGCAATTGCATCACCGATAGCTACTATGTGTTTTCCCCTTACTATGGAGTGGTATTCTTGCAAGTTTTGCAAGAATTCTATTGCCACGGTGTCGTTGGATTCCTGTAAACAATTAAGATAGACTAACCATCCTGCCCTTGCCAAGATTCCCGTGCAGCATCAGAAGCTGTCAATACCTGTGGTTCTCTTCAAATTGACCTTCCTCCCATGCTTTAGTTCACTGTAAATAGGCAGAGACAGAAATGGAATAGTAGGCTATTCAAATTGTTAGAAACACAGAGAAAATAGAAAAATCGCAAGGCTCATTCAAATCTTACTAATTGTTGTAGACTATGATACGGAAATATCTTAGGAATAGCAAGGCATGCAAATTGAAAAATGAGATACCATTAAGCCATGATATTCCCGAGTAAGAGTTTTTCGAATAATAGCCTGACACGTATTTCAGCAAATTATGAAGTCAGCCCCACCTCCCCCCGCAATGTGATAGGACATCCTTGGCCATCAAATGAAGGAGTGGTAGGCTGATTTGTTCTGGTACAGGGTCATAAAGGAATAGCGTATGTCAAGGTACCATGTTTACAAAAGGAGTAGGTTACCAAAATCGAGGTGTATAACAGGATCGCTTAATAAATAAGAAAATGCGGTTACATGATGCAAGGCTAGGAGGATAGGACAATTGACGTGCACAACGAGTGTAATGTGATCATTGTCTACTTTTCCCATCATTATTGGTTATGATGGATTTTCATGTGTTTAATGGTTCAGGTAAGTGATATGCATAATCTTATTTGATAGATTACAAAGGTATAAGACAGAGAAGGGTATTAATGATTACTATTGGTGTATAAGAAATGTGACTTCAATACGATTAACAGAGCTCTACTACCGACAAGTGTCCATAACCTTGGCAGAGTTGTTTGTTTCACCCATGGAGCCATGATCCTTTGTGTATGCCTAGGAAGTATTGTTCAGTGTCAAAATGGAGGTCATTATGATGGCTTGGTAACCAGTTAGATCATAATGCCATTCACGAGGAAGGAGTGAAAGGTGGGCAAGCCGGCTCGTGATGAGACCTTCTGTTCCAAGGACTCTTTATTTTTTTCTAATGTGCCTCTTGGACCATATCCCTGGTGTGGTGGCCATAGTGGGAATGCCACTTCACTTTCTTCCTTATGATCATGGTAGGCTAGCTCTTGATGAGACCCCCTATCCTGCATTTGACAATTCAAAACATTCTTTTTTTTTTCTTTTTTTATAAAATGCTTTCCTATTTATACACAAAGGGTGGTTCGGCCCTCCTTAAGAGTAGGAATGGTGGAAGAAGTCTTAACATCTCAATAGAAAAATATAAACCCTTTTTTCTTATTCCGTAATAATTATCAAAGAAGATTATGGGAATTTAAAAAGAACCAACATGATAAACATGACCAATCATGTAAGTATTAGTAGGGTAATGACAACAAAAGTGATGAATAATTGTGTCCTTTCTTCATTCCTCTTTATCAATTCATAGCGATTTCTTGTAAAAGTAGCAATTTTATATAATTTTCTGATTTCAGTATGAGTGTATAGCTGTGCTCCAAAAGACCTGAAACAAGAGGAACATCAGGTATCTTTAGCATAAGTAAAAGGAATACGAGAATGTTATCGTTTGAAAAAGGAAGGGCAAAGGAATACAAGTGTTAAAGGAACAGCAAAAACCGAAAGTGCCATTCCTTTGGAAAAAGGAACATCAGAAACTGAACATGTCGTTCCTTTAGAAAAGGAACAGTAGAAACCCAAAAGTGTCGTTCCTTTGGAAAAGGAACAATAGAAACACAAGTGCTAAAAACTATCATTCCTTTGGAAAAGGAACAACAAAAACGCAAATGCCGTTCCATTGGAAAAGGAACAACAAAAATGAAAAGTATTGTTCCTTAGGAAAAGGAACAACAAAAATAAAAGTGATGTTCCTTGGGAAAAGGAACAGCAAAAATCAAAAGTGATGTTCCTTTGGAAAATGAACAACAGAAAACTCAACTGCCATTCCTTTGGAAAATGAACAACAAAAATCAAAAGTGTTGTTCTTTTGGAAAAAGGACAACAGAAAATTCAAATGCCATTCCTTTGGAAAAGGAACAACAAAATGAAAATGAAAAAGAATGGTTGAAACAAAAGGAGCCATTCTTCTAAAAAAGGAACAACAACAATGACAAAAGTGTACACAAATGATGTCCCTTCAGAAAAGGAACAAGAAAACGACAGCGTTGTTTCTTCTGAAAAGAAGTAGCAGAGAAAAAAAATGAAAATACAAAAATATATACAGAAACCGATTTAACAAAACAAAGAAATTATGTACAAAGTGTAAAAACAGGTGAATCACTTAATGAATCAGAGGTGAGGAAGATTTCTCTTCCTCCTTCAGAATTTTCATATCAGAGTCCTTGCATAGTTTCTGCCAAAAGGATTCCCAAGTAAGTGGTTTGCGGTATAATCGAACTAAGTGGCCATTTACTTTAAAGGTATGTCCAGATCTATCAATAGTGACTAGTGTTAGGGTGCCATTATCATGTACCTTCTGGATTTCATATGGCCCCAGCCAGCGAGTCTGATGTTTCCTGGGAAAATCTTGAAACCTGGAATCGTATAAGAGTGCCCAGTCTTCTTCGTGGAAGGCCTTGTTTTTAATGAGAGCGTCATGCCATTTAGAACTCTGCCGTTGGATTAATGTAATGTGTTGAAGGGCAGAGAGCCTGATTTCATCTAGCTCATTGATCTGCTGTAATCTATTAATATGTGCCTCGTTTAGATCTAGGCCTACTTCTTGTGTTGTTCGCAGTGTTTGGATTTCGAATTCTATGGGGAAAATAGGTTGCTTTCCAAACACCAATTGGTATGGTGAATAGATGGTAGTGCTTCTCCATGTTGTTCTGTAGGCCCAAAAGGCTTCTGGTAGTCTTGTAGCCCAATCGCGTCTATGTGACGCAATGGTTTTTCTCAAGATTGCTTCTATTATTTTATTGTTGCTTTCTACTTGACCGTTTGCCTGTGGGTGGTATGGAGTAGTAATTTTATGCTGGATATGATAGTTCTTAAGTGTTGCAGTGATCTTGTTACCAGCAAACTGTGGTCCACCGTCTACAATTATGTCTCTTGGGAGCCCATATCACACAAATATATGAAACAAGAACTGTATGACAAAATCCTCTATAGCTCTCGGTAATGCTTCTACTTCAACCCATTTGGTGACATATTCTGTTGCCACCAAAATATATGTTTTCTGATTCGAGGATGTGTTAATCAGACCAACAAAATCAAGTGCCCATCGCTCAAATGGTTCAATAACCAGTTGTGGGTTCAGGGGCATTTCGTTGGACTGACCAGGGCCTCCTACCCTTTGACAACTATCACAAGCTTGAACGGACTTCTTTACATCTTTGAAGATCGTAGGCCAATAATACCCAGTTTGCAGCACCTTATGTCCAGTTCTCTTATCGGGAAAGCGTCCACCACATGGTCCGTCGTGACAAGATTTCAAAATATCAAAAATTTCATCCTCTCGGACACATCTCCTGATGTGCATATCTGCTTCTGTATGGAACAGGTAGCCCCCAATCCAGGAAAATCGAGCACTTCGCTGGACAATCTGTTTTCATTCATTGGGGGTCAGATTTTTTGGTAATTTACCTACTATTAAGTAATTCGCAACATCAACATACCAAGGTGTTTTAAGAGTGACAACAAACAAATTCTCTTCTGGAAATTGATCTTCAACTGCTGCTGCGTCCCCTAGTTTTGGCATTCATGAGAGAAAGTCAGCTACATGATTTTCTTTTCCAGGTCCGTTCTTGATTGTAATATCAAATTCCTACAATAAAATTAGCCATCTAGTTATTCTACCATTTGTGATTGGTTTATTTTCTAAATATTTTATGGTAGAGTGATCTGTATACAAGATAATAGGATATCCAGTAATGTAATGCCTAAACTTATTGACAACATGTATTACAGCTAGAAATTCCTTTTTAGTAACAGTATAATTCAATTCAGCAGGGGATAATTTCTTGCTAATATAATAAATTGCATATGGTTTTTTATCTTCCTCCTACCCAAGGACCGCTCCAATAGTTGTATCTGAGGCATCTGATGAAATTTGGAATGGCAGGTCCCAATTTGGTCCTCGAAGCACTGAAGCTATGGACACAAGCTTCTTCAAATCCTGAAAAGCATGGTAACATTTTTCTGTCCAAAGAAAGTCAACATTACCTGTCAGTGCATATAGAGGTGCAGCAATATGTGAAAAATGTTCTATAAACCTTCTAAAATAACCAGAGAATCCGAGAAAACTGCATACATCTATTTGAGTCGTAGGAGTGGGAATTAGCAAAATTATTTGAATTTTGGCTGGGTCTACTTGTATGCCAGCTGCTGAGATATAGTGGCCTATAATAAGTCCTTCAGTCATCATCATATAGCATTTCTCATGGCTTAAGCAAAGCATGGTGGCAATGCAGCACTGCAGTACTTTTTCCAATATCTCCAATGTTGTGTCAAAATCATCTCCGTATGGTGTAAAATCATCCATGTAGACTTTGAGCCCCTGATTTATTAGGTGTGAAAAAATGTTGAGGATAGCTCTTTGAAATGTCACAGGAGCATTGCATAAGCCAAAAGGTAGAACTCTGTAGGCAAATGTTCCCCAAGGACAAGTAAAAGTGGTTTGTCTTGGTCTTAAGGGGCAATCTGAATCTGATTGTATCCACTGAAGCCATCTAAGAAAGAAAAGAATTTCTCTCCTGCCAGAGTGTCTAATACTTGATCAATGAATGGAAGGGAAAAGTGGTCTTTTCTTGTTGCTTTGTTTAATTCCCTATAGTCTACACAAATCCTCCACTTTCCATTCTTCTTTAGTACCACAACAAGTGGAGAGACCCATTTACTATCGGAGATAGGGTAGATGAAGTTAACATCTAAAAGTTTTTGAAGTTCATCTTTTACAACGTCTTTTAGATGAGGATTAAGTCTCCTTTGTTGTTGGCGAATAGATCTTGCATCCTTTTCTATGTAAATGTGGTGTATACATAACTGGGGGTCAATTCCTTTCATATTAGGGTAGTCCCATGCAAATGTTTCTTTATGTTTCCTCAATAATTGGATGAACTTCTTTTCTTGTTTGGAAGTCAGGTTGGCATTAATGTTTAAAGTCTTTCTTGGCTCAATTTCCACAATTTTGCTATTCAGAACAGAGGTAGTAGGTATTGTTTGATCATGTGTATCTTTAAGAAGATCCTCTTCCAATTCATTATCAAATGCTGCTTCTATCATGTGACATTGTATATGGGATCTGGGTTCAACTTGGCTAATGAAATTATTAATGGCATCATCTTCTGTTTGGTCATTGAAATTGAGGGCCTCTTGTATGGTTAATGGAGATCTAATATTTTCGGTGAGGTATGATACAGGATGCTTGTTAGTTTTTATTATTGTGAGACTTGGTTGCGCTGGGGGGTATAAAGCTAGATTCTTAATATTTGTACCCCTAGTAATGGTCACAGTACCTTGTTGGCGGCCAATATAAGCATCGGAAGTTGCAAGCCAAGGTCTGCCTAAGATCAATGGATGTCCATCAAGTCAGTTTTTGGGGTTTATTATCAGAAAATCGGCTGGATACTCCCAGGAATCAACAGATACCATGACATCATGTAGTGTGCCCTCTGGCCTAACTACAGATCGATCAGCCAGTTCTAATAAAGTGGAGGTCGGTTCTACTGATGTAATGCCTAGTTTTTGGCAAGTAGTGGTTGTTAAGATGTTAATTGCAGCTCCTAGATCAACTAAGGCATTTGAGAAGGTTTGACCATAGATTTGTACAGTTACTATTGGATTTCCTGGGTCTTCGTATTTAACGGGTGTTTCTTTTCCTGATAATAAGTCAGATAAAGTGCCAACTACTTGGACTTTTGGGTTATTTGTTATTGTCCTCCTTGGTTTCTTTATACATAGTTCTTTGATAGTCTTTGCATATATCAGGATGTCTTGAATGGCTTGGAGGAGCAGGATTTTTATGTATAGGTTTCATAATTCTCCCAGAATGTCAAAATCAGGATATTGTATAGGTTGAGGTATAATTAAGCGTTCTGGGAATGGAGGAGAGGATGTGATTGCTGGATCATGAATTTTTTGTCTGGCCGCGTCCTCTTCTTGTAATGGTTGTTCTTTAGGCAACTGATTTTCAACTTGAATTGTTTTATCTCCCTTTGTTTCAATGATACGCCCAGATCTTAATTGAAGGTCATTACACTCCCTCAGATCAGTTGCTATCTTTGGTGTTTCAATTAGTTGAATGGACTGGACCAGTCTATTATTCGGATTGGGGTTGGGTTGGGCTGGGAGTTGCGGCCTTAAGTTAGACTAGGGGTTTTGTTATAAGGCTAGTAATGTAGGTTGAGGGAGCGGGATGGTTCCTACTGGCTGATTCATCTGTCTTTGCCAGTTTGTCTGCCAGGTTTGACTTTGTGAAGTAGGAGGGGTCTATTGCAGTGGATAAACATTGTTTATAGAGAAAATTTGGCCAATTGGGTTGGCTTGCTTGATTCGGCCATGGAGATGATGAAGGGAATGATTGTTGTGACCAATTTGGGAAGGGAGGTTGATTTTGCCACATTGAATTATATTGTTGAGCATGATATTGCAGAGGCTGGAAAGAAGAAGGTGGATTTGAAAACATACATGTTTGTTGCGGGTGCCATTGGCGGCGCTGATCAAGTAGATACACCAATTCTGGCTCTTCTTCTACTTCCTTATATACTGCTTTCAATCCAGGAAGTGAGGTGCAGTTCTCTATGGAGTGGTCTTTTGTACAAATGGCGCAAACTTAAATTACATCTAATGGACACTCCTTGTGGCTGTGTTTCTTTCTACATTTAGGACAGAAGATTGCCAAAATCTATTCTGCTTCTGCTTGCTTTTGTTTGGCCTGCATAATATCAAGTTGTGTTGTCAGCATCCCCAATATGTCAGTTTTAAAATTTTCTAATAAATTTCCAATTTCTGAACGAGTTACTCCTTCTGCCAAAATTCTATTATCTCCTACAAATTGATCATGTTCTTCTAGATTTAGCCTTGTGATGCCTCTCGAGCTCCTGATACATAAATCAATAATGTTAGCAAAATTTTCTTGATAAATATCTCATTTCCCCATAATGTTTAATGTCTCAATCCATTGTTCCTTCATTCACCTAATTAATGTTGTTTTTAATACATTATCAGGTAAAGGTAATGATGCATAAGGAGATCTTTGAAGATTATACTGGAATCGTTCAACATACTCTTCTAATGTTTCATTTGTTTTGGCTACCATCTGAAATATTTCATCTTTTAACTCTTGAGACCTACCATAGTCCTAATATTTTTTTAGAAAGGACTCTTTCATTTGATCCCAATTATTTATAACACCACCACCTAATCCCATAAACCATCTTAAAGCAACTCCTTTTAATGTAGAGGGAAATAATTTCAGTTTCTGGGGATCGGTGGTATAGACATATCCTCTACACAGCACATCGAATTCAAACAAGAATTCATCCAGATCTTCTGATGTAAGGCCATGGAATGTAGGGATATGTTGGAGAGGGATTGATTTCATAGGTGCATTAGCCGTAGTATCCACAATGGGATATTGCAGTGTAGAGGTTTGGGTGTTAGGCTGATTTTGGGCCATTTGGTCAAATATATGCCAATAGCCTTCTAGGACATTTAGGAGGGTATTCCTAGGTTGTCGAGGGGGAATGGCTCTAATGGGAATGGCCTTGACAGCGCTTCCTTTATCTGGGATGATGAGAGTGCCTAATGTCTGGAGGGATTCAAGTTCTTAAATTTCGTTATAAATGATTTTTGCAGCACTTCCGTTATCTGGGCTGCTTAATGGCTGAATTACCCTAAGAGGCGATTTTGGTTCTTCAGCTTCTCCTATTTCTCCTCTTCCTTCATAGAGATTGCTAAGGTTCCCTTCCTGCAATGATTTTAGGCTAGAATTTTCAATTTCTTGAAAATCTTGCTCTTCGGTTTGGCTATGCACCTCAGCAAAGGCTACAGATGGTGATCCTGTGGCCTGAAGGGAACTAGTAGGCTGTCTAGAAGTAACTTTTCTAGGTCCTACTAAAGGATGAGATTCTGCTTTCTTAAGAATTTCATCTATAAAGGTTGATCGGCCAAGGGTCACCAACCCCTTAGCTTTATCAGACTTGGGTAGAGGTTTGGGATTCTTTTCTGGCTTTTTCTGCTTAGTCATGCACACAAATCAACTGCTAGGTTCTACCCAAACAAAATAGCAACAAATCTGCAGGAAAGTGGGCAGGGGAGCAGGGCTATTACATACTCCACACGCAGGTTCTTACCTTCTATTTTTAAAACCCAGTTCTTTCCTAACAGTTTCTTACACTACTCTAGAAAAAAACAAATGGCTACACTCTTCCCCGGCAATGGCGCCAAAATGTCGAGCTGTAAAAAGGGTCTTTTTCACCTCTAATTACCTCACATTAACTTGTCAATCCAGGAACGATTTGTTATCTCAAATAGTGTACTCAGTTTGAGGTTGTCATTTGTCAGAGTAATGCTAGGAGTATAGCTCAAGAAAATACAAGAGTAAACGGATGCTTGAAACAAGATCTACTTATAGCAAAATACTTTAAAAGCTAAATCATGCACTAGGAAAACTAAGCAATTTATCAGTCAAGGGTCTAGTAACAATAACTCATCCATTTGGAAACTGATATAAATAAAGGTAATCAATGAACAGATCATCAATCTGGGGATTAGACAACAAAGGCCAATGCCCACTATAGTTTCAGATCATTCTACACACCAAAGCAACAATAACACAGATAATAGGAAATGGAACAGCAATTAAGAAATGGAACAACAACTAGAAAATGTAACAACAACTAATTCTAGTAAATAGCAACACCTTAATCTACAAGAAAAAGTGCAGCAATTGTATCCTAGAGGAATCAGAGGGCAATCTTTACTTAAAGGATGAATCGGACAACAAATAGAAATTGAATGGCGACCAATTACCAACGAAATATAGAACAGCACTTAGAGCCAATTGTGAATATATAGTACCGAAATAAATAACACACACAACACATGGAGATATTAAGAGAAATAGTAATCTACATTTGATACCACAAATATTGATCTCAGTTAGAAAGGATAACAATCGCAATTCATAATGTAACAACAATTTCAATTGAACAACAATCGTATGAAGTGTAAACCATAGACGAATACAGTAATACCAACATAAGAATATTATTGTTTGGTTACTCTGCAATTGAACATCAATAACATTCTATAAAGAACAGTAATGTTACATTAATGACTTAAAGGAACAACAATACGTTATAAGGTCAGAATTAACAATACGACTTTCGTGTTGCAGAGAACGATATTGTAAATATAACAGAGCTGTAATATAAAATAACAAAACACACCAGATTACCAATCAAAGCTGATAACGAAAACCGCACACAAACTAAAGATAATGATACAGGAGCAAGTGTTCCACCAGGGTCGGGCCCTTAGCCTCCAGGGACACACCGCTTGAAATTATTCTAGGATCAAAGATGGAACATCAACCAGATTTGTATTAAAGCATTAAAATAGAGTTATAGTGGATCACATCTCAACGAGAGTCGATGATCAAAGTTTCAAATACAGAGAAAAGTTACATAAAAATTAACTGTCTCCCCCTCGAGGCTAGCAGTGTTGCCCCTACTTATAACAGCTGAAGCAGAGATATCAAGTATGCAAAAATAGTTAAAGCAGCGATCCCTCAGGATCAAAGGATCCTGAGTGATTCACCAAGCTGTTAATCCTCAGTTATCCGGTCGTTTTCTTGCGTCGAGTCGATATCTCCTTTTCCTTTCCTTGGCTAAGATGTTTGAACTTAGATTTTCTTGTTTGCATATGGTTCCACGCCAAAGGGACAATGGTTAGCTTGGCCCTATCTTTTTCTTTGGAGCAGAAATCTATAGTTTTTCCCTTTTTCTGCATAAGAAATGGCAATTATTAGTGTTTTCATGTTGCATATAAATCTTATAGATTTGTCATGATTTCCCATTATCTACCTAGTTCATGATGCAAAGATGTTACGAGTTCTAAAGAAAAGATGACAAAATAGTCAATAAAAACATACCTTCTTTAGTACTCCACAGAGGCAAAATAGCGGGAGGAGAGTTGTATTGGGGCCTCCACCCCTGATGAGATGCATTCCATTGAGGTTGTGGATAAGCATAGGATTGAAATGAATGAGCAGCTAGTTAGGCATGATATTGAGATGGAAAGGACCAAGGAGGAGGTGTGGACCAGGAAGGATGAGTAGGAGGGCCCAAAGAAGGTACAAGAGTGACTTGGTTAGGGGTGTAGTATGCCTGAGGTGCCCCTTGCATCCCCTACTAGTATGGTATTGGTCCATGCGGTCTCCTTTGGTTCAGGAAATAGAGTGGTTCAGTGGCTCCTTCGGCCCCTTGGTATACAGATTTAAGTCTGGGCAAGGAAGGGCACTTCTATGAAGAATGATCTTCTTCACAGGCAGAACAAACCACTACAAATTTCAATGGACATTCGTTCCTAGGATGCCTCCTAGTGCGTTTAGGATAGAAGATGGCCAAAGCCCTCTCTGCTTCCTCTTGTTTCCTTTTGATATGCAAGGTATCCATTTGCATGGCAAGAGTCTGCAGCATATCACTCTTGAAGTCTTCCAGCATGTTTTCGAGTTCAACTTTGATGGATGAAGTAGATGAGGAGGTACTGGCTATGGGTTGAATTCCCCTACCTCTCTTTTTGGCTGCTCTTGAATGGTTTCTAAAGACAGTGTTTATATCCTCATAAGGTAGTTGGTAGATGTCTCCCCCAGCCAGTAGATGGAGGGTGTCTAGAAGGTCTTCCAGAATTCCCCTGAGCAGCACCAACTTCAGAGATTCAGGGTGAAGTGTGCACCTATCCCTTTTGTAACTGAGTTGGAACCTCTCTTCATAATCTTCCAAGGATTCATCACTTCCCATGGTCATTCGAATGATTTCTTCTTTAGTATCTTTTGACCTACAATATTCACAATATTTTTTTTCAAAGGCTTACTGCATCTGAGCCCAAGTGGTGATACTATTTCCAGGTAACCCCATGAACTAGCGCAATGTTGCATCCTTGAGAGTAGAAGGGAATAGTTTCAATTTTTGCTCATCTTCTGCATAGTCATAGTTTCGACAGATAACAACAAACTCAAACAAGAAGGTGTCAAGGTCTTCTGTAGTCAAACCATGGAAGTGAGGTAGGGTTGAAGGGCTTATATTATTAATTTTGGTGTCCTGATTGGTCTCCTAGATGGGAAAGGTACCCTCTATTCTTTCTCCATTCCCCCTAGCATTTTTGTTTTCATCCATTAGCTCAGGAGGGATGTTTTCTTCTTCTTCTTCTCCTATAGGTTCTTCAAATATCTCTGGCTGTTCACCTGAAGGCTCTCCTTGATCATTGCCAACGAAGAAGAGAGAAGGTTGGCTATGTGATGTAGTGGGGGTGTTGGGCAAGAATTTTCCTGAATTATCTCTATTCTTACAAGGCATGAAAGGAAATATTTTTGGTTGGTTTTTGTTTTTTCATTGATTGTACCTGCGAAACTAAAATTGATTGAACAAACAAATTGCAACTAACTCAAATGAACTTGTTGAAGTGAAATTACAGAATTGAAAAGGAAAGCAAAACGAAATGCAGAATTGAAAGAAAGGAAATGACTAATCTACTTTTGCTGAAAGGGAAATTCCAGAATTGAAATGGAAATAAAATGAAATGCAAAGACTAAAAGAAACAACTATTCTACTTTTGCTGAAACAAAATTTGCATAATTGAAAAGGAAAGCAAGCAAATGCAGAAACTGAAAGAAACAACTATTCTACTTTTGCTGAAATAAACTACTTAGCAGAAGGTTGCAATAGAAAATAGAAGAAAGTAGTAATCAAAAAATAATCTGATGCTTCGCTTGCAATGGCGCCAAAAAGTGGCGGGCACCAGTATTGCAGCAATAATCCTACAACTCCTAGGCTTCCTACTTTACTTTTATCAACCCGGCAGTTCATAACAAACTTGGAAGCGATGGTGTTGTATGCACAAGTACTAGTTCTTACTACAGGCTCTCACTTGGTCAGCTGGCGCAAGATCACTAGGAGCTCAAGCCAAATTCTATGGATTCTAGAAGAAGCTTTATATGTGATGAGAAAAAGGAAAGGTTACTCTACAGAGGCTACTCTACTTGCAGAAAGGAAGACTGAAATGTGAAGCAAACCTAGAAGACCCTACTTAACGAACTAATCCTAATTTTGCAGAAAGCACTATGAAAACCATGAAATGAATGCCATTACCTATTTTAGGAAGTAAGCAACATCTATTCCAGCTATTTCTAGAAGGAAATGAGGAAAAACATCTTTTTGGATTTTTGTGTATTTTTATATGAAATTGTCATGCACGTAATTTATTTGTTTGTGAATGTGGTAGCGATTAGGTGGTGATGGAGGGTGGTTTCAGGACTTGAGAGGATGTAGAAAGGTGTTGACAGGTCCTAGGAGGTCTCAAGAGGCCTTCTGGAGGCTTTTCCTGCAATCGGACATCAAACAGAAGCCTACAGGAAAATCTATAGGAGGATGCAGGGGATCTACAGGAGGTCTACAAGAGGATGCTGAGAGCAGTTTTGAAGGTTTTGAAGGTGTGAGAGTGGGTGGAAAGGGTAGATGAAGGCTGGGATGATGTGTTAGGGTGCCTAGGGTTCACCAAGAATTATTAGGAGAGAGAGAGATGGTTGGATTTGTTCAAGGAAAGAGAGGAAAATCTATGGAAAAGTGCAGAAAACTAAGGCAGATTTGTGGTGGACTTTGGGCGACCTGTGGGGCATAGATCAAGGAGAGAATGTGGTGGATGATAGGCTGACTTGATGTGAGAAGAGATTTGCTGTAAGAGAACTGAAAATCAAACAAGGAGATCAAGCAAGCAAGGAAATTAAGTACATCAAAAAACATAATTTTGCATCAAGCTAGTCTAAACTCTGATCTATGAAAGTAAATGCTGAGAAATGCTACAAGGAAAGAAAGCATGGAAGAAGACTTATTGCAAAGATAGAAATGAGCATGGTGAAATAGATCTAAAGCAAATCATTAACCTTTTAACAAACTACAACACTAGAAATCCTATGGAGAAGGAAAATCTGTGTTTTTGTGGCAACAAGAGGGTCTTGGCCTCAGTTCATGGTCATAAGGGGAGGAAAGGAGACAAAGGCTCTATTGATGGCCTTTTTGTATCTTATTTCTATCAATGTTCAACTTGCTATAGAAAACTTAAATGGAAACAACCTTCTAAATCACCAAAAGCAACCTATTCTTAACTAAGAAAGAAATCTATCTAACAGCAACTAATCCATAAACTGAAACAAAGCATATAAATACAAACAAGAGGAGATTGGATGCTTGATTTGGGCCCTAATCCAAGAGCTTTAGCCCTCTCAGGTAACTCAGTGCTAGCTCAAAAGGGATCTCATCTTTATTATCAAAATAATAATAGGATTACATGAAACTGTCAACAATAGTAAGCTCGAAGTTGAGCAGAGCAAAGCTACAACAAAAATTTGACCAACTCCCTAATGAGGTCGTAGGCCTCTGTACTTATACAAATGAGGCTCCCAATAGCTTCCTTAAAATTAGGGAGGCTTGGCTCCCAAAACTCAAGATAAACATAAGTTATCCTCCACTTGCTTGGCTGCCTCCTAGTGCATTGATTTGGTTGTTTGTGCTCCGAGCTACATGAAGGAGAATTCGAAGTGGGGAGTAATATATGAGGGGGATTCCCTTCTATAAATCCTCTCCTTTTTACACTTTGAATTAGTGCTACCAATTTTCCATTAAATCTTTGACTTTGTCTTCAAAATTGAACATAAATCTGCATTAAACACATATTAGACTCCATGGCATCATAACCAACCCAACTCATTCCATAAGCATAAATATAATAAAAAAACATGCAATAAGCTAAGAGAATGGTTGATTAAACTATGTTATGAGGCAAAATGAGCTCATATAATTACCCATTTATGGGGCTCATCACATTCATAACAATAAAATAACATGGAAATGACAATACTAAAGAAAATAATTGTTTAAGGCCTTGACTAGATCCCTACTAGCCATGACAGACATTTCGTCAAACATATCACAAATACGTAAACTACAGGTGTAAATAACATATTTTAGCATAGGGGTATCATACTTATTTGAGATTTTCCTTGAAGCATTGATGCCTCAATGCATTAACTACCATTCCATCCATTAGACAATAGATATTTTGTTCATTCATATACAAGTAAAAATATGATGAGAGTCATCCATAGTTGCTGTCATAAAAAACATACATAACCAACATAATAGGGATTGAAATACCCATGAAATCACAACCATATAAACCACATATTATCCAATATAATAGTCATAGAAATGCAAGGAAAAATAACCTTTCATTAATGATGCAAAATCCAAACACGAGATGGGACTTCCACATTCCACTCGACCGTAGAATAGCTGAGCCAAATCTCTCTTCAACCATTCACCCACATACCATATGTGAAGCATGAGTGTGGGATCTCATATAAAACATTAGTCAAAACTCATACAGGGCTTCTAGAGGCCATCCACCTCAAACATCAAATAGTGATTCCACCTCAAGGTCGCACATCACAAAACCATCATTAGATTTGTCTCTACCCAAGCCTTCCAAGGCTTCCAAGACTATGTTGTGAAGGAAAATCCCCTATGTGGATAGAGGCAATCCCTCTAGCCCAATGAGTGGGCCTAGCAACAAACAAACAATCTAATACACATGCTTCTAGCTTATGCTTGACAAATGTAGGAAGAAGGAGGAACCTACCTCGTTCTCATTCTAATCACTCGATCCTTAGAGATGGTTTTTAATCTTTCGCTCCAAGCCTCACTCTTTAGATGTTCTTCACGCCAGGTAACTGGAAGGAAGATCAAAGTACTATGCAAGACACGAGAGCATATATAACATATGTCAAGCATAAACTACGTAAGAGATCAAGGAACATTAAACTAATAGCGTAAACATTTACACAATTATGTAAAGTGAACATGAGATGTATATACTAAGAACTAAAAAGAGAAGCATACAACCTATGCCTTGATGTTGGATTCTTCCTTTGGGTTGATGTCCAAGTCGAAGAAAAGACTCTTCAAGCACTCCTTCTCCAAGCTAGAATGGGTAGCATGTAAGCATAATCTCAGCATAGGGATGCAACAATCAATGAACAACCATTTAGGGATGGAAGGAAGTGAAATTATAGGATGGGAGAGGCAGTTAGGGATCCAAAAAAGAGGGAGGAGGGTCCAAATCGCAAGGGAAAAACCCATGATGATAAGATCAAGAGGCCCAAATGAGAGAGCTTGACCATATCAACAACAACCAGTATCCAACTCGTTGTTCCGAAAGGTTCTAGTGAGCAAAACTTATCCTCCAGTTTGGGAAAACCTGCCAAAAGAGGTTCAACATGAGATTTCCTATGAAAACTCGTGCTGGCAGCCCAAGTGTATAGATGATCACCCTGCCATCAGCATGGGAAGGAAGTGGAGCAAAATTCGTTGATGCCAAAAATTAGGTTTTTAGACAACCTTCTCCAAAATGGATTCAGGGAAGTTTTCCTTTGATTCTTCAGGAAGGCTATGGTATGTATATCATGATGGATATGATGCACAGTAGTCAATGTTTTGGCACTTCGGGATATGGTACAAGAAGTGAACAGGAGGTACGAAAAAAATACTATGTAAGAGATTCCCCATAAAGCATGAAGACAAAATAGGGAGTGATGGCTGAGATGATTTACAAGTCAGTGCAAGGATGAGAATGACATCGTCAGGGGACCTATAAATCAAGCATATACATATGCATATACATATCTGGCATCTTTGATGATCATGCCTAACAATACATGAATAGGAATTTAAAAATACATGAATTTCTGCTATAGACACAACCATCTATATCAAAGGGATCATGTGTGAAGATCCTCGGTATGGTTGCAACCATTCGAATAGAAAGGATCATGAATATGGACACACGGTATGGTCATAGCCATCCATCAGAGGAAACATGTGTACAATCATGAACGACTCATAACTTCATGCAACCTGGACTTGATCAAACAAAATCCAGGGTCTTGAGCTCCGTCTTGACCCGATCAATGTACAAATTCTAACATGTGAATAGATGTGTCAAAGTTGAACATGATAGAAAACCACCTAATTACTAGTCAATGATGCAGACCGTTAACAGGCATGATAGAAACGACCAATGATGAAAATGGTTCTCAAGGTACAATCAACACAATCCATGAATGTGAATAGTGAAACTAAAGGTGAACACCCATGGAATCATCCAATCGAAGTTCAATGATGTAAACATGTTTTCGAATACAAAGAACTTGCCATTGAGGCATGGAAGCTCTAAGGTACTAGAAGGGAGTTTCTAGATCATTTTCCTAGATAATGAGTTGAAGTCGACAGGAAGTGATCCGTCGAAGGAGGGCCATAATTAATCCCACATCATCGACATGAAACTACAAGATGTAGTAGAGTAGATAAGTATGATCCAGGACTATGGCAGAAAGTCAGACAATGTATAGGTGGTAAATAATTGGATGTAGGACTTATCTTGAACATATCGGTGATACGACTCTAGAGTTAGGAAGCATTTGATTCAACATAGGACCAGAGGTCATAATCAAGGAATGGTATGATTAGATGAGAGGAAAAATGGATTCCCCAAACCCATGAAGGCAAGTGACAAAGTGAGGATGTCCCAAACTCGACATGAGTAACAGATGAGTGTCATGTTCAAGAGCAACATGTTTCCTTTACAGGATACAAGAGATGATCGCTTTCACTACCCCCCTCACCATTTCTAGTGAGTACCCCATATATTTTTTATCTCAAGCTTGAAGGGGCTAACATATGCTTGCCATATAAGTTCACCCTTTGGATGAATCCATCCTAGTAAGTTTTACGAGCCCTAGGAAGGAGGAACTCGACCTCGTCATGGTGACAAGTCCTGCATTGTTAACTTTTTACGATTCCGACGGAGGTGAAAATCAACATATTTTTCATGTTTAGAGAGTTTGAAAAAGAGGTCAAAAAGAAAACTCCAAAGATCCCTTTTTGTAAATTGTCTCTTGAACCCAAAAAGGTAGAAAACAATATCCAAGAGAAACTCTTAGCCATGTTCGACTGAGGTATTCCTTTTTCGTACAATAGTTTATCTTAGTTTGGAAAATGGCTAAACTTATATTGAGTAGACATCATTTCATTTACTTTTACGAGTTCTAAAAGACAAGTACTTGACAATCTTTTCATTTTTCGAGAGTCAAAAAAGAGCTTAGAGATTACTCCTCTTGGAGGAATGAGTGGTATAAAAGGATAACATCTAGTTCCAGTCATGATGGAAATGCTCAAAACATGTAAAGGTCAAGAGGTTGGCTAATAATACTGCTCATCCATCGGTTCCTCAGGCAAGGGTAAAACAACCAAGTGAAATCATATCATCGGCCAAAGAGATGGTGACAATGGAATGATAAAGACAAGGTTCATCTAGCAAAAAAAGAGTGATAAAAATCACAATCACGAGAGGAATGCTGAGAATGTTTCATTTTTACACAAGCTTGAAACATGGGAAACTATGCTTGAGGATACTTGAAGATGGTTTCATTTTTTCACAAGCTTCAAACATGAGAAAAAAATATGCTTGAATTTGGCTTCATTTTTAAACAAGCTTAAAACTGAGATAAACTATGATTGGATTTGGTTTCTTTTTTAAACAAGCTTGAAAAAAAGATAAACTATGCTTGAGATGAGCTTGAATGCCCCCAATATAATGACTCAATTTGAGGTACATGGCTCGCAAGCTTCATTTCATTCACCCAAGTAGACCACTAGTTACTAACAGGTGCATGGAATGAAGGTTCACTTATGAGATCAAGTGAAAGACTCGACTAGGATTTTATGAGATCTAATCAAATACTTGAATTGGAAGGGGATTTGTCTCATTTTTTAATGAGCTTGACATAGGAAAAGAACCATGCTTATCGCACCTTGTTTCATTTTTTACCGATCTTGACACAAGAAAATAACTCTGCTCATGGGAAGTTATGTCATTTTTAATGAGGTTGACATAGTAAAAGAACTATCATCATAGGAGCCTATGTCATTTTTTAATGAGGTTGATGTAGTAAAAGAACTATCCTCATAGTCCTTGTTGAAAAACAGTTTGGACACTCGGAATCACCGAGGTCGAAAATAACCAAACTAACAGACCAATGGTCAATCCAGGAAGGGATAACATTTCCATATACGGAGCACTAGTATTTCCAAAAGAAGAAAAAGGAATGGGATTCCCGTCATAGGGGTTTCCTTGACTGGTAGACTCAGGAAATGTTGCCATCAATATCAACCTAAGATCTACTAAGAAGTATTTTCACAGGAAGGATGTTTTTCCGCGGTCAATTAATTGATTTTAGAAATTAACAAAACAAAATTAAAAAAGGGTAAGCTAGGCAAGAGGGTTTACCAAGTATCTATGAAGTACAATATACACCTTAGCCGAAACGAAGGACTTAACATATCACAGCCAATCTCCCTGAATGTTGTGTTCATAATATCATGTTTATGAGGCCGCTGACTCGGTTATCTGTGGCTAAAGGGTAACAACCTAGTGGGGTCTCTGAATATATACTCGATGGTAGAAGGAGAACAAGTCTGTGTTAGCACTGTCTAATGCATAACCGTTCAATGAGAGCATTCTGATATACTTTCCATACTACAGTGCCTCCGGTATACCCTAGAGTACTGGGGAACCTATGATATACTTTCGTACTGGAACGGGATTTCACCCCTGGGATACAATGCAGGGAATTAACAACAGTTACTAAGTTTATAAACATCGGAAGATGTCTCTAGCCTAGACCTCTAAATTTTTGCGTTAAGTTCCAAATGCTCCTTAGGTTAATTGAGGTAAATTTTAAGTTTATCTTCAATTAAGTTTTGGTTTTAAGGCTCAAAACAATGTCACCTGAATACCTAAGATGTAGCTATATGAGAAAAGGAAACTTTCGACTTCAATGAAAGCTAGAATAATAAAGGGAAGAAATTTCAATCACGCATTGAAAAACATGCCTTCCACTAACTTTCACTTTCGTCTTCCAAATGCAATTCCAAAAGTAAAAATGATTTTCACTTTTCACTATTTTAATGCAACTTTTTGAAAGTAAAATGATTTACTTTACTAAGATGTACTTATATGAATTATGCTTTTCTTTCCGTTTTGAATGATTTGATGAACCTAACATAGTTTTTAGCTTTCAACCACCGAAAAATGTGATCTATTTTCAATGATGAATCTCAAAAAGTGACTTTTCAATGCAACTAAGCTAATGCATTTTCACGAAAAGTAAATTTTGAAAGACAAGCTAGAACAAATCCAAAACATTGTTTTTGATGATTTCCACAGAAAGCAACACTCAATCAATCAACAAAACCAACATCTCAATGACACCATTAAGCAGCAAGTGAAGACCAACTGACTAGAAACCTTAGAACTTAATCAGATTTCACTTCAAAACCAATGAGACAAATTTTGCAAATTAATCAAGACAATCAATCAAAAACATTGACAAATCCAAGCATACAGGATGGGAAAAGACCTCAGGGGCCAAGACACATTGGATTTTGACAGAGAAAGCCTAAAAATTCCCTCATTCAAGGATCAATGCTACTTTATCATAGAAAAAATCATGTTGTCAGCTCTACTTTTCATAGAAAAACCCCTGCTAGTCTTCAACGCAGACAAAGAGTGGAAGACATGCTTTCCAACACAACTATAGCGGTAAAAAAAGGTGCTCCCAGCATGAATGTCAATGATAAAACTCATGATGAGCAAGTTTTATGGGAAAAAAAGAAGATTTCACAAAGACTCTAGACTTAGCACTCTAAGGTAGTACTCAGTCACTATACAAACCTATATAGACTCAAACTAACTGAGAATTCGATATTCGGTCAAATTGATCAAGAGATCAATTGAGAAAGGAGGATGAACATGTTATAGCTTCCCCAATAGAGTCACCATTTTTTTGTGAAGGAAAATCCCCTCTATGGACAGAGGAAATCCCTCTAACCCAATGAGTGGGTCTAGAAACAAACCAAACAATCTAATACACACTTTCCTAGCTTATGCTTGACAAATGTAGGAAGAAGGAGGAACCTACCTCGTTCTGATGCTAATCGCTTGATCCTTAGAGATGACTTTGATTATTTCGCTTCAGGCCTCGCTCCTTAGTTGTTCTTCACGTTGGGATACCTGCAAGGAAGATCAAAGTACTATGTAAGACACAAGAGCAGATATAACATATATCAAGCATAAACTACTTAACATATCAAGGAACATTAACCTAATAGCGTAAACATTTACATAATTATGGAAATTGGACATCAGATGTATATATTAATAACTAAAAAGGGAAGCATACAACCTATGCCTTGATGTTGGAGCCTTCCTTTGGGTTGATGTCCATGTCCAAGAAAGACTCTTCAAGCACCCCTTCTCTAACCTAGAATGGGTAGCATGTAAGCATAATCTCAGCATAGCGATGCAACAATCAATCAAAAACCATTTGGGGATGGAAGGGAATAAATTTATAGGAAGGGAGAGGGAGTTGGAGATCCACAAAATAGGGAGGAAGGTCCACATCTCAACGGGAAATCTCACGATGATAATATCAAGAGGCCCAAATGAGAGAGCTTGACTATATTAACAACAACAAATATCTAGCTCGTTATTCCTGAAGGTTCTAGTGAGCGAAGCTTCTCCTGCAGTTTCGGAAAACCTGCCAGAAGAGGTTCAACATGGATTTTCTAATGAAAACCCACACTGGTAGCATGAGTGTATAACTGAGCAACCTACCGTCAGCACGGGTAGGCAGTGGAGAAAAACACGCTGATGTCAAAAATTAGGCTTTTAGGCAACCTTCTCCAGAATTTATTCAGGGAAGTTTTACTTTGATTCTTTAGGGAGGCTGTGGTTTGTATATCGTGATGGATATTCTACACAGTAGTCAATGTTTTGGCACTTCAGGATATCGTATGGGAAGTGAGCAGGAGGTATGACAAAATACTGTGTAATAGAGTAGTAACTCAACCCACAACTATTGTTGGGCTCCAGAGCGTTTGTCCAATGAAGGGTTTCTGGACTAGTAACTTAACCCAGCAAGGGCTCCAATGATCTAGGTGGATATTGGTGGCCAACTTCCTATTCCACATAGACCCTCTAGTTAGTTTCATATGTTTCCTTGTTTATTTCAACATTTACTATTTTTAGCAATTTTTCGAGTTGTGAACTTCCAGAGCAGTTTGACCCCCCTAAACGACGTTTTTTTTTAGGTTTGATGCAGGGTTGTGGCCACAAGAAAGGGCCTGTGGCAAAACCTGTAGTACTCAGAGATTCCTTTCCAACAAGGTAACGTACATGCCAAACAAAGATAATATGACTAAGTTACGACCTGGGGAAGTTCGCTGCCCAATTAACCCCAACGGGGCCCACAAACTCTTGCTATTACATCTCCTCGGGTTAGGGTTTGGGTTATTTAGGGTTTTCTCATGTTTTCAAATAATAAATGGGTGCTTGATCCTCATTGTAACATATTTCAAAGGCATGTAGCTGCCACATATCTTCTCAGAGATAAGCTACCATTGCCCGAGCTATCTTATTTCCATCCTGTTTGTAAGCATAGTTCAATATTTTTCTATTAATGAAATGAAGTGGTTTTCTGCTGCATCTATGTATTTATGATTATATCTGTAATTTTTTGTGTTTCTGTTTAAGTTCGGATCATCCAGAGTGTTGTCCAACCAAGGCTACGAGACTAGTAACTCAACCCAAGTTGTTACAGGGCTTCCAGAGCATTTATCCAACCAAGGATTTCAAGACTAGTAACTCAACCCAAGTCATTACAGGGCTTCCAGAGCCTTTGTCCAACCAAGGCTCCAAGAACTAGTAACTCAACCTAAGCTAAAGAAACACGAGAACCAACCAAAAAAAAACAAGGAAATAAATGCACAAACTCCATGGCTATCCAGGAAATGGAAAGGTTAGGTAATCCATTGTCAATCTAGGCAATCCTCCATGATAGCGACAGATCTTGACTAAGAATCCACATGCATGTGCCATGAATGCAAAAACTAGTGAAGAAATCATACATGCAACTCGGTACCTACAAGAAAATTTGATGTAGTTGTTGACTTCGATGCCCTCTCACATTTTGCTACTCTTCCTTTGCCTTCTTGCTCCAAGAATCCAAGTGTGCCACACCCTCCAAGAGTGCTCAAAGAAAACTCTAAGTCTCTAAAAGTATGAGAGAGAGAGAAGAGAAGAGAGCTTCACCAAAATCTGTCAAAATATTACCCATTGATCTTTAGAAACCCTTTTAACAATGAGGACTCTATTTTCTTCATTTTCCATTATTTTCATTCAATTTCCTCCTCACATGCAACCTATGACCTTTCACCTCCTTTTCTCGTAATTTCCATTATTTTCATAAATAAAGTGTCAATTACTGCCTCATGCCTCTACAAAGCCTTATCCATTTCCTTTGCCAATTTCCTTAGCCATAATAAACTGAATCAACACCCATTAGGATGTTTCCCCTACCATTCAACTTGGAATACATGTCCCATCACCATGGCCATATATATATTTTTACATGGAATTTTCACCAAGGTTGTTATAGAACCCTACCCTTTGGGGGGAAACCATCCTCAGTGTTCAATGACACTTATAACCAACAAGACTATTGAAAACAAAACATACTTCCCATGGAGCTTTATAACATAGATTGTTGTAGTATATATAATGATGACTACTGAAGCATGACAATCATACCATTTAATGGATCTCTATAACATAGCTCATTACGGTATTTACAATAACCACATATACACATACACATTTGATTCACCTAGCAAATAATCATATTGCATATGGAGTTTTATAAATCTAGCTTGATACAGTATTTAAAATGATATACACATATACACATATGCACATTTTCTCAACCGAAAAATAAAAGGATATGATGCCTGCATCCACAACAAGGGAATCCAGAGGCTCAAATTTCTACCCTCAAAGTAATACCAGGTTTCACTTCCTTCCCAGGAAGTCTAGAATCCACTGTAAAGTCAAATTTGCATCCAATGTCCAATGCTACAATCCCGCACCACTTATCCTCTCAGTGAACAGTTACCAACTCATTGTTCTAGGCCGCACTCCTTATGTGCAGATGATTGCATTTAGCAATGCTAATGACTAAAACAAATCCATTTGTGACCTTTCCTTCTTTGCTATACAATCCCTCAGGCAATCTGGTCATCCCTTTCTGTGCAGTCACTCACCTTCCAAGTTTCACTAGCACCCCCATCTCGGGCAATCCAACCCTTGGCAAGACTTCCTCACATCGAAAGATACAAAACCAAGGCATATACATACCTCAAACCATCATATTGTTCATAGAATTCTCATGGAAATAAATGGACACTATTGGCTACATGTGTCCCATAATGGCCATGCTCCTGAAGTGCTTTACCAACATACTATTGTATGTTCCAATTTCTTTCATTGTTGCTACTAATTCTTACAGTTGATTTCAACCACCCAACCGGGCATGTTCATGCATTCTGATACCAAGCGCATAACTTAAATTAGATTCAAAATAAATTGAAATAACTTCAAACCCTACCTCATTGGTAGCTCATAAATAAGGTACATTTCCAAATTTGTTTGCTTCCTGTCGCAACAAGTCAAACTAACATATTTGACCAAATCATCATGTATGGTATATCACATCAAGTTAGCTCGAAACACAACCATCATAGATCAAAACCATAAATCACACGTAACCATCATAAACAAGAACCATAGATCACATGTAATCATCATAGACCATAATCATAAATCACATGCATAATAAAACTAAAATAAAATATTGATACTTATCCTTTAATCAATCCTTGGCTTCCACCTTTGTCCTTATTTCATACGCACTCCGGATTTTTTGCCACACTCGACAAACACCCAGTGCCTTCTCCTGAACCATGTGCACATACACATAGTGTACATCCCACACATACAACCACAAATCACATACCACACCATGCAATACATGCAACTACACCTGACATACAACACATGCACCTATTCCTAGTGTACAACACAACACAATACATAATCCTACTTCCGATGTATGACAAAACAGAACACGTATATGTACAAAATGTACATCACAAGACATACATCTTCACACAATGTGCAACAGCTCAAAATGCATACACATACACCTGATATAGAACATAACTCATACATCTATACCCAATGTACAATGCCACACAATACACATACATAGTACCACATGTACACAATACAACATGTACGACACACACACAATACGACATATACACCAATACCATATGTACAACATGTACATAGTATCACCTGTATAAAGCACCACCTGCACAATGTGTGCTCATCATCACATGTACATGGCACCACTTACACAACGTGTACACAACACCAGATGTACATCATACCACCTGTACAATGTGCACACAATACCACATATACACAGTACCACATGCATGACATGTACATGACATCACATGTAAACATCACCACATGCACGACACGTACACAACACCACCTACACACAATGCGAGTTGTACAACATGTATATGGGACCACATGTTCACAATGCTACTTATTCAATCATGCACACAAAAACATATGTACAACATGCACATAATGCCATATGTACATAGCATTGCATATATAACATGTACATACCACCATACACAACACTGCATATCCAAAATTCGCACAACACTATATGTACCACCCTATACATAACATTCCATAAACAACATGTACATACACTATATATGCACAACACCGCATGCACACAACAAGACATATGCAACATGTACAACATATACAATATATGCACAAAAATAGTGCCACACATCCAAAACCACACTGTCTTTACCAAGTAACTTTGCTTCGAGTGTCTTATACATGCTTGTCCCACCATGGAACAGATGACATTGCTTTCATTTCGTTGATGTATCCCTCGATTTACATATCCATAGACATAATATAAGCACATAATATCAACTCATAACCACATGATACTGACCTCATAAATCTATTAGGCTACTCATCCTAATTGATTCTACGTAAAACCCAAAGCCTATTTACATTATTCACCTACGTAACAAATCATTCCTCCACAAGAATGATTCATAACGACCCTGTTAGACAATGACATACATACATACATACATGCATACATATATATACATATAAATATTAGCATTGAATAATCATGATCCATGATGACATTGTCAGACACGACATACGTACATACATACATGTATACATATATAAACATCAACACAATCATGATTACAACATAATTACCAAATATCATAAGGTCAAGGTTAAGAGAACACCCTTTATGCATGCAACATATGTGCAACATCGAGAACAACAGTTCCCAACATAGCCAAGGCATCTGACACCTCATATCCATTTACTTCACCTTTCTTGTTATCTTTCTCATGACTATCCTACCACTGTCCATTTACACCAATGGATCAAACCAGTCCAACCAATTTTCATAGTGTTTCCTTCTGCTACGCTTACTTATGCACAAAGATTCATCTGAATATTACATTACCTTTCGTGTACCACACAACTCTCCTCGAGTTGCACTAACTTTCCTTTTTGCCGAACAATTCCGAAGACTCAAAACTTAAAATACAAGAACAAGAAACAAACAAGAAGCAAACCATGAAAACCAATAACAACACGACTCTGTAAACAAAGTGGTATGGCCATACAATAGACATAAACAAAGCCACCAATCAAGCACAAAAAACACCATGACGCAATCCCCATGGTTCCTAGTGCTTCCAAGGAAAGCTCAACCCGAGACTTCAAGATTTCATGGCAGTCTCTTTGCCATGCAATATCCTACATCATACTTCCATAAACAGATAACTATCAGTGCATAAATAAATATAAAAATACCCCAATTACCTTATCTTGTTGTGCCAAGAACTTTGCTTGCAAATGAACACATGCACGCCATCTCTCAAGGAACTCCAATTCCCTTGAAAGATTCACCTATAACTAGAAACTAGTTAATATACTTGTCAAGTACATGTTCATGACTATAACACATATCCACATAATGTCAAACAAAATCAAGGTTAAGAGGAATTCATGTATGCAAGGCACTCATTTGTTTGGAATTAGGGTTTCCAAACATAGCCAAAGGAATTTACCCTTTTTTACCTTGTTGCAATCGAGGCATACTATGTATTGCCACATCACCCAACTGTTAGTTATATAAACATATCAACTATTACCTTGTCATACTAATACCAGGCATGTTTCCTGCAACTTCTCACACATGTCAACCACTTGTTCCAAATATGATGCCAATCATGTCTATCAATTTGGAATCAACCTTTACTGGCACTACCAATCATGTCCTAATCCATAATTAACTCATAGTCACTAGACATAGTGCTACAACTGTCACCTACTACACTCACGTACATATCAACTGTCTCAACACATATGTATTAGTACAACCATCTTAAAACAAGATCATTTCTTCATGCAACACATACTCATATCATGCAATTAATCAAACATTCAAACAACTCACAAACATACCATGTTAGATAAATCAACTAGATGACATAATAGACACCAAACACTCAAACACCAAATAGACGACATAATGAGATAGTCAAGCACAAAGTAGATGACATAAGCTTTAATAGCCCTGATGAAAATTTCATGTAATAAAAGTTAATAAAGGCAAAATAAGACCATGGTTAAGGGACACATATTCCAAGTTGACTTTTGGGCAAAGATATCCTAGTGGGCATCATTGGATGTGTATTTTGACTAAGGGAAATTGGCAAAGGCATTAAAAGGAAAAATGGTATTTTTCCACATTTATTTATGAAAATAAAGGAAATTAGGATAAAAGTAAGGTGAAAGGTCACAGGTTTCATGTGAGGAAGAAATTGAAGGAAAATAATGGAAAATGAATAAAATAGAGGCCTCAATCATAAAAAGGCTTCTGAGGACCAGTTCATGGCTTTTTCCAGTTCAATATTTTGTCATTTCAAGTTGGAGCTCTTTCATTATTCTCTCTCTCTCTCTCACTCTTGGTCACTTTAATTTTTCTTGGAGCACTCTAATCTGGGGAAAAGGAAAGGGAAAGCAAGGAAAGGAAAGGAAAATAAAGAAAGGATCAAGGAAAGGAAAGGACTCAAGAAGATTTAACATGAATACTTGCACGTAACCTTTTCCATGTGTGACTTCCTATCTGGTCTGGACATGCACGGATTTTCATGTTGGTGTATGGTTCTCTTGTTGTCGGTGGCATGGTTTTGCTGGGTTATGACAGTGGATTTTAGCCTAGCCTAGCCTTTTTCCAGATGCCATGGTATGTTGTGATGTTATTTCAGTTTTTGAGTTTTGGAATTGCTGGATGGATTTTGGAATCCAGTGCAGAGGTGGTCTCAAGGTTCATTCCCAAAGGCCTAGAAATCCCTTAACCGGTTTTGGGGGGATACACCGTAAAGCCTGAGGGAGTAGTCTCGGTTTAGGGCCCAGTGATCCAAGTTTGGATTGTTTTAAGCCTGAGAGACAAGGAGATGAAAAATTCCTCAAGGACAATGATTGATTCTAGATGGCATTCCAAGTTTGGTTCGGTTGTGACTGGAGCACCAATTTTGGTGTGATCACAGTTTGGTGAGGCTGGAGGTGGTTTAACCTCTAGATTCACTTGGTTGTTCTTGGATTGGTTGTTCTATGAGATCCCACATTCATGCTTGGAATATGGCACGAGGGTGACTGGTTGAAAGAGAGGTTTGGTTCAACCATGTCTATGGTTTAGTAGTACATGGAACTTTCAAACATGGTTGGGTTTGCCTATAATTAATAAAAGCTAAGTTCTCTTACTTTTGCATTGATTTAAATGGTGATTTAATGGCTGTCATATCTTTGATATTTATATGGTTTTATGTTGGTTATAAGCATGGTTGAATGACTAATTTATGTCGTGATTATTTCATATATTTACTTGTAACTATTAAATGAATGGATGCAAGACCTAATTGATGATGTAGTCATTCAACGGAGAAGGAGGTGATCCTTCCAGTTATTTTTCATAAGTTGTTTCAATCGTTTATGCTCTGTCTTATATCCTAGACCTATAGGTTGCATTGATGCCAAGTGTTTTACAGAATGTCAGTCCCAGTTGGGGATGCTTAGGCCTAGTCATAGGGTTGATTTTTTATTGATCAACATTGTTATCGTGTTTTTAATGAATTCTGGAAGTTACAACAAGTTCTGGGTAGAGGCCAAGATTTTGGTCTAGAAAAGTGGCTTAAATCTTGGGGTCGTTGGCACAAAACTAGAAATTTTAATCCACAGTTGGTAGCAGGCAGGCCTGTGAGAGTGACTTTGCATTTTTGGTCGCTCCCTTTCCCATAGCATGAGAGCAACTATGGCCTAAGAGTTGCAGAATAGCAGTGGGACCCAGGGACACATTGTCTGAGTGGTTGAATTTTCTCCTAAGGGTTGTATTGATGATGTTGGATGATTGTATGTGATATTTTGTCTATTCTACTTCCTTAAGGTAACAAAGGAGGTCGAATCTGATCATAGTAGCATCTCTCCTCATGTTTATCTCGATTGGCATGGTTACTTTGGGTAGACCTGGGAGGGGGTGTTACAGATTGGTATCAGAGCATGGTGTTATAGCACCATTTATCACCCTTGGTATTTGTGATGCTTGATTTATGGGCTAGGGCAACCCCTCCTTCTAGACTTGGTCCAAATATTTTAAAAAACAATGTTTTATTCCATGTACGCTACTTTTCCCTGAGATAAAAGTGTGTACATGTGGGTTAGTCAAGACTCAACTCGCATATATCTGTTAAAACACTTAAAAAAATTAAATTTTCTTAATTATGGGTGAAGTGCATGGTTTTTACTTGTTGATTACGTCTTATTTCCCGTGGCCCAGCTGTTTCCCAACTAAAAAACTAATTGGGAGAAGTATAAATAGACCTCTATGGGAAGGCCTTAAGGAGGAGAAGAGATAGAGTTATTATACTAAGATTATCCCTGACTGAGTCTGATGAATCTCTGTGCCTCATGCACTTCCCCAAGCTTTAGGAAACGCTTGTTTCCTTGATTATAGATATTCTCCCTCTTGCTTGAGATATCATGGTTTTGGTTATGGAAGAAGATTTTTGAAGGCTAGGATAGGGTGAATCCAGAGGACAGCTCCACTTGGAGCTGGAATAAGAAGACTTAGGTGAATTTTCTCCATGTTATTTATAGCTTACTGCAATAAAAGACATGTTGTCTTGTTTCCAAAAATAACTTTGTTTATGCATCAAATTGTGTTGTAATTCATGTATGAATGTTATTTTGATGTATAACTGATCATTAGCTTATATGAAATAAAGTTAAATTTCGTGAATATGCTTTACCTCTATATTGCTATGTATGTTTGAATTGAATGTTTTTCAGGTCTGAAGAACATCGGGAGTTGCAAAGGGTCTGAACCTTGTGGGACCTACTCGAACAAAGGAAATATCGGTACGGTCACTCTTGCATAGTTTGTTTATATAAGCAATTTGCCTGAGTTGTATGAGTGTTTCTTGTTGTAGTCTGCTTCTGCTCTATTGGGGTTCTAACCCAAAGCCCTAGGGTACTTATTACCGTGACACATGGTTGCACTCTCTTTGGGTCATATCTGGCACTACATATATGGCTGAATGTGTTGGTCATGAATGCATGTCAGTTGCATGTGTTTCTCTTACACTTCTGTTCCATGTGCTTGTTTCACTGCATCATATTGATCATGGTAGTAGTAAGGTTATCATGAGGAACTTGATGTCGATTTTATGGAATGTGTCGTCATGAATATATGAATGGTTATACAATTAAATGTAGCTTGATTACATCCTTGTACGTTGGGTTTCATTATTGGTTATTTGATTACATGCATCAGTCTTGTAGGTTGATTACAAGAATTGATCGCTTATACTCGACTACATGCAATTATGTGTATGTGTAGTTGATTAGACATTTCTTATGGAGGTGGATAGTTGCATGAGGCAATGTGTAGATTGGATTAATGATTGTTTTCATGCATGAGATCATAGAATGCATTATTGATATGGCTTTGCGTTGATGACTGGACCCTAGTTAGTATGATGGTTATGCATTGATGCACTTATTGATATAAGTCTATATGTTATTATGGTTATGTTGTACATGCATCACGTTGATTTGATGATCTTGTAGACAAAGTATCCTCCCTGAGTTATGCTAATATATGTTGATTTATGGTGATTTGGTTTAGCTGACGTAGTATGCCTTGCAGGAAAGAGATAAGATGGCTAACAAGGTGGTAGACTACATAGAATCTCCCTATGAATCATATGGGAAATGTGTTGTGGGGCACTATTCTAACTTGGCAGACACACTGAGAAGCCTGAAGGAAGAAATAAGGAGTTTCAAAGCAGAAAATGACAAAAGAATGCAGGCACAAGAGAAACAAGCATAGGTGAATGCAATCTTACTTTAGAGTTTGTTAGATTTGTAGTGACAATGACCTCTTCCGATCAGCCATGGAAATAAGGACAAAAATAATGGGGCATATGGCAACATGTCTCATAGTAGACATAGGTCAGATAGATCTGACACTATTAGAGATGGTAGGATGGTGGAAACTCTGGACAGGAGGGGTGGCAAACATAGGTATTACTCTAGTTCTCATTCTGATAGACATCATGATCGTCATCATTAGCATCCGTACAGGAGGAATGATAGGGGATACTTGCTGGATGAGTTCAAGAAGGAAAAGCCACCTAGCTTTGATGACAAGATGAATAAATTACAAGATGCAGAGGCTTGGTTACTTGGCATTAGGAAATTCTTTAGATTGCATGATTATTGAGAAAACATGAAAGCAATGACAACCCTTTTCAATCTCAAAGGTAAAGAGGATTTTTGGTGGGAAGACGTGAATAATTTCATGGACATACATGAGAATGATTTGATTTGGCATGTGTTTGAAAGGCTCTTCAAGAATAAGTACTTTTTGGAGAGGTATTATGATGACAAAGATAAGGAGTTTTATGAGTTGTGGATGGATTCTATGACAAATGAGGAGTATACTAGTAGATTTTTGGAGCTGTTGAGATATGTGCCTTACCTTAGAGAGGATAAGGCCAAGGTTCAGATATTCATTAGTGGATTGAAAGTTGTATACAGAGACTAGATTGAGTTTAATGAGCCTAGATCATTGGCAAAGGCCATCCGAAATTTGAAGAATTGTTATGAGCATTCGAAACGCAAAGTTGAGCCGAAACATGATTTGAAGAGAAATGACAAATCTAAAGGAAAATGGCCACCAAAGCAAGGAAGACCTCAAGATGCAAGTGAGAAAGATAATGTAGTTCCTTATAAGAGATTCAATACAGCTGAGAAGGGACATGGAGAGAAACAGGATAGAGGCAGAGGTAGGAAACCATTGCAGTGTTGGATATGTGGTAAGGATCATCATAAGACGGATTTTCCATAGTATCAGAGTAGTGGTACACACCAAATCTATAGTGCTCAAGAGGCGCATATAGTTGGTGATGTTGGTAATAACATTACTTGGATTTATGCATTTGTGGACAACAGGCCGACGGATCGTCAGACATCGATCATGGAGATGGACGGTAGGCTTTATGATCAAGTTATTTCTATTTTGATTTATTGTAGATCTAATTATAGTTATATTAATCCTAACCCAGTGGATAATTGTGGTTTGAGAAAAGAAGTGCACGCAAAAAATCTTGGTTGGTATAGTTGGTTACAAGTACAAAGAAGCGAGTTCACCATTGGGTAAGAGCTTGTGCATTTGAGCTAAATGGTATTCCTACAACAACACATTTGAATGTATTTCCATTGGGATCATATAGTATGATTTTGGGTATGGATTGGTTATACCTTCATAGAACCAAAGTGGATTGCTTCGATAAGGTCATTGAGTGTGTAGTTGATAGTGGGGAAAAGAGGACATTGGAGGGAAAGAAGAAGCCTACATTAGTGAGGATGGTTACTACTATGCAAGCTAAGCATAGTTGCAAAAAAGGTTGTGTGATGTTTGTAGTACACACTTCCATTGACAAGGATAAGGAGGTTGAGAATGAAAATGTGTTAAGCAGGTACCCAATTTTGCAACAGTTTCAAGATGTATTCCTTGGGGACATTTTAGAGTTTCTATCTCATTGGGAGGTAGACTTTTCTATTGAGCTGGTGTTAGGGGAAACTCCAGCATCGAAAGAACCTTACAAGATTAGCACACCTAATTTGGTAGAGTTGAAGTTGCATCTAAAGGAAATGTTTGACAAAGGATACATCAGACCCAATGTATCACCTTGCGGTGCACCAATGTTGTTCGTAAGGAAGAAAGATGGTAATCTTAGATTGTGCATTGATTATAGGAAGTTGAACAAGGTAACGATCAAGAACAGGTACCCTTTGCTGAGGATTGATGAGTTGTTTGATCAGTTGAAGGGAGCAACAATGTTCTCTAAGATGAACTTGAGATCGAGATACCATCAAGTACGCATTAAGGAAGAGGATATCTTGAAGGCTGCATTCAGGACCAGGTATGGGCATTATGAGTTTGTTGTTGTTCCATTTGGTTTGACTAATGCTCTAGCTACATTCATGTGTTTGATGAATAGTGTTTTGTGTCCTTATTTGGACAAGTTTGTTATTTTATTCATTGATGACATATTGTTATATTCTAAGAATGAGGAAGAACATGCCGAACATTTAGAGGTAGTGTTGAGATTGCTAAGAGAGCATTAGTTGTATGCTAAGCTTAGCAAGTGTAGCTTCTTTCAGACTAAAGTACACTACTTGGGACATGTTGTCTCCAAGGAAGGCATAGAAGTAGATCGAGAAAAGATAAGGGCCATCATGAAATGGGCAGCTCCTAAGAATGTAGATGAGGTGAGATCATTCATGGGATTGGCAGGCTACTATAGGAGGTTCATCAGGAACTTCTCACACATTGCATATCCCATTGCATCATCACAACAAAAAGGTAGGAAGTTTGAATGGACGACAAAATGTGAAGATAGTTTTGAGCAACTTAAGCAGTTGTTGACACATGCACAGGTGCTAAAGATTGCATATCCAGACAAAGAATTTGTAGTGTGTATAGATGCTTGCAAGAGGGGAGTTGGTGGAGTTCTCATGCAATAAGGACAAGTAATGTGCTATGAGTCACATAAACTGAATGAGCACGAGTAGAACTATCCAACGCATGATATTGAGCTAGTAGTGATTATACATGCATTGAAGATGTGGGGACATTATCCTCTGGGCAGGAGGTTTACATTGATGAGTGATCACAGTGGGTTGAGGTATTTGTTAAATGACCAGTCGAATCTAAATGCCAGGCAAGATAGATGGTTAGCTACCCTTAGTGAGTTTGAATTTGAGATCAAATACATTAAAGGGAAGGAGAGCTGGGTTTAAAATGCTCTTAGTAGGAAGGTATAGGTAAATCATATAGCAGCTATAAGCTCATATGGGGCAGAATTATAGGATAAGATCTTGTAGGTAGGACAGTGGGATGAAAAATACATCGAGATCATGCATAGGTTACAAGAGAGTATAGGTACAAGTATAGGTACAAGTATAGGTGATCAGAACGTAGAATATCGTATCATACCATATGGTTTGGTGAGGTTTAGAGAGATGATCTATGTGCTGAATTGCAATGAGCTCAAGAAGTTTATCTTGAGGGAGTTTCATGTGAAACTGTATTGGGTCATCCAGGATATCAGAAGACATTGAAAACAGTGAAGAAGTTTTACTATTGGCCAAATTTGAAGAAGCAAGTGGAAGAGTTCATGGCTAGATGTTTAGACTGTCATCAGGTAAAGGCAGAATGCAAGCATCCATGTGGTCTACTATAGCCTATTGCGATTGTAAAATGGAAACGGGAGGTCATTTCCATGGATTCCATCATAGGTATTCTGAGGATAGTCAGGAAAAATGATTATATTATGGTCCTGGTTGACAGGTTGAACAAGGTAGCTCACTTCATTTTCGTGAAGACTGCATATTCATCCAGTGAGGTAGAAAAGGTGTTTATCAGAGAGATGGTGAGACTACATGTCGTTCCAAAGAAGACTGTGTCCGACATGGATGCAAAGTTCACTTTCATGTTTTGGAAGGAGCTATTTGCAGGCTTGGGTACAAAATTGGCCTTTAGTACAACTTATCATCTGCAGACAGATGGTCAGATAGAGAGGGTCAACAGGATTGTGGAAGATATGTTGAGGATGTACATGATGCACCATCAAAGGAAATGGGAGGAGTATCTTCCATTGGTTGAGTTCACATACAATAATGGTTATCAAAAGTCCTCGAGGATGAGTCCTTTTGAGGCATTGTATGGACAGAGTTGTAACACTCCCATCAGCTCAAGTGATCCAGTGAATAGGGTACTTATTGGACCGGACATGTTGACGGACATGGATCAGGGAATGCAGCTTATAAAGAAGAATATAAAGGTAAAAAAGGATAAATAGAAGAGTTATGCTAATCAACAAAGGGTGTTCAAAGATTTTAAGCTTGGGGAGCATGCGTATTTGTGCATCAAGCCCAAGAAAATTTCTTTGAGGATTGGTTTGTATGCCAAGTTGGCACCACGATATTGCGGGCCTTTTGAGATCCTTAAGAGGATTGGACCAATGGCATATCGACTTGCACTACCTCCAATAGTGAAATTCCATGATGTTTTCCATATTTCATTGCTTGAGAAGTACATAAAGGATGTTGATCATGTTATTGATTGGTCTATATTGCAGGTGGAGAAAAAAGGAGAGTTCCAACCTGAGCCTCCGTGCATATTGTAGGGGAAGCATCTGATGATCAAGAAAGGAACCATAGAGCAATTTAAAGTGTAGGGGAAGAACTTCGGGCCTAAAGAAGCTACATGGGAGATGGTTGATCAGATGCAGGCCCTATATCCTTCATTGTTTGTCGATTGAGGGAAATCAGTTTTGGTTTGATGTTGGTTTATGTTTGGCATATGTTTTGCTGATGTTTTCATATTTGTATATGTATATGTATATGGATGTAAATACTGCCATGAGCTAAGTTATAAAGCTCCAATAAGTGGTATGGTTATTATCTTGTCATGTTGTCATGACGTTTTTCTTTTGAGCAGGTTCCTCATTGTAAATACTGCAACAAGGTAAGTTATAAAGCTCTATAGGCAATATGTTTACTTTAAGTGGTTTTGTTGAAGTCTTGGTGTGGTTTAACACTGAGGATGGTGTTCCCCAAGGGGGAGGGTACTATAACAACCCTAGTGAAAATTTCATGTAATAAAAGTTAATAAAGGAAAAATAAGACCACAATCAAGGGACATATATTCAAAGCTAAACGTTGGGAAAATATATCGTAGTGGGCATCATTGGATGTGTGTTTCGGCTAAGGAAAATTGGAAAAGGCTAAGGAAAAAATACATTTTTGGCACATTTATTTATGAAAATAAAGGAAATTAGGGGAAAAGTAAAGTGAAAGGTCACAGGTTGCATGTGAGGAGGAAATTGAAGGAAAATAATGAAAAATGAAGAAAATAGAGGCCTCATTCATAAAAAAGGCTTCTAAGGACCAGTTCATGGCTTTTTTTAGTTCAAGTTGGAGCTCTCTCATTATTCTCTTTCTCCCTCTCTCACTCTTGGTCACTTAAAGTTTTCTTGGAGTGCTCTAGTTTGGAGAAAAGGAAAGGGAAAGCAAGGAAAGTAATGGAAAAGAAATCAAGGATCAAGGAAAGGAAAGTAGGACTTAAGAAACTTTAGCAGGAGTACTTGTAGGTAACCTTTTGCATGTGTGATTTCCTAGCTAGTTTGGACATGCATGGCTTTGCATGTTGATGTATGGTTCTCTTGCTGTCGGTGGCATCGTTTTGTTGGGTTATGAAAGTGGATTTCAACATAGCCTATCCTCTTTTAGGATGCCATCGTCTATTGGGATGTTATTTCAGTTTTTCATCTTTGGAATTGTCAGATGGATTTCAGAATATGGGGCGGAGGTGGTCTCAAGGTTCATTCTAGAAGGCCTAGGAATCCCTTGACAAGTTATGGTGGGATACATGATAAATCATGAGGGAGAAGTCGTAGCTTAGGGCCTAGTGATCCGAGTTTGGATTGTGTTATAGCCTGAGAGATAAGGAGACAAAAAATTCCTCAAGGATAGTGATGGATTCTAGATGGCATTCCAGGTTCGTTTCGTTTGTGATTGGAGCACTTGTTTTGGTGTGATCACAATTTGATGAGGGTGTATGTGGTTTAACCTTTGGATTCCCTTAGTTTTCCTTGGATTCGTTTTTCTATGATATCCCACATTCATGCTCGGAATATGGCACAGGGATGACTAGCTTCAAGAGAGATTTGGTTCAGCCATGTCTATGGTCAGGTGGTACATGGAAGTCCTAAACTTGGTCATTTTTCCTATGATTAATAAAAGCTAAGTTCTCATACTTTTGCACTAGTATATATGTGGATTTAATGTTTGTCATATATTATATTTATATGGTTTTATGCTAGTTATAAGCATGGTCAAATGACTGGTTTATGTCATAGTTATTTCATATATTTACTTATAAATGTGAAATGGATGGATGCAAGACCTAATTGATGATGTAGTAGTTTAATGGAGAAGGAGGTGATCCTCCTTGTTATGTTTCATAAGTTGTTTCAGTTCCTTATGCTATGTCTTATATCCTAGACCTGTAGATTGCATTGATGCCAAGTGTTTTTCAAAATTTTAGTCCTAGTTGGGGATGCTCAAGCCTAGTCCTGAGGGTGATTTTTGATTGATCAACATTGTTATCATGTTTTTAATGAATTCTGGAAATTACAACATGTTCTATTCAAAGGCCAGGATTCTGGGCTAGAAAAGTGGCTTAAATCCCAGGGTCACTAGCATAGAGCTAGCAATTTTGGTCCACAGTCACTACTAGGTAGGCTTGTGAGAGCGATTTTGGGTTTTTGGTCACTCCCTTTCCCATAGCATGAGAACAACTATGGCCTAAGAGTTGCAGAATAGCAGTGGGACCTAGGGACATTCTATTTGAGTGGCTGACTTGTCTCCTGAGGGTTTTGTTGATGATGTTGGATGACTATATGTGTTGTTTCATCAATTCCACTTCCTTACTGTAACATAAGAGGTTGAATCTAATGATAGTAACATCTCTCATCATGTTTACCCTGATTAACATGGTTACTTTGGGTAGACCTGGGAGTGGGTATTACATAAGAAAGCTCATATCTTAATGTGTCTTAGGGGAGGTGATCTTATTTGCACAATCAATCTAGATTAGCACAATATAACTTTACAGCACCTCAACTCAACCCCCAATAAGACCATGATAACCATAATAGTCACTAACTAGCATATTTACATCATAACTCATAGACAACAATCATTCACACATATGAAAATTCAATATAGATTAGTACAACACCATATTACAAATAGGTCAACTCATACCTAAATATCGTAACCATATCCATTTGCATAAGTCAATCCAACTTAGTGTGATACATCTAGCATCAAGATCTTAATGTAGTAATCCTAATCATCAAGTTACTAGCATATAACAACAATAATCAATATGTCATGCTCATCAACAACATATAACCTAATCATCAAGTTATCTAACATAAAATAATAATAAAAATGCATACGACAACATGTTACTATCATTCATCCGAAACATGTGCATATGACTACACTAATCAACTATCGTCTATCATGTACGTAGCCATAACATCAAAAGAAATGTACATAAACCTAATTCATATAACAATCCTTAACTTACTTACCTGCATGCCCAACATGCAGACCTATATGTTGATCTGCTCTTATCCCAAAGTCTAATGCTGCGACCTCATTATGATGATCTTCACCTCGTGCTCTATCTTGGCCAACACAATAGCATCATAACAACCAATAGCATCATGATGACCTAAATTTCATACAATGGCTTCACAAGGCATGTTTGACCTAGTATTCATGCATAACTATAACAAAGACCATACATACATAACAACTGCATATAGACATATAACACATGAGAAACCATATACACATGATTCTAACTAGGGTCCAGTCATCAATGCATGACCATATCAACTGTACAACCGTGAATTCATGCATAACAAAAACAACCACATCATGTGCACTTGATAACATGTGAGCACTGACGTGCTTAACAATGCATAATCAATCATGTACACATGAAGACATACTCCATGACAACACCTTCAACCTTCACATGGTGACATCACTATGACCATGATCAACACCATGCAAATGCAACAAGCACATGAACTACAGCAACAAGAAACACATGAGACCAACATGAATGCATGACCAACGCACAACCCATGCACTCCAAGGGGTGAACCATGCTTTGTACTACTGTGTAACACCCTCTTCCCACATCTACCCAAGCAATTAGCCAATCGAGGTAAACATGCGATGAGAGGTCACTATGGTATGATTCGACCTCCTAAGTCACGTTGATAAGTGGAACCGATAGAATCACACCATGCAGACATTCAACATCAATTTCAGCACCCTTAGGAACCAATCCAACACTTTAGATAGCTTACCCTTGGGTCCCACTATGATTTTGGACAACTTAAGCCTTAATCACTATCATGCTATAGGCATGAAATCATCTAGAAGCCCAGAGTTTCTCTCACAGGCTTGCTTGCTAGCATCGAGAGACCCAATTTGCCAGTGTTATGTGACCATCCCCAGGATTTGAGCCACTTTTTTAGGCCTAGAGCCCAAGTCACTACCCATAATTTCATGATACCTTCAAAATAGTAAAATGACATGCAAATGACAGTACTAAAGAAAATAGTTGTTTAAGACCTTGACTGGACCCCTACTAGTGATGACATGCATTTCATCAAACATGTCATAAATATGTAAACTACGGGGGTCAATAACAAATCTGAGCATAGGGGTCTCATACTTATCTAATCTTCGCCATGAAGCATTGAGGCCTCAACACATTAACTACCACTCCATCCATTAGACCATAGATACATTGTTCATTCATATACAAGTAAAAATATGATGAGAGACATACATAGCTGCTGTCATAAAACACATACATAACCAACATAATAGGGACAAAAATACCCATGAAATCACAAACATATAAACCACATATAATCTAGTAGAATACTCATAGAAATGCAACGAGAAATAACCTTTCATTAATGATGAAAAATCCAAATCCAGGATGGGACTTCCATGTTCCACCTAACCGTAGAATGGCTGAGCCAAATCTCTCTTTAGTCATTCACGCCCATGCCATATTCCAAGCATGAATGTGGGATCTCATAGAACAAAAAAATGAAAACTCATCTCGGGCTCCCATAGGCCATCCACATCAACCCATCAAACAATGATTCCGCCTCACAGCCGGACATCACAAAACCATCATCAGATTGGTCTCTACCTAAGCCTTCTAGGGATCTAGAGCATTTGTTCCAACTCGGCTTCCAGGATAGGTAACTCAACCCATGATTACTTTTGAAATCTAGAGCATTCGTCCAACCAAGGCTTCCAGGACTAGTAACTCAACCCACAACTACTTTTGGCCTCTAGAGTGTTTAGCCAACCAAGACTTCCAGGAATAGTAACTCAATCCACCAAGGGCTCTAGAGCGTTTGTCCAACCAATGCTACATGACTAGTAACTCAACCCAACTTGTTATAGGGCTTCGAGAGCATTTGTCCAACCAAGGCTTCCAGGAATAGTAACTCAACCCAAACCATTACAGGGTTTCCAGAGCGTTTGTCCAACCAAGCCTCCAAGAACTAATAACTCAACCTGAGCTAAGGAAACACGAGAACCAACAAAAAAATAATGAAATAAACCCAAAAAATCCATGGCTATCCAAGAAATGTCAAGGTTAAGAAATCCACTGTCAATCCAGGCAATCCTCCATGCCAGTGATAGATCATGACCAAGAATCCACATGCGTGTGCCATTCATGGCAAAACTAGTGAAGAAATCATGCATGAAACCCGATACCTGCAAGCAAATCTGATGTAGTTTTTGATCCCAATGCCCTCTTGCACTTCCTTCTCTTTGTTTGCCTTCTTTCTCCAAGAATCGAAGTGTGTCACACCCTCCAAGAGTGCTCCAAAAAGACTATAAGTCTCCAAGAGTATGAGAGAGAGAGAATAGAAGAGAGCTCCACCAAAACCTATCAAAAGCTTATCAACTAATCCTCATAAGCCTTTTTATCAATGAGTTCTCTGTTTTCTTCATTTTCCATTATTTTCCTTCAATTTCCTCCTCACATGCAACTTGTGACCTTTCACCTCCGTTTCTCCTAATTTCCATTATTTTCATAAATAAAATGCCAATTAATGTCTCATGCATTTCCAAAGCCTTAGCCATTTCCTTTTCCAATTTCCTTAGCCATAGTAAACCGAATCAACACCCACTAAGATGTTTCCCCCACCATTCAGCTTGGAATACATGTCCCATCACCGTCGCCATATATATTTTTACATGGATTTTTCACCAGGGCTATTACACAATGAAATAGGATTAAAAATCAACATCTACACTAAAATCAATGCATCTACTGCAAACAATCAAACATGATTAGAAATCAACATCTACACTAAAATCAATGCATCTAGTGCAAGCAATCAAATAGGATTAGAAATCAATATATACACTAAAAACAATGCATCCAGTGCAAGTAATCAAATAGGAGTAGAAATAAACATCTACACTGAAACGAATACATCTAGTGTAAGGTATTAAATAGGATTAGAAATCGACATCCATACTAAAATTAATTAATCTAGTGCAAGTAATTAGATAGGATTATAAATATATATCTACAATAAAACCAATGTATCTACTGCAAGTAATCAAATAAGAGTAGAAATCAACATTTACACTCAAATCAATGCATCTAGTATAAGGCATTAAATAGGATTATAAATTGACATCTACACTAAAATCAATTCATCTAGTGCAAGCAATAAAAAACGATTAGAAATCAATATCTACATTGAAACCAATGCATCTAGTGCAAGCAATCAAATAGGAGTAGAAACCAACATCTAAATGCTTCTCTCATAAGCAGATTGAGAAAAGACTGAAAATAGCTACTATACTAAAGTAACAAATGCTGCAGATGAAACTGGAAGGCTGGAAAACATCCAACTAGGCTCTTTCCATGCTCAAATATGCCTCCATCTTGCTTCAAAACTCTCTCTACCTCTACCACTAAAGGACTTAACTCTGCAAAATTTCCATCATACAGTGCTCAAATAAAAAATTTGAAGTTCCATTGAGTCCATGACACTCAAAAACCCCCATCTAGGCTCTTATTAATCTCAGAAAGGTTAAACAATGAGCAAGACATGCCTCTTGGAACCAAACTTTGCTATCTAGACTACAAATTGGGAAAAACCTACTAACTTGGTGACAAATTTTCCCTTTACACAATCCGTCAAGCGACAAATTTTCTTCAGATCGATAGGATTCTTGCTGCAAAAGGTGCAATTTGTCCCTTAGTTAAAATGCGCCCTAACCCCTAAGCTTAGTTCAGGGTCATGTGGTGCACCATGTGGCCAGGGGTCAGGGCTAATTTCCTACCCTCGCTAGCTGAACCCTCTTCTCTGAAGGTTCGAGTCGCGTGCATCTCAATATGGTTGGGGGTTGACACTAATTACCTGATCCGCCAGATCCATTGGCATCTCGTGGGCATTAATGTGGCTGGGGGTTGGGGCTAACTAACCACCCCCACGGCCGGAGCCCTGATATGTGATCATGTGGGTAGTAATGTGGCCAGGGGCCAGGGCCTAACCACCCCACCCCACTCCCTTTCATCACAGGAATATGGTGAGGTCGGTAGAACCGGGCGTCAGGGCCAACTCCCCGCCCCCTATGTCATTTTTTGTGGGTTGTTTGGTATACAATGTGACCTGGGGTCATGGTTAACCACCCGACCCCTCCTCCTAAATGCCGAACCATGTCAATTTAGATATAACTCGCGATCTATGGTTATCAAGAACCATAGTGATGGTGCAACGATAAGACGTTCAATTTTTGTGCAGCAAGTCTAGGGGTCAAACCTTGCTGAGGTGCTTTGACCCTTATACAAAAATTTTAGCCAATAAACGAGGGCCACGTGGTGCCCTCTCATTGGGCCATGTGGCACCTCATGATTGGTCCACCCAATCAATAATGACCAATAAAATCGTGCCACCTGCCTTAGTACAGACCTCCCACTTATCGAGACAGTATTGGTCCTTTGTCATCCATACCCTCCGTAGTTAGCTAATGCTGTCAGTTGTACATATTTCCTAGTTAGTTCCCCAGTCAACCCTATTGATTGACTTTTTAGTTGTTGGGCAAAAGCTTCAAAACATCGTAACTTCTTCATACAACGTTTGATTGAAGGGATTCAATTGACATTCGAATCAAGAAAACGAATACTCAACTTGATGTCAGTTTCAGGAGATTACGATCACTTTCATTTTTGAGCCTATTTTTGTCTCTGGATCAATATACTTATTAGCCAAGGCTACAATGATATAGAAACCCGAGGAGGTTCCAATCAATAGTTAATATAAGTACCATACCCATAGGAAGGAAGGAAATAGATTGATTCAAGGAAGGATCCCCATCCACGCCACAAAGACAAAGCTAATACTCAAAATTTTTATTCTCTTGTTTAATAGATAGTTCTTTAATCTTTATTTTAGCATTGTTTCCTAACAAGCATTGCACACAATATTTCTCTAAGTGTGAGTCTCTTAACATTACCTTCCCTTACAGTTGTTGGTTCAACATGGAACCATAATTCGTCAATTATCTACCACAATGGATATCTCATAATTTTAAATTTTTATATTTTGTATACTTGTATTGCTTGAAGAATTCATGTCCTTTGACAATAACATCTAATTTATAAATAATTTACCTTTATACTACTCTGCATTTGTTCAAGATTTTTAATCCCTCAATTATATTTATATATATATATATATATGATTTAAGGCAAGTCTAGTTGTATTTCCTTTCTAGTTATTCATACATTTTATGTAAATATTTTTACAAAGTTGCTCTTATCACCTTATTCCTGGGTAAAAAATATGCTTTTTTGTTCTATAAAATTTCAGTTTCAATTATTAGTTTGGCTTATAATATTAAAAATCAAGATCTTACTCTATTAAGTCTGCATTTTGGTAATTACAAATTATATATATACAACAAAAACATGGTCACTACCTTATGAGGAAACTCTAACCACCTTTGTATTTTCCATTTGATATCAGTGGATTCTGGGTTATAATTGAAGGTTTAATAAAACTTACATGAGTAAAACCAAACCCGCTTGGCTCTTCCTATATGAACAACTTACCTTTCACCTATTCTAATGTAGTCATATTTATAATAATAAACTCCTATGCTAGAAGGAACATACATTAAACTTTAGAATGTTATTTTGTGCGGACATATACAGATATTCTTGCCTTTTGGCCAATATTTCCCAATTCACACCAAGCATCAGAGATAAATGTAAATATTTTTTTTATCATAACTTTTAAAGTTACACATTATTATTGGAAAATATTTAACATGTTTAACGGAATTAATAGGTAGTAAACCTAATACACATTGCATGTATAATAATATAAAATCACTGATTTACTTAAATAAAATCAGTGATTGGATTTGACAACCTGTGTTTTAACCGACGTATGCATTTTTTTTTTTTACCTAAATACAAAGCTAGCATGCGATTTTGATTAAGCATCAAGGTAACCCATGTGGTCATGGGGTCTTTTTAAGAACGAGCGCATAGATATCTTATGATTTTTATACCTGCCCAATGTTTTATTGTTTTTAACTCTGGTGAGAACGTTAAAAAAAAAAAATATTGAATGGAATATTTTGAAAATTATATATATATATATATATATATATAAACAAATAAATAAATAAATGTAAATTGTTTTTTAATTAGTTCATGATTTTTTTTTATATAGTTTTAAATTGAATTTTACAAAAATTATAACAAAAAATAAAAAATAAAGAAAAATGTTTATATTTATCAAGTGTTATAATAATTTAGGGTTTGTCACAATATTATGATTTATCAATATCACAAGTCCCAAAATAATAACTTATTTCAGAATCAAAATGTTTTATAAATATTTTATTTTAATTTTATTTTATAATTTTTTTTAAATTAAAACTTAATACTTACAATATAGCAAGATTCTTAGTCATGAATATTTACCCCCATTTTATCATGGATAGTATTAACTTGTAAATAGACTTTGTTATAATACTATGTGCCAATACCATGGCTTATCAATACCACTTGCCCAAAAACTATAACTCATTTCAAAATCAAAATATTTTATAAATATCTTATGTTAATTTTATTTATAACATTTTTATGAAGAAGCTCGTTAAATTTTTATATTAGTTTTTAATATTATATTAAAGTATCTTTTATATATATATATATATATATATATTAAAACTATCAATTACTTTTTGGGTAAGAAGTAGGTAGTGAGCAACAACTTTGCATATTACACTTGGTTTTTTTACTCTATTTTTTGTTTGGTTTACTCTTTTTCTTTTTCTTTTTTTGTGAGCGCATGTATACTATCATAGTTTATTTTTTAATCTTTGTTTAAGCAAAGGGTGTCATTTTATAAATTATTGATATTTTTGCTCCTAAAATAGTAAAATAATCATATAAAGTAATGAGTAATGATTATCGATAAGAAATAGGATAGAAATGTCAATGGAGATTGACACCTGATAGAAATGCCATTGATGCCCAAATGATGAACAATATAATTATTTAGCAACTGTATCCTCAATCTTAGAAGTCAATGGCATTGAACATAGAGTAATGGTGCTCTAATTTTCGTAACAATCGAATTGTGTCTTCACTTGGCAACGCTTGTGAATCATGTTTTTCACCTTCCACAAAAGTGAATGTTGCAATTTATATTAATCTCCTAAGGATTAATGTTTCCAACATTACCCTCATTAATCTGAAGGTGTGTATATGAGTCCAAGAGATCGATAGTAGCCAATGGCTAGATATCCTCTTTGAATATAGTGGTTTAAGGAAGACCAAAAACCAAATGGGCAACAAAAGTATAAGTCTTTTACTAGTGGTGGTTTAAGGAAGACCACAAACCAAAAGGGTAGTAAAAGTTGAAGTCTTCTACTAGTGGTGGTTTAACATTGACCACCAACTCTAGGACTTTGCTCGAAGCAATTCTTAGAACAATTCTAAATATGCCTAGAATTTGATGTCTTCTACGAAATGGAAGTGCTCACTTACAAAGATTTAAAGAATACCACGAGATATAGAAATAATGGTTTGATGATGACCACCAATTGTTGTCTACCAAAAGAAATAATTCTTCCACTGAGTGGTAGTTTAAGGAGGACCATAAACCAAAGCATCTTCATGGAACGTGGGTCTATCTATGGTTATAGCTATGATTTCCCCTCTACGCTCTTGTTGTTGTCTATGGTTTTAGCTGTGGCTTAGGCTTGCTTGATATGACTTTGAAACTAGTAATTCACGGTCAATTGCCCCCTTGTTAGATGCAGGGTAAGAAGATGAAAATATCTCCATTGCAAGACGTGTCAATACTTGAGAATAAATTCATTATGATTGATATCTCTTCTTGGCTTTTGATGACCATTGCCAAGAAGTGATCTATCCAAGGTGATTTTTTTCTCTTGCAAGTGTATTGTGGCTAGAATATCTATTTGAATGATGAGTATCTTTTCTGGAACAATGCTCATAAGGGTCAAGATCGAGACATTGATATTTTATGTGGCCAAATTGATGACAATATTGGTATTTGAGAATCTAATGTGAGTGTGGAGTGGGTGAAGATGAGATTTCTTGGATAGACCCATCACTCTAAAGATATATTGGTTTGGAATAGTCTGGAGTGTGAAAGGTCAGTTCCTTTTCATGTCGACGATCAGTTTTGTGCTTGGTGTTTATGACTTCTTCCTAAAGTCTGATGATGGGCTTGGGAAGTGCAAGATGAAATTTTGTATCTTCCTGTGCATATGCTCCTAACATGGCATCATTGATCTAATCATATGTTGAATTCTTATTGGAATCTTTCTCAAACTCAAATAGAGAATTCCTTTAAATGAAGACCAATTCAAAATGTTGAATCCTTTGTTATGGTTCATATTGTTGTAATTGTGATTCACACTAAAGAAACTTGATTTTTTCCTATGCATTTTATAAACAAATTCAAACATCGTGAGAGTTTCTTTGTCCATTGTGACTGTATTATCGACAATAGAGTATATTAGAATATTCAATAACTCTAATAGCTCATCAATTTGAGCCATTTGCGAAACAATTGAGGACAAACGTTGTTAATGCTTCAAGTCCTCTACAGTCCAAGTGTTGGAAACTATATGAGGAAGTTGTGAGTAATAGTTATGGGTATAATATGTTAAAGGGAAAATTGTATATTCCACTTGCAAAAGTATTTTAGTAAGAAAAATTGCGCCTTCAATACATTAAGACTACCTAGACAAGATAAAAAATCATGATTCTTTGACTTTAATCACTTTATACCTTAACTTCAATTAGGGATCCACCTATCTCTAATATTTCATGATTTTAAAATCCTCAGAAGAAAGTGCATGTTCTATCTAGTCCTTCTAATGTATCAAAAACAATCAGTAACATGACACTAGAAAAAATGTTATCCTACTCCAACATGTCAAGCATTATGGGGATGAAAATTCTCTAACCATTCATCCTATTTTATTTATGGCTTACATACCAAAAAATAGATGGATGAATTTTAACCAAATTTCTCATTCCATACACTATTAGTGTTCGGAATTTTTTCTTAGTGAAGTAGGATTTATGTCTCTTGTCTTCCTCTCCTCTAGCAGGGAGTTGCATCTTCTCCTTCTATTTCATTTTCATCTCTAGACTTTTCATTCTCTACTGCATTAGAATTTTCATTCTTTGTGGAATGATCTGAATCTTCTTTACTATTCATAGAAGCAAAAGCATCCCGATTAAGATGACTTTTACTCTACCTTCTGAATAAGTTGTTTCTTGCTACCAAAAAGGAGCTTGTAAATGATTGATAATAGAACCACCAAAATGTCAATTATCAAATTTGGATTCTTCTTACCTTGGCTAATTATATCAATAATCTTGAATTTGTATGCATCCCAGAGTGGGATGTTTGTTAACTTGTTAATAGTCAAGGTCTAAAGGTTGCTTGACAAATTTTGTCTTCTATTCCTTTGAAATACTTAACTAGTGTCAATTTAAATGTATCTTGATTTTCTCTTCTTTTATTAATTTAAAAAACTTAGAAATGCTCCAAATTGTCACATTTCTTTATGCTTCTCCGAAAAATGTGTGATAGAATGTTTCCTCAATATTGGAAGGTATGTGTTCACCCTACAAACTAGTATGATAGATGTGATCATTGGGGTTAGGTCGATGTAGTAGATTATTTTTTTGGATGTTATTGTTGCATATCACCGCACCAAAAGAATATAGACATCAACAGTCTCTTAGAAAGGAATATCAAACAGTCTGCAGGAATATCAAATGGTTTGCAGATGCTTTGATACATCCATAATCATCATTTAATTTGCACACATCTTGCACTTCTGAAGATCAAGTCTTGCAACCATTAATGAAGATGAAAAATGACTCTGAACAACTTCTAAAAAGAAAGAAACAACACCCGGTCCTACTTGGCGACCAGAGGAATGACCTTCTAGAGAACAATGTCGAAAGCTTAATGTGTGTAGAAATGGCTCTACTTTATGTTATGTACAGGGTTGCCTCATCTGTTGCACTAATAGTAGACATTTATTTATACATTCATTGCATCTGCATTTAAAGTTGAGCAACTATTTCAATAGTAGCCAAGTCAAAAATCAAGAAAACCTCTTGGAAAATCCAAGCATCTCAATCATGCTATGAATTCAAAATAGACACAATTTTGGATCATATATTCTCATGTACTTAAAATAAAACAATTTCTTAGGATCATGTTATCACCTAAAAAGTGATCACCTAGCCATTTTCCATTAGAATGATCAAGATACACCATTTAGTGTGGGTTTTACACATAAAAACCCACTTTCACCTTAAGAATTAATTTAGGAAACCAGTTTTCCTAAATTAATGTTGTTTACACACTTGGAAATAACCCATAAATTCATTTAATTAATTTCATGTTATTTTCATATTTACCCATTTAGTGAAAATAATTAAAAATATTTTCATTCATCCATAGGAATAATTAAATAAATCATTATTTATTTATTATTCCTTAATCATTTAACTTCTCTCCCATGAAATAATTATTAAATCATTATTTAATAATTATTTCTAACTCACTTTGACCATATCTCCTTAAAGTAATTAATAAATCATTTTTATTTATTAATTACTTTAACCATTTTTCTTAATTAACTCAATAAATCATTATTTTTTGAGTTAGTTCACTAAATAAAGATTGTTGACCATTTCAATAATATTTTTCTCTCTCAAATATAATAAAATACTCCTAACGGTTAGATCTTGATTTGGTCTAATAATATTTTATTATTTTACTAGATCTAGATCTATCCTAGCATTTTATTATAAATAGAGAGGTTTTCCCTCACTTTATGCATATGACCATTTTATCATTGTCATTATTGTCTCATATCTCCTTAGCTCCCACTGTTGAGTTCAACCCACATTCCTCATTTTCTCATCATAGCCACAAAGCGAGAGAGAGAGATTAGTTGTTGGAAGCGTAGGGACTAAAAAGCCCACCCATGGAGGAGGATGTTGTAGACCCACATCTGTATTCTTCTCCAACATGTGTATTTTGCATTATAATAAAATCAATTTTCCTCCATTGGGATTTCTTGTCTCCATTGTTGTCATATATTTTTCAATGTTTGCAAACCGTTTTTGTAGGGTTTTATAACAATACTTTTGCATATCTAAAGAATACTTATAGCTTCTTCTTTTTCTTTTGTTTTCCCTTGTTGTTAAGTGGATCATCACCAATTGAATAAGAAGAGGAGTTTTGGTACACTTGCTAAAAAATTGTCTCCTAACAGAGCCCCCACAACAGAAAGCCAATTTAAGCTCTAAAAACCCTTATTCTATAGAGAACGTGACCTTCAAATAACCCACTGAATGTTGAGTGAGTTCTTCATGGTTTTCACTTAATGAAAACAAATTTTGAGTATTTCTGATTGCTTAAAGTCAGATATAACACAAAATATTAGATTTAAAGAACCATATTTGTTCAGATATGTCATCCTAAATCTACATAAGGAGAAAAGAGTTGTTGCAAGATCTCGACTTTGAAGTGGCTGGTGTGTTGCGGTAGCAAAATGGAAATGGGTTGACTCTTTTTCTAATTGTGTTTAGAGGCAGGATATGGTAGGAATTTTGGCCATGGAAGACACAATTATGAAAAAACCATTGCAAGAGAATCCAATGAGGTTAGAGCTTGTGCTAAACTACATAGAGAGGGCGAAACGAGCTAAGTGTGGATATTAAAAACATTAAAAGGAAAATATCACCTTAGAGGAATAAAGAGGTAGGCCTACACTGATTAAGGTTTCTCAAGTCGCAGGATGTAACATACCAATTTCTTAATCTCATGTGTGTAATGTAAATGATTCTATAAAAGAAATGTGGCCAGAGATAAGGGACACAAATTGCAGAGATTAGGGAAGGTCACTTGCTTGGGTGGCTAGAGATTTTCTTGTTGCAAGAAGGAAAATATGAATTGGCCATGTTAGCTCTTGAAACTTGGGTAATGAAAATTAATGGCATGGTATTTTCAGAAGTGATGGCTATAAGAAGAGTACGCAGGGCCATGCTTGTTTTGGCAATTTTTACAAGGAAAAAAAGAGAAGAAATTAAAATCATAGTGGGTAGGTAGCTAGATGGTATGGTATGTTGGCCACCCATTGTAGTAAGCCAACCAATAGGAAAATATAGAAATAATTAGACAAGTAGCGCCCTTCCTATTGGCTGGAAATATCGTGGCAGGAAAAGGTCACTGTCAGAAGAAAGGTAGTAGAGGAATTCAAACAACTAGGGGACAACATGATAGGAAGGAAAGAAAAAGATCATTCGAACCACTATAAGGGGACATTTGAATGGATATACAATAGAGAGAGGGAAGCACAAGACAAGAGGGAGGACTCGAGTTGCAAAGGCAACACAATAGAGGAACTGCACAACAGCAAATCAAGGAGAGAATATGAGCTTCTGGAACACCATAGCAAAGAAGGAACAATGACTATTCGAATGGCTGAAGGATGGAGGCCAGAACCTTGAAAATAGAACTCAAAGAAGAAGACCCCTCAGTCTCTAGAATTTGGCTCGGGGGTGAGAGCTGCAAGTGAGAGCTTGGTTGTAATTGTCTATGGTTGGGTGGAGAGTCATTGTCCCAAACACAATTTCCAATAGCTCTTGATATAAGTGTTTCTCATGTTCTTGAAGTATAATGAAAATATGTTTGCATTTATGATTTGAAATGGTGCCACTGTCGTGTGAGGTATGATATGTGATTGTAGTATTTACTCAGCTGTCTGATATGGTTGATTGGAATTACTCTTGGAATGTGTTGTATCGATGTGGTAGATTCATATTACAACTTATTATAATTAGGTTGCTTGGATTGGAGCATAATCTAATGGTGTTGCATACATTGTCTATTTTATGGAAACCAACACTCTAGAATTTTCACACTTACAATGATATAACCATGATTTTATTATGAGTTCTTGCTAGCTCTCATTTGCACATTTGAGTAGGAATAATGGAAAGCCCTTAATCCCTAGCTATATTGGTCATCTTGTCTTGCATGGTTGATTTTCCAAGAGAAGTATGCCAGGACTTATGATCTATATTCCATCATTCTTAAGGTCTAGGCATAACTAAATCAATATAAGTTTTGTTGTCTGGGCTTTTTGTTTCTTATACTAGATAAGGCAAGGATTTAAATGCATTCCTTGCTGTTTTTTTCTTATTGTGTTGTTGATTGATGTGCACTTGTTGCATGACTAGTTTATGGTTTCCTATGCTAGAAGGGAAAGCATTTCTTGATGTATGTCACCATGTATTGTGATCTTCCTTTAGTGATTCTAGGCAGGGTAATTGAATATGAATACCCATCCTAATCTTGTCTATAAGAAGAATCATTGATCCTCTTAAGCTTGTAAGCTTTAATTCCTGAAGCATGTCTCCTTGGCACCATGGCCTTACAATTAGTGTCATCATATATGAAATAAATTTAAATTAGGAGCACTAATCTACTTACTTCAACCGTGAGTGATGGCAATCCAAGTGGTGGATGTCTTATAAAACCAGTAGGTTCAAGACTATGTGATGTAATTATCACTCAGTCTAGTTATGCAAGCTGCATAGAGAATGGTTTAATGGCATTGAGAAAACCGCCAGATTCCAGAACCAGTATGTCATTATGGCCTAAGTTCTATGAAAAATCACTAAGGTTGGCCCATGGTTACAATCATTAAGAGATTTTTCATAAGGAAAACCAGGCAAAAGCCTTATATTCTTTCCTTATCCTTTCTACCTTAACCAACGTCACAACGTGATTTATCGAGCCAAGCAAGGGCTGGATTCAAGGCCAGATCACTAGGGCATATGACTGTAAGGCATAATAAAGTGCAACACTAGTTCATGAATGATTATTATTTCATGTGAGATCTTGAAAGTCGAGGAAGAAATCAGGTTGACGTAAGTAGGTTATGCCCCTAAAGCTTGCAAATGATCGTATGAACACCAAGGCTGGCGAGGATGAGGAAGACGTGGTAGTTGATGTGCTTTCCAAGCCTCAGACAAGCGTCAGGGTAACGTGCGTGATTGGTCAATGGTATATCATCACCTGACACAGACATGAACCTTCCTGGTCCCTGGACACCTTCTCCCAAAATGTTTAATGGAGTGCAATAATGAGGTGAACTTGCAAGGAGGATGTGGTAGGAGGGTCCACCCAAGTACTGGAAAGGGAGTGAATGATCGGTGAGTAGAGACATGCTCACATAACTAATGATAACACACACATCATCCCAGTAAGGATACCCCAGAAGGAGATAAATGTGCGCTCCAAGGAATGGTTCGGGCTAACAAAGCACAAGGGTGACCTCATCTCGGAATGTGGACACCCAATGAGAAATAATGTTGAGGATTTGGTCGACAGGAAAGGACAAGTGCTTTCTAGATTAGCGCAAGATGGGAACACAAGATGAGTCAGCCTTGAGAATGTTTCCTGAAGCAAATCGCAAAGGGATAAAGTTTTAAGGGTTGGGGTAACTTCTTCCTTGCTTGCATGAGTGACTACCATGTATTTTGCCTCTATAGTTGAAAGGGACACTACAAACTATCTCTTACTCATCCAACTGACTACACATCCAAATAGATTAAACACATACCCACTTTTATATCTTCTCCGATCGAGATCTCCAGCCCAATCTGCATCAACAAAGCCACTGATGTCCAAAACTTTGTCTGATTCTGATCTTCCTTTGTAGTACAAACCATAATCACTAGTGCCACAGAAATACCTGAAAACGTTCTTCACTGTTGTCCAATGCTCCTTCACTGGTTTTGACATAAACTTGCTCAATACTCCCACTGCATGTGCAATGTCTGTTTTAATACCGATCATTGCATACATCAGGCTATCGACTACACTTCCATATGGAACACAAGAAATGTCCTCTTCCTCTTCTTCTGTCTTGGGACATTGTTCAACATATAAAATTAGACCTACATGAATAGGAACCTTCACTAGTTTACTATCTTGCATATTAATATAATTGTCTCGACATACTTCCTCTAGTTTAACTAGAGCTTCCTCTTTAGCCAATCTCAAATAATTTCCATGGCCAAAATATAGTTCACAGCACCAAGATCTTGCATGTCAAATTTGTAGGACAAATGGGTCTTCAAATCCTGGATAATTTATTTTTCATTTCCAACCAGCAACATATCATCCACATACAACACTAGATAAATAACATGGTCACTAACTAATTTAGAATACAGACAGTGATCTGCGTTTCTTTTGGTGAAGCCAAGTCCCCGTATAAATGTATTGAATTTCTAATACCACATCCTTGGTGACTGTTTTAACCCATACAGAAACCTTTTTAACTTGCATACTAGTTCTTTCCTACCCTTCACCACAAAACCTTCAAGTTGCTTCATGTAGGTCTCTTCTTCTAGATCCCCATGAAGAAATGTTGTCTTCACATCTATCTGTTCTACCTCAAAATCAAAAGCAACAACAATAGATAAAAGTAATCTAATAGAAGATACCTTTGCAACAAGAGAAAAAATATCACCAAAATCAATTCCCGACACCTGGGAATAACCTTTTTCTACCAACCGAGCTTTGTATTTCTCCAACTTTCCTTTTGCATTCATCTTCTTCTTGAACACTCATTTTTTGCCAATGGGTTTCCTTCCAGCCACAACTCCACCCAATCCCAGGCCTCATTTTTGTGCAAAGATGCCATTTCATCAACCATGGCCTCTTTCCAGAGTTTGTCATCCTCTGAATCTACTACTTCCCTCAGTGTTGTAGGATCATCATCAGTAATAGATAAAGAAAAATTTGAACAAAAAGTAGATGGACTATACCTTTCTAGCTGCCTTCTTTCTCAAAATGATCTTCTCACAGCCAGAGTTTGCGGCTCTTCATCTTCTGATTCCTCTTCTATTGTAGAGTTTGATTCTTCCTCCTTTAGCTCAAATTTTATCTTCACAGGTTCCTTTGGTAGGACTTCATGTTTAATAACATCTTTCACCTCTCTAAACACCACATCTTGGCTGTACACAACCTTCCTTATTTTTAGGTTCCAAAGATTATAACCTTTTAAACCATCCTTATACCGAATAAAATTGCACCTTTCAGATTTATTATCCAACTTTGTTCTTTTCTCCATTAGAACATGTACATATGCATCACATCCAAATACCCTCAGATGTGAAAGAGAAGGTTTCGTACCAGTCCATACCTCTTGTGGAGTCTTATATTCCAACACTGATGAAGGTGATCTATTGACTAGGTAACATGTAGTCTCGACCGCCTTTGCCCAGAATTCCTATCCTAACCTGACACCACTGATCATGCTTCTTGCCCTATCCATCAACGTCTTGTCAATTCTTTTTGCAACTCCATTTTTCTCACGTGTGTATGGAGTAGTCTTCTGTCGTGCTATATCACACTTCTTATAGAACTCTTCAAATTCCTTCTTGCAAAACACTCCACCGTTATCTGTACTCAACACTTTTATCTTCTTCTCTGTCTAGTTTTCCACCAGAGCCTTAAATTCTTTAAACCTGTCAAAGAATTCAGATTTCTTCCTGAGAAAATATATCCATGTATTCCTTGAGAATTCATCAATAAATGATATATAGTGCACAAGCTTTCCCAATGACAGAACTGACACAGGTCCAAACACATCACTGTGAAAAATCTCTAATATTTGTTTTTCCCTCTTACCACCAGAGGGGAAACTCACTCAATTTTGCTTCCCATATACACAATTTTAATAGAAATCATCATCCAGAGAGCTATTAGACATACCTTCTATCATACCATTAACATGAATTATTCGAAGCCCTTTCTATCCAATATGTCCAAGCCTTTTATGCCATAACATGGTCTTTTCTCCATAGACCACTACACTTTCTTCTCCACTTTCAAGAACCATAGAATTGTTGTACCCATTAATAATAGTTCTACCTTGAATCTTGTACAGAGTTCCAATCCAAACTCCCCGTATCAATACCAGTGCTCCCTAAACCATCTTGCAGGAATCTTTCTCGAACACTATTTTTACACCTGCATCATCCATCTTTCTTACTTAAATCAGATATCTGGCCAATGTAGGAATATGTAGAACACCCGGAAGTGTGCTAATCCTTCCACCTTGCAACTTCAACTTGAATTTTCTATGACCAATGATTCTAGCCTTCCTGTCATCCCCTAAGAAGACATCACCACCAACATATTTCTCATACTTGCAGAACTAATCTCTATGGGTAGTGAAGTGAAACGATCCATCTGAGTTAATCAACCATGCCTCATGATCTACATGTGTACTTGAAGAAGAAGCCAAGTACACATTCCCACCTTCATTTGAGGTGTTTTTTGCCTCTGCAAAAGGAGCATCATCAGATCCATTTCCTTTCTCAGGAGCCTTAGATTTACAGTCCCCTTTGAAGTGCCTTTCCTTTCCGCATTTCCAGTACACCTTTATAGGTTTCCCTGGAGATTTACATCTCTGTCTAGATTTAGATCTCCCACTCAAGGACTTATTTTTGTTTCTGTTCTAATATCGTCCTTCTACAGACAAGGGATCACCATTCTGGCCCTTCATATTTTTCCATCTCTTCTCCTATGACAAGAAGGATGATACTATTTCATCAAATTGCAAGGCAGTTGCATTGTTACCTATTGCAACAACCATACTATCCCACGAATCTAGTAGAGAACACAAAAAATTGATGCACTTATCTTCATCTAAAATTTTAATATCGACAGATAATAATTGGCTTACCACAGTATTAAATGCGTTCATATGCTCTGTCACCGAGTCTCCATCTTTCATCCTCAGGTTATACACCTTTTTTCATAGGAATACTTTATTCACCAGAGACTTAAATTGGTACAAAGTCCCTAACTTGTCCCACAAAGCCTTCACCAAAGCTTCCCCTGATATATTCAACAATATTGAATTTGAGACACATAATTGTATTGTGCTCTTTGCCTTCTAATCCAACTTTACCCAATCTTCAGCTGACATTATTGTTGGTGTAGTACCCGGATCTACCGTGATCCACTGATCTTTATCAACTAGGAAATCCTCCATCTTGAGTTTCCACAACTAAAAAATCTAACCATTAGATTTCTCTATCTTTATCTTTCTACTACTTGCCATCTTATTTCACCATAAGAATTGATCCCATAGATCTGCCAGTAAACAGGGTCAACCACAAGCCTGAGAAAAAACCCGTCAGTAGCAAAGGCATCCCCTTGAAGCCAAAATAACTCTGATACTAAATGTAGATTTTAACCCCGTACTTAAATTAGCTACATATGGATTCTAAAAATAGAAAATAAACAATGATGAGAGCATAGAACATAAAACAAATAGACACAAAGATTTTCCCCTTGATCCCAAAACCAGGACTACCAGATTGATTTTTCATTATGTTCCTTTCAATGTTACAATACGTATATATACATACCAAAGCATCCATAAACCCCAATCCATTAACCCTAGATTAGAACATAACCGTAATTCCCTTGACCACATCTACAAAATAACATGGAAGGAAAACCATCATGCCCAAAGCCATGTGTGAAATCCATGCACAAAACCATAGGTCGGTCCACCCACCTAATATAGGGTCCAAAAATAAATTTATTGGGGCGTTGCCTCGAACACCATGTAGGGGGCTATCGCCCCTATGCATACTCCCTAACCAGGGGGGCAACCGACCCCCCTTTGACCCCCCGACAGTGCCCCACGCAACGTATAGTGGGGCTACTGCCCCACTATGAGCCCCCTCGCGCATGGAGTAGTTGTGGAAAGAATATAATGTAACCAAACACAGACACACACACATATATATACCATTAGTTAGAGATCACCATTGCATTTGTCTTGTCAAGACGATTCCGATGATATAAACATTTACCTTAATCTAACCTTCAGATCATGAGATGTGATCATTGAAGTCCTAATGATTGAGAGAGCGCTGCCTCATCATCTTGGCCACATGGAAATACCCCCCATATGTATATATACATATATGTATATATATTGATAGGCAGGACCCAACCCACGAACGTGTCGAGAACCAATAAACAATTTCCATGTGGCATTAGGAGGATAGCCGGGGGTATTGCCATGTGGCCAATATGATGAGGTGGCACCTTCTCAATCACCAAGACATCAATGACCACATATCCTGATCTGAAGGTTAGATTGAGTTAAATTCTTATATCACCCGAATCATCTTGACAAGACAAACACAATGGTGATCTCAAACTAAGGTTTTGAGTAAGCTGGAAAGATTGAAATTTTTAGACTCCTTTTCCATGATAGCACCTTAGATCTTGGGTTAGTATTTAGCATACTAACCTCCTCCTCTAAATTGACTTTATGGTAAGGATTATGAGGGGGGGTTGTTACATGGGAAGCACCAATACACATAGAAGAAATTTGACATGCGTGTAGAGTTAGGATGGGCATCGAGAGGAGATGAAATATGGGGACAATTGTTTCATAGAGGAAACACTTGAGGCTATAGAGAATGGGGGAATAACACCTATATATGCCCTTGTTTACTACATAATGAATGTTTCCCTTATATACTACATAATGAATTTTTTCCTTGTATACTACATAATGAATGCACAAACAGAGAAACGATCACACACAAAACAGTTACTAAGCAAGTCAGAACTAATGCAACCATACATAGTGTGGGGACCAGTGACAAACCTATTTGTACAACCTACATGCATTGAGATTCATTGTTCAAGGATAAAAGACATGAGTTAAAATTACCTCCACTCTGACAACATTTTTAGAGTGAACAAAAGAAAAGATAAAACATAGATGAAGTTGTGATACAATATTATTAAATGATATATATATATATATATATATATATATACACACACACACACCGTTGCTTTCATATTTTAAAAGGTTTTTAGGATTTGTCATGACCCATAGGTTCATTTGTGTCTTTTTCCCTTCCACACAAACAATTTACATAATCCCCCAAGGATTAATTTTTCGACAAACCTTTGCAGTGAGGTGGCGGAAACAAGTTTGGGGTGATGTTGTTAATCCCCATGTTAGTTTAATATTGGACAATGAAAACTAAAATGGAGGATGATGATTGAGTTTGGAGTGACATTGTTAATCCCAATGTGAGTTTGACGTTGGACAATGAGAATTAAAAGCGAGGATGATGATTGAGTTTGGGGTGACATTGTTAATGCCCATGTGAGTTTAAGATTGGATAGTGAAAATTAAAAGGAAGTATGACGATTCAATGTATTTCCCCATTCAATCTGGAAAATTCCATCTAATTTCAATATATACCCACTTATAAAAGAAATTAAATTATATATTGTGAAAACTATAGATTAAAAAGATCAAATTTATCATTTTTATGTTTTAATTAGATAATTTGAACTTTAATATGATATATATTTTTCGTTATGAATTTTGAATTGTCGAAATTAAAATATATTTAAAAAAAAATAAGACTTAAAAATAAGAAACAAAAAAGAACTACATCCAAGTTTTCTTTAAATGCATTAAACATATGCTACAAGGGCTACATGAATATGTTAATGCATTGAATGCACTTCTATAAACTACTTCATTTGCACTCTTTCAACTTAAACTATATTTCTTTGCATTTCTTTATTACGTTTTAATCCTAAATTCACCATAATTTTTTCCAGAATTCATGGTCTTCGTGGTTTTAAGGAAGATTTCTCTTCCCATTCATTACTATTCGGTCTTAACTAGCTTTTTGCCATGATTCCCATGATCGAAACTCCATCTAGAACATAAAATTGCCCAGTTCTCCTATCAACTAGGAGAGGCATATTCGATTATTTCCATTGGCACTAGAAATGAAAAAAATAATTACAGTAAATAAATTAGTAGCGAGGTGTTATCACCCAAAAATTTTCAAAAAACATCATTGTGGAAACTCTGCTTTTGGTCATGATTTCAAGGAGGTCTAAAGGTCATTTTAGTCTTGATAATGGGTAGGTGATAGGTGAAGAGTCTCATTTTCATATCCAAATAAAGTTAAATAAGCTTTGTTCCATGTCCTACAAGTCTCACATGCTATTTAGAACCCATCATCTTTAACCATTTGAGAGCTATGTTGAAAAAAGAGCATACACAGGAATCCACAGTTTCATAGTGCGCTACGAAAATGCTGCTCTTTTTGTAGTGTACTATGAGGCAAAAACCCTATTTTTATGTTTTTTAGTCAACTTCCAAGGGGGTTTCTGAGTAATTGAAAACTGAAAGAGGTTTTTCTTATAAAAATTCTTACCTACAAAAATCTCCTCCATTTTTGTAACAACTATCAAGGATTAAGAGATAGGAGCTCAAGAGTGCAACCTTCTTTTCAAGGAAAAGTAGAGTTATTGGTTGATGAAGTGGTTTTTGTTTTCCACTCGCTCATTTTGTCACCTTTCTCTTCACATTCGAATATTATTCCTTAAACAAGTTACCGAATCTCCTCTTTTTCGTTTACTTTTCAGCCTTTGCATGTATCAGTCAGCTGTCACCTTTGAAAAGTTAACTTTTTGACAAACATCTTGCTGTCCAAAAAGTTCTTTACATTTGTCATATTTTTAAGAGGGCAGTTTGGGTTGTAAAGGGAAATTTCCATGAAGATGAAAGGATAAAAAGAAGGCTATCATGGATGACCTCAGCTTCACACAAGCATTCATCCAAATAGATTACATGTATTTCTACCAGGAGCTGCAAGCAGATCTGTGTATTCCTTGGACTATTTTGAGCTGTTGGTTTCAAAAGGAATTTTCAGGCAAATGAAGATGAGTTTCAAAAATATGAAGGAGGTTTTTTCTAAGAAGATAACAAGGAACAAAAACATTTTTCAAATTTCTTCCAGGTGCTACCGATTTGGAGATTCGAAGTTTCCTTTGAGACCTATTTGCAGAATTCTGAATTTTCTTGTTTTATACATGATTTTATAATGCAGATTCTAGAAAACTAAAGCTGGTTTTCAAAAACCTGAGAGAGGATATTCTTATAAACATTCTTATATGTGAAAACCTCATCCATTTTTGTAACATCTATCAGGGATCAAAATATATAGGCTCTGTCTCAACAACTAGTTTTCAGATAAAACAATGTAGAAAATGATAAATTTATAGGACAATTTTGTCATGAAAGAGAAGAACATCTGTGAATAAGAATATCTCATAAGGGTAAGTTGTTTTATGTTTGGTTAATACATCAGACTTCTCAAAATTTTGGAAAAAGCTCCCAAACCACTGATTTTTGAAGGCCGTGTTGAAAAAGAACACACACAGCAGTTTCGTAGCACGCTATGAAACTGCTGAAGATGATCATTTGGCTCTTATAGATGCATTGTGGAGGGAATGTTGGATCAATTCCAAATTTTGAAGCTTCTAATGGATATGGGCTCATATGTGAACTCTCAGATGGCAGGGGTGTAGGTAGCAAAGCTTCAAGGAGTGGTCAGTAGGTAAAATGAAGGCTGTGCTATAATAACGGAGTATTTTCATAAGACAAATTCATATTTTCATCCACATGCTCGAGTTCCCTTTTGCATAGGTGGAAAATGATGTTTCAACAAATTATTAATGCATGACACCTATACACCAGTAGAAAACTGTTTGAAGATAAACACAAAGGGTTAAGGGCCTAAAAAAGAGGAACTCTGTCTCCTAATTTTTAGGGAAGTTAAGGCATAATATAACATGTTTTGCAATAGCATCATGGTTATCATCAAACTCGAGGACAGGGTTGGAAGTTGATTAAAGAATTTATTAAAGACTTAGATAAGGGTTTTGAAGGCTTGTTTTAGGAGTTTTACTCCTATTTGTATTAAGACTCTGAAAAGACAGCTAGTTATCAAGTTGTAATTAAATAGTTTGTTTTTGAATAGATAGGTGTCTAGGTTAGGAATTCGAATTCCTCCAAAGGTGGCTATCAATAGTATCCAATGATGTAAATTTCTATATTAATCTTTAAAATCAAATTCCTCAGCGTTGGAAATTTCATTAGTAAAGGAAAGATTGTGTTATTGTAAGAAACTGTGTTTTTCATACTTAATACAGAGATCAGTTTGACTACTCAAGATTCACAAAGAGTTTATGTGTTTGATGTTCTTATGGCTTTTTTCAATTACTTATTTGCAGTGGTATGAGCTTGTGATACTTATAATTCATTGGAAAATTCTCTAACTTCCTTCACATGCTTATAAACTGTGTTGTTTCACTGTGTTACTATTTTATTCATAAACCTAAACTCTAAGTGCCTTGACTTCCATGTTTTTCTGATCATGTTGTTTTGTTGAAGACTATTTTGACTCCATAGCCCAATAGATATTTTCTAATCATAGTTTCAACCAGCCAACCAGTTGTACTTTTGTTCATTTTGTTCCTAGAGTTAGCCATCTAATCATTAATCAAAAACCCTAAACCTAGTGAGAGAGCCCTCTCAGGTTGAGGAGGCTAAGCCTCAACCAAAAGATTGGTTTGAAAGAGTTACTCAGAGTCTACTTGATCAGCAGCCTATCAAATTCAGACTTTGTGATAACACGAGGGAATTCATAAACTACAAATGGGCATTGGTGTCGACATCCAATGGTGATTGAGAACTAATTGCATAATATGTCCCATTTCTAGTTGAATGTTAATTGACCATTGATTTTAACGAATTTGTAACTCTCCAAATTCTATAATGTAAGTGGATTTCTTGTAACTCGATTATAGCAAGAACATAGAATACTTATATGGAATAATGATTAATCATAATATGCATCTTCATTTGTACCTTAATTGTTATTGAGGCTTTGGGTCTTCATAGTAAACAACAACGAATGGGTGGAAAGATTAGGAATTCTTTCTGAGAGCAACTATTGCAATAAATAATTCAAGTATTTGGAGAAGCAAGTTTGTTTTTCCACATTTATGGTTAATTTTCTCATCATCATTTTTTATGAGTTTCTATACAACATTCTAGTGGAAAAAATGTTGAATTTGTATCTCCATTTGCTTCCATGTTTATAGGTCCTCCCTGCAAATAACATGTATTTTCATGATTTGGTGCTTTTCATCAATCCAATTCTTCTACCTCATCTACTAACACATTATTTTTTTTATTTTATTTATGCCATAAGACCCATCAATTCCATCAAAGTGCATATTATGGTCTACACCACTAAGCATATATTGTTCCACTTGCTCTATATAAAAATGGTAGCCTATAGAGAGATGCTCTTTTCTATATTTAGTGTTTTCGGATCTCAAATTTATGGGTTTAGGACTCTCTTTTTAACTTGTTCAATTACTCCTCCATATTGATTGAAGCTTATTATTTTTTATATATCTTTTGCAAAACGACCATATTTTTTCGAACATTCCCATGTTAAGGTATGAATCTCCAAACACAAATAATACCCCTCCCTATTGCTCCCATCTCACCAAAGTGCTTCGAAGAACCGTGACAAAGAATACATAAAACCCTAGTGTAAAGAAATAAAAGAGGTGATGACCATTAAACACTAACTCAATTCACTTTCAAATCCCACAAAATGCTAGGGTTTGATTTTAGGTCTACTTATTCAAGGGTGTTTTTAACTGGAAAATGATGTTACAAATAATGTTTTGTGTGAGGTAAGTAGTAGAATGACTATTTTCTATTATCACTCCCAAATATTATATCAATTTTCTTGAAGCTTTGAAAAGTATTGTGGTAGTTTCCCTATTCCAAATGACAGAGCTTTATGATTCAAATTGGATCATTATATTTTTTGTTATCCATATCGATGCTTTTAGGGTGAAAAAAATAAAGAAAATAACTTACAAGAGCAGTTTTCATAGTAGGACCCATTTTGGAGTATTGGGGATTGAGACCTTCTAAGGTTAGTTTGACACCTTAAATGATAGTTTTTTTGAGGAAAAATCTTGGTTTCTTAAGTGTGCATCCCCTAGCACTACTCTACACTTGAAGATATTTCCTACAGTGTAAGAATCACATCAATTAGAGTTTAGATGCAAAATTTATGTCTCCTTGAAGTTGACCTATGGTGTTTGACCAACATAATTCGAAAGGATGCCACATCAACCCTCATTACTCATGGAAATTGGGTTATGCACATGGACCTTATGAATGAGACCCTAGAAGGGTCAAGTTGTAACCCATATTGAAGGTTGAATGGGTCAACTTTAACCCCTAGTTAGCTATCGAGTTGTGTTATACTTGGGCCACTAGGAGGAAAAAGGGTTCAATTATATTATAGTGGCTTTTCTTCCATAGTAGAGAAGTGTAATTGAGAATGAATAGAGAGAGGAAGCCAAGTCATATCCTTGTGTTATTATGGTTTCTGAGTGATTATTTTATCTCTTCTCTATTTTTCTGCATTTTTTTTATATATTTCACACATAAGTAGAAGACATTAACTTCATAAATTTAGAAATATAAGGAAATTAATCCTTAGAGTATAGATTTTGGATTTCAATAGATTTTTATCAAATTCATTGTGATGATATATCTAATGGAATATCCACAATAATTTACAAATCATATTGGTATCATACCAGACGTCTTTGGGTCATTATGGGAAAGTTGTAGAGTATCTAGATCGATTTAAGTAGAAATTCATAACACCTCAGCTATGGTTGATGAATCTATTTTTATTAAGCCTCCAAATTCGGTAGAGCAGAGATTCGCAAGGCTGGAAGAGAAATTCATAAATATCAATCATAATATGAACCTCCTTATGATAGCTCTGGAAAATAAGCTTAGAATTTGTTGAGACAAAGGTTCCAACTCATATGTCATATCAGAAGGAAAATTGGGGAATTGAGAAGAACCATAACAGTAGTCTAAGAAAGAACCGAAAAAATAACATCCCAACTCAAATGTCATGAATTCATAACCCATGTTCAAAAAGGAAGAAAAGGTCAACATCAAGACATTCTAAGGTGATATTGATGCCTTAAAATTAAATCATTTTTTGCAACAATTAGATTTGTATTTTATTATTCACCACATAGAGGAGAAATAGAAATTTTCATTCACTTCTTTGAAACTAGAGTGCCATGCCCTAACTTGGTGGGAAAGCCACATAGAAGCATCGAGGCTAGAGAGGGATACTCCAGTGATTGAATTGGAGGATTTAAAAACTCCCATAAAGTCCCAATTGTACCCTATCAAGTATCTGATGGATTTTGTGGTATTACTTTCAGCAAAGATGGCAGAGTGTGCTGAAGAAAACCATAAAGTTCAAGAATATGGAAACAATGTTGGTATATCTCCCAATAACCCAAACATACTCCTCAAGTATCTTGGGGGTCTACATAACCATATACGAAAGCAAGTGATGTTGTTCAAACCTATAATGTTGGATGAGGCTTATATACAAGCACAATACTTAGAAAACATATGCCAGAAGAAAGGGAAGTTAAGTGATTCAAAACATAAGGAACACCAAGAAGCTTCTAAATCAGGGATGAAGAAGTGGAAGGTGAGGAAGGATAAGAAGATAACTACCACAACACACTAGTGCAAAGATCGTAGCAACTAGTGTAACATTGATGATCACAAAGAGGAGAAGTGTTGGAAACTACATCCAAAACTTAACCCAAAGGAATAGAAGAAGGATGATAAGAATAAAAATATCATGGCCACAAATTGAAGCAATTAGGCAGAAAGCAACTCCGATGTGGACAAGAAAATTGTTTATACATTAGTGCAAAAAGGGGTGAATATGAGTAGCCTTTAACAAAAAGAAGAGAAGTGTTAAGAACACACTTATAATGAGAGGTGGGGCAGGGGGAGGGTGAATTCATGTACAATAATTTTTACTTATATAAAAATTAATGAACCATAAGAAAAAAATGACATATGAGATGTATCAACTATAGAACATGGAACACAAGATTTACATGGAAACTCTTATGGGAGAAAACCGCAAAACGTATTTTTATAATTCTTTGTAGGCACCAACCTGCTGTCACAAATATTTGTAGGAACTAACCTACTAGAGACATTGATGCTTACAATTGACAATATTTGTAGGAAATAACGTATTAGGGACACCAATCCCCACCGCTATAAATATTCATAGGCACCAACCAATTTCTATTGGAGACACTAATGCCCATTTCCAAAAATACTTATAGGTGCCAACCTACCTCACCAAGTTTACTTACTACTTATGCCTTCACCAAGTCGACTAATTACTTCTAACTTCACTAGGTCTACATGTTGGCTTTGCCTTCACCGGGTCTGCTTCTTCCAAAACTTCCTGTTTTTGGCCTTTTCCAAAGAACAAAATTGTACAACATGCCATGTATCCAATTTTAAAAATGTGACTCTCAAATTTTCACTTGAGGCACTTCTATAAGTCTCCCCAGATCTCTTAAAATCTGATAGTATGAAAAGTCCCAAAAAAACAAGTTACAACAAAAACTCCAAGTTGACATGTTTGAAACTGATTTCAAGATAATTCAAAAACCATAATTTTTTCAAGGAATATCTTTAAAAGTATAGTGAATCAAAGTTTACAATTTTTACTTAAGATATTTCTATATGTCTACATAATTCTCTAAAAATTTCACGGTGTAAGACATCCCAAAAAATAAATTATAGTCAAAATGCGACACTTACTTATTTCAAACTAATTTGATGACTATTCAAATACCCTAACTTCCATAAGGTGTATCTCTAAAATTATAGTGCACCAACATTTGAAATTTTCCTTAAGGTACTACTATATGTCTCCATGGGTCTTTGAGAAATTCAGAGTCCAAAACATTGAAGAAAATATGTTATAGTGAAAATCCCAAACTAACATGTTTGAAGGACAAGAAGATAACCACCACATACACTAGTGTAAAGATCCTAGCAAACATTGCAACCACAATAACATTGATGATCACATAGAGGAGAAGTGTTAGAAACTACATCCATAACTCAACCCAAAGACCCAAAAGAAGGATGGGAAGAATAAAAATCTCATGGCCATATATTCGAGTAATCAAGTGGAAAGCAACTCAGATGTGGATGAGAAGATTATCTACACATTAGTGCATAAGGGGGTGAAACTAAGTAGCCTTCAATAACAAGAAGAGAAGTGTTGAGCACACATTTATACTAAGAGTTGGGTGGGGAAGGGTGGAGGGTGAATCAATATAATATATTTTTTTACTTATTTAAACATTATTGAACAATAAGACATAAATCACATATGAGATCTAGCAGCTATAGAAAATTGAACACAACATTTACACGAAAACTCTTATGGGAGAAAACCACACATATTCTTTTCATAATTATTTGTAGGCACCAACCTACTAGAGACAACAATTCTTGCTGGTACAATGTAGGCACCAACCTACTAGAGCTACCAATTCCCACCACTACAAATATTTGTAGGCAAAAACCTATTAGAGACATTAATGCCCATTGCTGCAAAAATATCTAGGCATCAACCTACTTCATTGAGTCTACCCATTACTTATGCCTTCACTAGGTTTGCTAGTTCCTTCATCCTTCATTAGGTATGCTTGCTTCTTCTTCCTTCACCAGGTCTACTTCTCCCAAAAATTATTGTTTTTGGGCTCTTCTCGAAAACAAACTCGTATGGTGTGCCATGTATCCAATTTTTTCAAATATAATTCTCAAAATATTACCTGGGGTACTTCTATATGTCTCCTTAGATCTCTAAAGATTTCACAGTCTGGAAAATCCCAAAAAAGAAGCTACAACAAGAATTCCGAGATGACCTATTGGAAACTAATTTCAATCCATTCATAAACCCTAAATTCCAGAAGGAATATCTATAAAACTATAACAAACCAAAGCCTAAAACTTTTACATAAGATACTACTATATGTAAGACTTAAGGGTTAGCTCAATTTGTCAAATTCCCATCGCCAAAGGACCTCACTAATGGGACGTCACAGGGTCAATTCTCCTCGATGCCCTCAGAGTTAGGCTCTACTAATAAGTAGATGGGATATGATCCCTTCGGGTGGATCTACCCAGATATTTCCTCGGGAAAAAAGATACTACTATATGTCTCAACAGCTCTCTATAAACTTCAGAATATTAAGACATCTCATAAAATAAGTTATAGTGAAAATTACACACTAACATGTTTGGAATTGATTTCAAGACTATTCAAAAACCCTAAATTTGATAGGGCATATCTCTGAAATTTTGGAGAACCAAAGTTCAAAATTTTTACTCAAGGTAATGCTATATTTATCCAGAATTCTACGAAAATTTTACAGTCGTAAATATCCTAGAAAATAAGTTATAACGAAAATATGAAACTAACCTACTTGAAACTGATTTCAAGACTTTTCGACAATGTTAATTCCATAGGGCATATCTTAGAAAGAATAACGAAATAATGACTAAATTTTGTACTGCATGTACATGAATATGTCATATCCAACCCTATAAAGAATTTCAAAATAAAAGTTATAGCAAAAATTCCAAGATGGCTCGTTAACTCCATAAATCACATTTTTTCTCCACCTTTAAAAACCTCAAGAATATTCCCTAGATTCTCTTGCACACTTCGAATATCTCCTTGCTTGGATGATATTCAAATGCACTCATCTATTATTTGTTTATAGTGATTTTACATTCACTTATGGGGACAATTTGTAAAACTGGCTACGAAAATATAACATCACACATACGTCAAATTTGAAGACCTGGAAAATAATGTAAAATTGCTAAATCTATCATTTCAATTTCATTTGCGAGTTGATTCTTCGATTCTTGTATAGATGTAAGATGGTTGTGGATAAGAATAATAATATCATCCACATGTAATAAAATAATGATGATGTCATCATCAAAGTTCTTTACATATAGATTTACATTAGAGCTATACTGTTTGAAACCATTCTTCAAGAGATAAGTATCATTTTTTCATACCAAGCCCTATGTGTCTCGTTAAAAAGAGAGATAACGTTTTTAGAGTTGTTTATAAAAAATATTATGACTAATTAATAAATCATTAAAATAAAAGATATTATCATTATTAAAAATTAATAAATACATTTTCTTTTAAGTTAATATTGTATTTCACCAAAATATAATGAAAACTGGGTACATTATATAACCAACCAACTTAAACATGTTACCTTGTAGATAGTCTCAATCTACCTCGAAAAAACCAGATATTTTTGACCAACTACCAATTGAATAATTTGTCAAAAATTCTAACAATTTTAACAATTCTAACACGATTAACATATCAACTACAATAGTATAAAATAAAAAAATGCAATCTAACATTCATAGAATCAAGAGTTTGAGGAGGTGACCGGCACTGGATCTTTCACACTAGAGCCTAGAGGCGCTGGAGGAGTAGGTTCATGTTGAAGGTGTACTCTATATGAGCTAACATCACATCCATTCTTTCTAAGCATACCCACTAGTTTCTATAGACCTATTTAACATCTTCCAAACCTGCAAATATATTATATATTTCTTCCTATTTATCCTTTAAGACCCTAGCCTACAGGGTCTTCATCTGCCAGTAGAGAGAGATGGAATTAGGCTACTACTTCCTTCTTCCCTTGGTATGCCTAGGGTTTTGAACCTTGGTAGAAACTTCACCTAGAATCTTAGTGTCTGACAAAGCTTGTATGTCTCTAACAACAAGGGATTGCAATTGGTGAATCTCATTTTGGGTTTTAGTGGGGATGGTCAAATGATAGGTATCAACAACTTCCTGAGCCAACTTATGGGCACAGTTACATTCTTGAGCATTGTAGCCTCCCTCCACATGCTTACTATGCATTCTTTGTCATTGCATGCCAAACATAAATATATTGCACTAGAGTTCTACACAAGGATTATTTGTGTCCGAATGCTGAGAGAAATTGTGACACAAGGCCCGAGTCGACTGTAAGACAGAGAGTTGAGAAAATTTGTGGACAAATATTTGAATGGAGTGAATAATTACCTAGTCCTTGGTTGAGGTGAATACCATATGCAATATTCAGAAGGTTGAAGTAGAATCCAGTGTGTTGAATGAATGAGGATCACTTGAGGAGCTACAACCTACTATAGTATTGTATCCTCCTATCCCTGCTACCTTCAGGTAATGAGGACCCCTCCACACTAGCGTAGAGTGCTCACCTGCATAGGATTAAGATCAGAAACAAGGTGATAGCAAATCCTTTTGAATTTACTCCAATAATAAACACAATAAAGATTCCTAGAATTAATAGTGAAATTGTGTTAACAAACCTCACACTACTCCCAATTTACTCAGGCCATTTTTCCTATCGAGGTCTTATCTTCCCAACCCCCTCCTTGACATTGCGAATGGATGTACAAACCTTTAAGCATTGTATTCCATAGACTCATTCATATTAACTAGTCACATGCTTGTGCATGCATGGGAATGCCTACATCAACCTTGACATTTATTGACCTCTCTGGCAGGTATCAAGCTTCTTCCCCAATCCTACTATTATCCCAAAAGGTCACCCATGGGAAAATAAACGCAAATTATTTTAATAAAACAAAAAAGTTAAATATTTGGGAATTTTGATTTTTTTTGGATTTATTATCATTATTCTTATATACTAAAATTGTGTAATATTAGTATTTTATAATTTTATATTTTTTTTAATTTAAACGAACTTATTAAGCCTCCCTTCATTATACAATAAAAAAATTGTTACTATAATCATAATGAACATCGAAAAGTATTCCTATTTCAATATGTGTTCTCTTCCTTTAATTAGTGAACATTCTCATTACGCTGGTTTAAAATGGTAACAAGGATCCAAATAAATTGCAGCGACACACTTGTTTTTTTCTAATCTGAGTCGAAAGAGAACTCACATAAATACTTGATTGGTATGGAATCTCAATCTCCTGAGGAATAATCGACTCCTGAAAAGCATTTTAGACTAGATTTAATCGTTCTTATCAATGCCATTTGGTGATGTTGAAAGCACAATAAAGGAAAATAAAATCTGTAAGAGATGAGTGATTTATGTAAGTTAAGGTTGTGTAGGGATTATGTTTGAAATTTAAAGAATTATGTTATTATTATATTTAGTAAATTAGGGAAATATTTTTATTAATTCTTTTATGATTTGGTATGGATATGTATATAGTGATACAAAATTAAAAAATGATCGATAACAAATATGGATATTTATACAGTGACAAAAAATTAAAAAATGATCGATATCATCGTATTTGTTAGTATTATACAAAATTTAAAACATAATTTATATATATATATATAAGAGGTTCAAATCCCTTAGGAAAAAATGTTTCTTATATATTACTAAATGTTAAGAGAATGTCCAAGAAGCATAAGCATATACTTGTTAAAAGATGATTATTAAATTCACAAAGAATGGCCAAGAAGCATCAATATTCTAGAAAGGAAAATGACATGATGAAACACAATATTTTAACATGATCATGTCATTGTATATCACATTACTACATGCACAAAGAATGTCCAAGAATAATAAACCCATCTAATTGTTGAGGCACGAAATGGGGAGCCAAAGAGGGAAATAAGTGGAGGGCATGACTGATGGGTGGCATTCTTATGACGATGCAAGTTATCGTAATCTTCCATGACACTAATCCCAGATAGTCATTGATCATTTGAATAGGAATGACTAGTGCTCCATGCACTACTTAATCGAGAAGATGCAGCTATGAACAACGGATAATCTGTTGGAAAGGTAGAGGAGCTTCAACACAAACTTCATACACAAAACAAACAAGCTGTGAATCTTCTATTAAAGTCACCAAAACTTGATTATTACAATGAACCCAATGAAGGGTATTTAACCTTTTCCAACTAGCGACTCACCTAAAATAAATTGACATGAAACCACACACTATAAATTCGACTATGAATTAACTTGACTTGACTCAACGCTCAGTTAATTAACTCTCTAATTTTAGACAACTCCTCATGCAGGAGTAATTAGATTATTTTAACACTCCCCCTTAATTACGACCGCTAAACTAAAACATGACTCATGACAACTCAAACATGTCTTTTGGTCTATGTTTCAGCTGGGCTTACAACACCCAAGTTTCTTCTATGAAACTCAAACACATATTTTGCTAATGACTTAGTAAATATATCATCCAATTGATCACAATATTTACAAGGCTTCAAGTGAACTTCTTCATTGCTCACAAGTTCTCTAATAAAGTGATAACTAGTATCAATATGCTTGCTCTTTTGATGAAACAAATTATTCTTGGATAATGCAATCACTAGGGTGTTGTCACAATATATTGATGTTGATCCTTGTTGTTTCCGCTTGAGTCCATGAAATACTCTTCTTAACCAGACTACTTGACATGTTGTTGATGTTGCTGCTACATATTCTTCTTCTGGTAATGAAAGTGTCACAATAGGCTGCTTCTTACATGCCCATGAAATCACACCTAAACCAACATGGGACACCAAACCAGAAGTGCTCTTCCTATCATCCAAGCTGCCCGCAAAATCACTATCTTTGTATCCAATGAAATCCTTCTTTTCTTACAGTGCTTGCATAGATTATGCCACAATCTCTAGTTCCTACTATGTATCTTAGAATTCTTTTTCCTACACTCCAATGTGTGTATTCTGGAGTCTCCATAAATATGGAAATCAAACTCACTCCTTGCATAATATCTGATCTTGCAGCTGTGATATTCGTAAGGCTGCCAACCAATCTTTTAAATAGAGTTGGATTGAACTCTGATCCTTCATCATCCATGCTTAACTTTGTACCTGTTGCAACTGGTGTAGGGACAAGTTTTTAATTCTCCATCGTAGATCTCTTTATCAAATCTCTAACATATTTATTTTGACAAATAAAAATTCCTTTTTCAGATTTCTCAAATTCTATGACAAGAAAATATTTCATGAGACCAAGGTCTTTCATCTGAAATTCTTTCATCATGGCTACATTAAATTCATCTAACTCAAAATCACCTGTAAAAATCATACCATCAAAATATAATCAAACAATAAAAATCTGTCCATGCTCATTTACCTTTGTGTACAAGGTAGGCTCCATGTTGCTTCTGCAAAATCCATTCTTAATCATATAGCTATTGATTCCACTATACCAAGCTCTAGGCGATTGCTTCAGTCCATAGGGTGCTTTCTTTAACTTGTAAACTCTATCTTCTTTACCATCAACTTCATATCCTTGAGGCTGCTTTACATAAATTTCTTCTTCTAGAATTCCATTTAAGAAGGCTGATTTCACATCCATCTAATATACTTTCCACTTGTTCTGAGCTATTGTGGCTAGAATTTCTCTTACAGTATCCAGTTTGTCTACTGGAGTAAACGTTTATCCAAAGTCTATTCCTGGTTGCTGCGACAATCCTTTTGCTACAAGTCATGATTTAAATTTGTTAATTTTACCTTTCTCATTCAATTTTGTCTTGTACACCCATTTTACACCAATGAGGTTTTTGTCCTTTGGTGAATCAACCAAATCCCATGTATCATTCTTTTCAATAGCTTCAAGTTCTTCATCCATGGCTCGCACCCAATTTTCATCTCTCATTACTTCTTCAAATGAAGAATGTTCGAATGAAAAGAATGGAAAAATTGAACTAACATCCAAATCATCATAAATATATTTCATACTTCTCATCTTTCTCTTACCATTGCTTGATTCATCACCTGATTGATTGTTGGGAGAATCTCGATCTGTTGATCTACTTGAAGATCCATGCTGCTAAGAAAATCTTGGAGTCTTTGTTGGTGTGTGTCTGTTTGGTGTCTTTACCTGTGATTCTTGTTGCTCCTTGTCGACTACGTCGTCTTCTTCCATCAGTGGCACTTGTGTATCAATTGTTTTGTCTATACTACCATTCCACGACTCTTATTCTTTGAACAAAACATCTATTCTAATTATGATCTTCTTGGTGATAGGATTATACAATTAGTAAGCTTTTTATTGCTCACTATAACCAATAAATATGCATTTTTCACTTTTATCATCAAATTTTCATCTTTGCTCCTTAGGCACATGCGCATAAGCTACACGTCCAAACACTCCGAGATGAGATACGCTTCAAGATATACCTAACCATGCTTGTTCTAGTACTCTGTTCATTACACTTTTCGTAGGATATTTGTTGAGCATATAAATAAAACATGCAACTACTTCTTCCCAGTACTCATTAGACAAGTTTCTTCCTTTCAACATGATTCTTGCCATGTTCATAATTGTTTTGTTCTTTCTCTTTGCTACACCATTCTACTGCGGTGTGTATCTAGTTGTAAATTGTCTTATGATTCCATGTTATTTGCACTAATCATGAAATGCCTTTGAGTCATATTCTCCACCACGATACGACTTCAATACCTTGATCTGTTGATCACTTTGGTTCTTCGCTAAGGTTTTGAATTCCTTGAACTTTGCAAAAGTTTCAAACTTCTGCTTTAAGAAGTAAACCCAAGTCTTTCTGCTATAGTCATCAATGAAAGTGAGGAAGTAATAGCTTCCACCAATCGATTGTGTCCTCATAGGTCCAAACAAGTCCTTGTGCACTAGCTGAAGAGGTTGCTCTGCTCTGTTTGCAACTACCTTTGGAAAAAATTCATGGTGTTGCTTTCCCAAGATGCAACACTCACAAGTACTAGCAGGTTCTTTGATGGGAGGTAATCCTCTGGCCATTTGTTTCTGTTGCAAAATTCTTAAACCAGAAAATTACAAGTGTTCAAATCAAAATTTCCATAACAAATAATCATTAGAACATGCAACTGTAAAATAACTGACCTAATCAACGTAATTCATGACTATAGGAAAGAGTTTGTTCCTTCTCATATGCACCTTTTCTATCAGTTGCTTGCTTGGGGGCTTGCCATATATAACACATTCTTGTACTTGAAAGATAAATTTGTATCCCTTATGTGTCAATTGACCAACACTTATCAAATTATGTTTGACAGAAAGGACATATTACACCTCTGAGATTGTCTTCGACTCCCCCTACTAGGTCAGAATTTTGACCACTACTTTTCCATCTACATCCACAGTCTTGTCAGTCCCCAACTTTACCTCTGTCTTCACAAATTGATCCAAATTTGCAACCAAATTCTTGTTACCTACCATGTTGCTACTGTAACCAGTTTTTAATAGCCACACATTATCATAAAGTTCATGCATGGTATGGAAAGTTAGGAAGATGGAGTTAGGACTCTCTATAGTGACATTAGCTCTCTGGTTCCCTTGATCAGTTATCCTCTTCCTACAATCATGGGCATAATGACCAAATTTATTGCAATAATAACATCTCACCTTTGATTTGTCAACTCTTTGATTGTTGTTGAAGTTTTTGATGGTGCTTCCACTTTCATGTTCATGCTCTTCTCGGCCATCTCTCTGACCACCATATCTTCCGCCTCATCCTCCGCCTCTCGATCTACTTCTGCCTTGACCTCTGTCTCTTGAAATAGAAACATGACTTTTGAAAGAAGTTTCTAAAGTGGAATCTTTATTTCTGTCTATCCTTGCTTCAAGCACTAGAAGTGATCCATCATCTCATCAACTGTCAGTGATGTGAAACCCTTGGCTTCTTCTATGGTTGCTACCACAACATCAAATTTGGTAGACAAAGATATGAGGACCTTTTCAACCACTGTTTGATCTTTAATTTATTTACCATAAATTTTTAACTGATATACGACTGTTATGACCTGATTCATGAAATAATTGATGTCCTTTGTCTCCTTCATCTGCAGACTTTCAAAATATCTCCTAGTATTATGGAACTTAACAATATTGACTTTGGTAATATCGTTATAGTTTGTCACCAAAGTATTCCATGCTTCCTTTTCTGAAGACGTGATCATAATCTTCTGGAACAATGCTCGGTCCACTTCATCCTAAATAAGCTCCCTGACAGATCCCTCTCTGAATTATTGAGAGCTCATTCTTCTTCTTCAGTTTTATGTTCTAAAAACCCAAATTGGACATAATCCCAAACATCATGAGCCTGCAACGTGGTCGCCATCTTAATCGCCAACTCATCATAATCCTTCCCTGTAAACAGCCAAAACTTGGGTTGGAAATATGAGAAAGCCATATTTCTTCAGTTTCTTGGAAATGCAGAGGAGCTTAAACATAAACTTCAGACACAAAACACATGAGATGTGGCTTTTCTGTTGATCACACAAAAAATTGATTATTACAATGAACTTGATGAAGGGTATTTAAATGTTTCCAACGAGCGACTCGCCTAAAATAACTTGACATGCAACCCACACACTATAAATTCGACTATGGCTAAACTCGACTTGACTTAACGCTCAGTTAACTGAGTCTCTAATTTTAGCCAACTCCTCACGTGGGAGTAATTAGATTATTTTAACATAGTTGATCATGACCTGGTTATCACCACCATTGTTCTCAATTAATCTTTTCATGCAGTCACTTTCAACAACAACTGTCACGATCATGATCATTTGAATAGGAATGAATAATGCTCCATGCACTCCTTAATCTAGAAGATGCAACTTTGAACGACGAATAGTCGATCATGACCTAGTTATCATTCACCATTGTTCTTACCAGTGATCCTCCACAACACTAATTCCAGGGCTTCATGGAGAGGTACTGTAGTTCTGCATGACTTTGTTATGAATTCATTGCAGATTGATGATTAGAAATTGTAATTACTCTTACATGTTAGAGTTGGCCGAATTTAGGAGAGTTTGAGTCAAGTGGAGTGACTTCAATTTAAGTTGTATTTTGGGAAATGCCAAATTTAGAGTGTGTATGTGCATGTTGAGTTATTTTGGGTGAGTAGCTAGTACGAAAAAGCATAAACACCCCTCATGAGTTCATTGTAAGAATCAAGTTTGTGTGATCAATAGAAGAGTCACAGCTCATGTTATTGTTTGTTTGTCCAATTTGTATTTCCTCTCCTTTTCCTTTCCAACAAATTAGTATTAGAGCAAGAAAATCTAAAATGCCAGAGATTCTGCGGCCGCAGCTAGCAAGGACCTAGAGGGTCAAAAGTTTCACCAAAGCCATTGAGAAATAAGTCGTACTTTGTGAAATTTTTCTAAATAAAGAGTGGTTGCACCCCGAAACGCAACCAACCAAGGAAGAACCAAAAGAGACCAAAAGGTTGTGAGCAGTCTGTAGACAACCAATGTTTGTGGTTTCGAAATCCATGTGTTTTGAAGAAATAGCCATAACTTCCTTGAACAAGCGTATCAACTGCTGGTTGCCGTAGAGTAAAGGGTCAAAAGTTAGGTAGCCTCTAAAAAGTCAAAATTTTGCGTAGGCAAGATTAAAGGTTATAAACTTTCATGGCTATTCGAAATATTAATGGTTTTTGTTAAAAAAATCATTTGAAATGGTATGGATTCATAATGCCTCACGTGATTTTTAAAAGGGCCTCTTCGGAAACGGCATATGGGATGTTTTAAAAGGGTTTTATTAAAAAAGAAGAGTTTAAAATTAATGCTTTTTTGTTTAAAAAGTCATTTGAAATGGTATGGATTTATAATGCCTCACGTGATTTTTAAAAGGGCCTCTTTTGAAAGGGCATATGGGATGTTTTGAAAGGCTTTTATTAAAAAAGAGGAGTTTTATTTTAAGGTTATCATTAAGAAAGGGTGAATAAGAAATTATTATTATTATTTATTAATTTATTTTTTTATTTTTCTTTTTTCGAAAAAGATTCTATTCGGAAAGTGAGTTTAGGATTTTGTAAAATCTCTCTTTTTACAAGAATATTTTGGTGTTTTGTCAAGCACGACAATGTTTTGGGTTTATATACCGTGGTTTTGAGAAGGTAAACAACATAACAATCGAGCTAAAAAAGATAATGAAAAACATGATGCAAGAAAGGACATGGATGCTTTTGAAGACAATGATAAATGCATTGAAACCATTTTTCAGCAATGAAGTCAAGAAGAGATAATATTCTACTATCAAGAAATATGACAGAAAAAATGTGAGGAATATGAAGTACAAGAAGCAAGCAAAACAAACAATTTGAAGATGAAGAGTTGTGACAACCATCCATAATTGAACGAATCCTTGAAGAATCAATTGTAGAAGACCAACTAAGATCAAATTCAAGACAAGCCAAAGAAAAATTGCAGCAACAACTAAGAATGAAGTAGTTTCAAGGATATAGAATCTTGAAACGGAGAAAAGAAAATGCAATATTGTCAAAGTTTTGAATCATTTTAAGCCTAGCTGAGACAGACATAGACTATTAGACATGTTTGAGTGATAATTGAGTCAATTTTTATTGTACGCCTAACATGCATAGTTAGGTCATGTTTGAGCTATGTTGATTCATACAAACATAATTAAGAGGGAGTTTTTCTAGCGTTTTAATTATTTATTAGTGAAAATGAGATATATTCAATCCGGATGAACCGCTAGATTAACCGTGTGTGACTTTGCTCAAATTTGCAAACCAAATGGACAGTGAATGCGTGAACTCCAGAACTAGAGCTTGACCAGGTAGCTCAACTCCCACACTGTTACTTTCGAACAGAGAGGTTGGAATGCACTGCCATGCATGTGCAAGCTGCACTTAATTAGTCACGGAACCTCTTGGAGATATAAAAATAGCATGACTTGAGACACACCTCTCCTTTGAGTTTTGATTGGCACACTTCTTACAAATACGGATCATACAGATCTCAGGTCAGGCCACAGATCAATGACAATATATAACACGCCCATCCTCAAGTTTCAGGAAAATATATTAATCAAAACTTAACATAGACCTTAAAGGTTGTGATGTTTTAGGAATATACACTAATCAAACCATAATAATATAGTTATTAAATGTACTCAATACAAAATGTATATGGCATTGTAATAAATTGATGATAGGTTAAGAAATATCAATACAATATCATAGTCTATGAAACATTAATTAAATGGATAAATTCAGACCATTTGTAAAGCTTTATAATTACCTGAAAAGAGAGAAAATAGTCTTAGAATATATCTGGACTGAATCTATACTCGCGAATCTACTCGATGGTATTCGATTTCCTATGAAATTGGCCTTTTTCCTCTCCTAAGCGTTAGTCTTTGTCCTTATAATAAAACACCAAGTCCAACCCCATCCTTGTCTTCACACTCGCTTTTTATTCCTCTCCACTAAATTAGTTTCCAATTTCTGGGTACATAGCTGAATTATATTTCGTTGACAAAAACGGGTTAAATAATTTACAATCATTTAATCCCATTAAGTCAATTATAGATTTATAATGCTCTTTGAAGTTAATATCTATTTAAACAATATATCGTAAAAGAAATGTCTAATTCTTCATCATTATTATTATATTTAGATTTGGATCTTATGTAGATGTTGAATATAGTAACTAATTGTATAATTTATATATATATAAAATAATGGGATGAAGTATTTTTTTAGAATTTCATGTTTTTATTAGTCTTTGATGCCAATTATTGTGTCAAGAGGGGTACTTTACAACCCAATATGACCCATATATGTAAGTATGTCATGTAATCTAAAAATAATAAGAATGATTTTCTTTAATGTTGGTAAGACATTCATTTGAATCTTAAATTATATATAACTTAAATCTGTAGATTATATATAACTTTATACTCTTATTAATGAACTAAGATTAATTATTAAAATAAAAATTTGTATTATTATATATAATTTGAATGGATAAGAAATTATCTCAGGTGTTTAATAGATCTTTTTATCATATACATAGATTTGAATGGATCATAAATTTACTTTTAAAAAAAAAAAAATACCACATTAATGTTCCAAATTAGGTAACATTTTAAACATATTTACTCTTAACTAAAACCAATACCATTTCTTAAATCAAAGAAAAAATTTTAATTCAACACAAAGAATCAAAAATATTTCTCCAAAATCTTTTAATATTTCTTCTAATTAAATATTTATAAGATGAATTTTTAAAAGGAAAAGTCATATATATTAATTTGGTGAAGTTTTATTATGAATTTTGATATCATTGGCATGTAAAAACATCATTAAATCTAATATTGATATTAAAATATTAATATTATTGAATTTAACAATTTTGAATTAATTTTTTTATATTATAATATATATTAATATATCATGATATATAATTAACTCTAGATATATATGAAGGGAAGAAAAAAGACATAGAGTGGTAGAGGTGGGGAGATAGGGGGAGTGACAAGGGAGAGATGGAGATACAATGAAGGAGAGGGGGGAGGAGGAATGAATAGAGAGAGAAAGAGAGGAGTGAGAGATGGAGCTAAGGGTAAGAGAGAGAGAGGGAGACACAAATATGGAGTGGAGAGAGAGGAGGAGAGAGGGAGGGAGATAGTGACAAGATTTGAGGGCACAAACAAAGAGAGAGAGTGAGAGCGAGAGAGAGAGAGAAATGGGGGAGAGAGAAGGAAGTAGAAGAGAAAGGGAGAGAGAGAGAGGACTATAGAGAGGACTTGCGAGGGAGGAACAAAGAGATGGAGTTGAAGGGGGAGAGAGGGAGTGAAGAGGAAATACATATAGAGAAAAAAGGGGAGAGAGAGAGAGAGAGAGAGAGAGAGAGAGATAGTGATAAGGGAGGGATGGAAGGAAGGGGGAGAAAAGGAGAGAGGGGGGGAGACAGTGACTAAGTTGGAGAGTAAAGAGAGAGAGAGAGGGGAAACATAGGGGGTAGTAGACAAAGGGAGGTGGGAGAGAAATGGAGAGGGAGGAAGGAAGAGAGAAGGAGAGATGGAGGGGGAGAGAGAGTGAGGTAAGAAGAAATACATAGAGATAGAAAGGAAGAGAGAGAGAGAGGAGAGCGAGAGGGAAGAGAGATAGAAGGGGGAGAGAGCAAAATAAGAGGAAGAGTGAGGGAGAGGGAGATGAAAAGAGAGGGAGAAATAGATAGATATGGAGAGAGAAAGAGAATGCGTGTTTTGGGGGTGAGATAGAGAGACAAGGAAGGAGAGATGGAGGGAGATATAGATGGAGAGGTAGATAGGGAAGAAGATTTCTTACACTAGATGCATTAATTTCAATGTAGATAATGATTTCTAATCCTATTTGATTGTGTGCAGTAGATGCATTGATTTGGGTGTAAATGATGATTTCTAATCCTATTTAGTTGCTTGCACTAGATGCATTTATTTTCAGTGTAGATGTTGATTTCTAATTCTATTTTCTTTCTTTCTCTAGACACATTGATTTCAGTGTAGATGATGTTTTCTAATCCTATTTGATTTCTTGCACTAGATGCATTGATTTCGGTGTAGATCATGATTTTTAATTATATTTCATTTCTTGCATTAGATGCATGGATTTCAGTGTAAATGTTGATTTCCAGGTTTATTTGATTGCTTGCATTAGATGCATTGATTTTAGTGTAGATGTTGTTTTCTGATCCTATTTGATTGCTTGCATTAGATGGATTAGATGTTGTTAATATTGAGGCTATAAATTATTAAAAATACTTTTCAAGATTAGATGGGGGGGGGAGAGAGGGAAGAGGATTTCTTGGACTAGATGCATTTATTTCAGTGTAGATGGTGATTTCTAATCCTATTTGATTTCTTACAATAGATGAATTGATTTCAATGTAGATGTTATTTTCTATTTATATTTGATTGTTTTCACTAGATGTATTGATTTGAGTGTAGATGTTAATTTCTAATCCTATTTGATTGCTTGCACTAGATGCATTGATTTCAACATAGATGTTGATTTCTAATCTCATTCGATTTCTTGCATTAGATGCATTGATTTCAGTGTAGAGGTCGTTTTCTAATCATATTTAGTTGCTTGCATTAGATGCATTAGATGTTAATCTTGAGGCTGTAGATTATTAAAAAATGTAATTTTATAGATATATTTAGTAATACCTAGAGGGACACTATTAATAATTAATTAGCTATGAAAAGTTGTGACACCTAGAATTGAAATGAAATAGATGTGCAAAATAAATCCTCCCACAAAGTGCAAATCAATCCTTGACACAATCATCTCCCTTCTTAATGGCCAACTAATTACTAATAGACAATTACATATATTCAAAATATATTCAAAACTACTAATAGATAATTGCTTACAACAATGTATTCAAAATATTTATAAGAGGAAAATGTATATTTATAAACATTCAAACAAATCAAAATATTCTTGAAAGAGATGCGATAATTGTTTGGATGTAAAGATTTTATAAATCTGGTCACTCATGAAAAAATATTAAAAAACACATTATTTCCTGACTTTGTAAAATACACTATAGATAAAAATAATAATTAAAATATTCTTGGAGGGAAAAAACTATTTCAAATATTAACAAAGAAACAAATTATTTCAAGAGTAATCTTAATGTAGTAAATTATTAAAACTCATCAAGATATATTTAGTAATACCTAGAGGGATGTAATTAAGAATTAATTAGTTGTCATAAGTTGTGATACCTAGAATTAAATGAAATAGATGTGTAGTATCAATCCTCTTGCAAATTATTAAAAACAATCTCTCTTTTTCATCACCAACTAATTATTAATAGACAATTATATACACATGTAAAAATATCACACAACAATTGTAACATTCAGAAACACTACCATATAAATCCAAACACGTAAACACATAAACCACTCCAAGCATCCAAGCCAAGCATAGAAAACATAATGTGAATTTTGAATTTAATCTCGAACATATACATAATAATGATAATCTAAAAATGTGACATTGTTGTCCTCAACTAGAACTAGATTAAATCCATCTAACATTGGATATATCATGTGTCCAGAGTGATCATATCCCTCGAAGTGCAAACCTTTCCTCAAGTTATACACTCCAAAAAGAAGGTTTACACCTCTAAGGATTTTATACCTCTCAACACATGATAGATATTTTGTTAGATGGATCTAAGCTCATAGTGAAATATTCCATTGAGCTACATAGGTCATAGATAACTATCTCACTAGGTCATCCACATTCTTCGGCTCTTTACTAATTGAAATGTATTAGTTTAGAAAAACTAAATAAATTGTATCATTGCATAATGTCCATAACAAATGTCCAAACATGACCTATAGTAAATTTATTAAAACATAGATTGAGTCAAGGCACATACAAAGAGATCCAACCTCATAGCTTGAATCAAGGCACATATAGAGAGATTCAATCTCTAATTTATACGAGAAGCAACACGATGGCCACGGTCACTCCCTTCTTCAATACATAAATCTTTAGGTTGTGTGTACCACCTCATTCTCATTTTTTAATATAAGGTAGACAACTTGAGAAGCTCCAATTTCAAGTTGAGAAGCTCCAATTTCAGCATTCAACTTTTTTTTTTATATCAAGATTGTGCTTGGTTACAACAATCTCTACGAGATATTTTATAGTAAATATTTTCTCATGGTAGTTTTTAGAAAAACATTTCTCGCAAAGATTAAACACTAATGGGCTTCATAAACTTGTAAAATTATCAAGAATTAGTGTTCTCTTTTGCAACATCTTAGTGAACGAAAATGATTATGGTGATGGACATTAGTTAGAAACTTCACGTGAGAAATTCATTTGCAACATGAATAGTCTATCCTTCGACCAGTTTATGTTGGATAAATCTCTCATTGCTATTGGATTGTTTCTATAGGAAACCTTCAACTCATATCCATGTTACTTACTCTCATAAGAGTAGAAAAAATCAACTATATATTTCTTCACTAATAGGTATATATTTGTATTGAAAAGTGAGCATACTTAAAACATAATATAAAATGTTCTTAGGCTAAATACATATCTATGTAAATTTCATCCCAACATTGTCCTTTTCTTCCATGAAATCCAATTATTGTTCCATTGAAAAGTTTGGAGGGAAATAAACTTCCATGTTGTTCTTCCTAGAGTCCATAATTCCTATGACTAATGTTAAATGTAATTGTTGTAGCCCTATTTCACCGTTCTAAAATTTTTATTTCAGTTCTACCAACTTTCTTAATCGTGATATTTTCCTCATTACCATAAAAGCCTCTTACATTTTTTTGAACATTATAAGAACATTTTTTTTCCTCTCCCCTGATGGACTTTCTAATCGTTATCAATAATATTATTATGTTTACATACTCTCTTCTTATAAACAAGCGCTGAAGGCAGCGGTAATCCTGCGGAGCTGCACAGGGTTTTTATTAAGGAAACTTTTCAAATTCTCGTATTCTCGTAGAAATGAGTGATTAATGTGAAAGGTGTATTTTAAGGGTTTTATTATAAAGTCAAGAATACAAATTTGTTTAAAAAAATTAATAATTTGAAACCAAAAACATAAACAAGAAGTTAAATTTAGAGATCAGTCGCAGCAATATATACACAATCGACATATTTATATGGTAACATGAAATATGTACACAATCTGCATATAAATATGGTAGCATGTTATAATTTTCCTGCACGGTAAGAACTAATGGTACAAAGGCTTTTCTACACATTTGAAACAACTGCGTACACGTACGCATTTCATACTACACATTTGAAACGACTGCGTGCACATATGAATTTCATAAACATACACTTTTCATAAACTAAACTAATGCTTTAAAGGAGATAATTTTGAAACGCTTACGCGGCTGGGCTGCATTTATACCCAGCGTACGCACATAGGTTCACAACTGCAACACCGCGTGGGCCCATCGGCTTACCACTCGTCCACAGTGAGATACATCAATATGCATGTTTACCAAGGGTGGCTCTAAGCAGTTGTTGCTGCCATTTTTCTGTAAAGTTGGTTGAGAGGTTAGAGTAGCATATCTCTTGTATGTTGTTGGAACTTCTACACACTTACATGCGGACTCTTAGTTAGAGCATGGGACTACATGCAAGATTCTTTTTGCATGATTTACTCTTTGATTTGCTCCTTCTTTAACTCCGCAACTGGTTAGTTCTTCTGCATGATTTACTTCCTAATTTGCTCCTTCTTTCGCTCCGCAACTGGCTAGTTATCTCCGGAACTTGTTGTAGGTGTTGAGTCTTCTCATTGATCACCACTATGTTGCATTACCTTGGGATCTTCACCCAGGAGCATTGTAACCTATTTTCTAATGAATCATTCTTTTCTTTTTTCGATTTTCTTTTAGTGTTTTTTCTCTGCAAAGCTGTGCGTTCAACTTTTACTAGCTAGATTCATCTGTGCAGGTTTTCTAACACATTTACATGGTATTAGAGCCCACAGGTTGCTAGATAAAAGGCGCACCAATATTTTATTTTGCAGGTATTACAGCTTGGAGATCGAAGATCGACAGAAAAATGGAGTTTCCCAAAGCATCGATTCTAACACCATACAACTATCACGAATGGAAGGACCAAATGGCTAAATACCTTCATTAAAAAGGGTTGTACATGATTACCATTGCTGCAGAAGTGGAACCCACTTCAGCCATAGAGAAATCCAAGTACCTCAACTGTATGGATGAGGCCCACAGATCCACATGCATGTGCATCTCTCCAGAGTTGCAGTTGCATCTATCTGCCTGCAACACTCCTAACGAGATTTGAAAAAAGGTTGAAGAACTCTACGGGAAACAGGATGAGATGAAAGGACATCTGCTCGAAGTGGTGCTGCTGTCATTGGATCCACAGAACTATGACAGAATTCAAGACTTCTTCACGAAATATAATGATCTATTGCTGCAACTCAAGGGTTGTGGAATTGACAAATCCAAGGAAGAGAGTCGCCAAATTCTCTCTATTATGTCAAATCTCGGACCAGAATACTCCGTCTTTGTGTCTACATTTCATTTAGTAAGGCTCGCAACAGGTAAATCTTACAATATGCCTTTTCTCAAAGACTTCATGGAGTCCCTTATTTTTGAGCAAAATAAACTCATTGGCATAGAGAAAATCAAACCTCCAAAAGTGCATGCACTTGCTGTGCATGATGGCAGCCATAATAAAAATTACAGATCTGATTCAAATCAGAAAAATCAGCAGCAAAAAGACAAGGGAAAAGTCTATTCCCATCCAAAGAAGGAAGGGTACACCAAGCCCTTCAATGATTCCTTCGGCTCTAGAAATGAGAAATGGAAGAAAGGAAAGAGATGCATCTACTGTCAAATAGGATTCCATCAAGAATCCTTTTGCATGAAGAAACAAATTGACCAAATGGCAGAAATCCTTCAGAAGCACAACCTTGGCGACCACATCCCTCAGTGTTATCGGGAAATCTAGTGTCTAAGCAGAGCTGCTAATCCCACTAAGACTGGTAGCTATCTTAGAAACAAACAAACTAAAAATACTTTCGTTTTCCTTTATGATAAGTAGATAAGAGGGGAACAAAGGAGACCAACCTCTGTCTTGTGCTTGGTTCCTTGCTTGATTCCTCTCCCTTCTGATAGATATTTTCCACTCGCTTCCTCGTCTACCCGACTTCAAAGAGCACCTGTGGAATCAAAGAAACATAACACTATCCAAGAACAGAGATCTACTATCATAAACAATATAGGACCAGATATATATTAACCACACAAATGCATATATCATCAATCATACAAGAATGTGGAGGAAAATTTGAATAGCTTTATTAATAATCAGGAATAACAAAGAGGATTACAACCAATTGTTCTGACCCAACGTCATCCTCTCAGCAAGAAAGCCCTTCTTCACCTCATGAAAAGCTTAGATCACCCAACACTATGATGTTACACCAAGAAAATAACAACACTTCTTTACAAGATACAAAATTCCAGCCTCTAGATCTCTGGGATGAGGGATCCATATATAGATGTTTGCAAGGGGGGTGAGTCAGTGTCTGAGATTTGATTAGTGTCCTCTCTCTGGTAGTACTTGATTCCACTTGGACATTGATGATCTCTTACTCATCCCTAGGCGAATGCAGAGAGGCAAGTGTCACAGGAGAAGTTTCTGGAAGATTCCATGATCTTCCACCTCGCAAATTGACCCTGCCATTTGTCCACTCTCACCCATCGCACCCCATAGAAGGGCTTTTCAGTATGCATCGCAACTCCCATGTGCATTGAGGTGGGATTCACGCACTTTGACCATGGAGCAGGTGAGATGGTCCAGTTTTGACTAGTTCTGAGTAGTTTTTCATTGAGAACTTTTGAGAGATGATGTAATCACCTGACCTTGTTCTTTTAGGGGTCAGAACAACACTTTTAGGGACATAGGAGCCCTTGGTTTATTGACATTTATGATTGGGGTTGCAGTGCCCAAAAATATCTATAATAGTTGCCCCCTAAAGCATGAGGTCGTTAATCTTTTGATGTCGGGTGAAATGCTTTATCATGAGGATCCAAAGTTTTTTCGAGCTATAAGGTGACCTGTAATAAGATACAATACAATACATTATCTTCATAATATTTTCATGATCCATCTGAGGCGAGCATTCCCATGCTCAACTTTTTAAATTCGTTTTCATGTACATAAGACAGACAATCGTCTGTGTGCAGACTGATGATTCTGGTATAGCCATCATCCCGTAGGTTGGATGATTATCTGTTCAGCAATGATGTACATTTGATGTCTTTATTTTCCTGAATATATATCGTAGCCCGGATGGATGAAACTAGATCCAAGGTCTTCAATCTCATTCGATCTTCACTCAAAGCACAAGTCGATCCATGTGAGAGATGTTCTGGAGTCAAACATGGAAAGACATTGCCTGATTACTAGCCAATGAGGTAAGCTATTAACAGGCGCGAGAGGAATCACCGATAATGATGATGACCCTCAAGGTACTACAGTACAATTCACGTGGTGTGAATAAGGGACTTGGCATTGAACAACACACAAAATCTTTCGGTCGAAGGCCATTGATATAAACCTGTCGCTGGAAGTGAGAAACTTGCCATTGAGGCATGCAAGCTTCAATGTACTGAAAGGGTTGTCCCTAGATCAACTTCCTGGATAATGAGTTGATGTCGACAAGAAGCGATCCGTCATAGATGGGCCTTAGTGAATCCCGCATCAATGACATGGAACGGAGCAAATGATTTTAATGGAGGTGAAAACGATCTGATGACATAAGGTTCAGGGTGGTGGTCATGAAAGAATGGAGCGTAAATGTATTGCAGTGGATGAGACACAGGTGAATTCTTTGAGCGACTTCTCTTGAACATACCGACAACACTGAAATGATGGATTGGTAGCATTAACCCAAAATACGGATGGTATGATGGACCAATGGTGATATGACCGGTGAATGGAACAACCCAACCCGACTCGGATGCGGAGTGAAAGTGTCATGTTCAAGAGCGACTTGCTACCAACAAAGTTTCTTCAAGTTTTCTTCCCAATTTTTCCCCAGTCATTGCTGACCAGTACCTCTTTATTTTTGTCAAGCTTGAGGAGGATAACATATGCTTGTTCTATAATTTTCCCTTCGGGCAAACCCATCGCTATGTTTTAACGAGCCTAGTGATAGTGAAACTCATTCTTGTCTGTATAGACAAGTTTGTTGCGATTCGGTTTTAATGAGTTTAATGACAAAGATAACTCAGTCCTTTTTAATTTTAGAGAGTATGAAAGGGACGTAAAGAAAACTCCAACAATCCTTTTTCGTCATATAATCCCTTAAGTCCAAAAAAGTATAAAATAATACAAAAGGGATGAATTTTCTGTAATTTTAACGAGCCGAACAAAACAAGCACTCGATCGTTTTGTGTAATAATCCCTCAGGTCCAAAAAGATTAAAATCTAAAGGAGAGATAGCACTTCCGATCACTTTAATGAGCTAGAGAGGCCAATCACTCGGCAATCTTTTCATATTTTACGAGTCAGATGAAAAGAGCTTAAAGGAGACTCGTTTTTCGAGGAACGAGTGATAAATTCGGGTAGTAACTAATTCCAGGTAAGGTTTGGAATTTTCCAATCACGGTAGCGTCACAAGGATGGCTAACAGGATCACTCTTCGCAGCTATTCCTCAAAAAGGGTAAACAATCAAATGGAGCTGAATGATCGGCCAATACAGAGTGGAGGTGATGATGAGAACACGACCAAGGCTTCAAAGGCTGATGATAATGCATTCACGATGGTTATTTACCAGAAATTGGTTCATTTTTCAATGAATGAGCTTAAACTCTGGGGAAAACATTTGCTTATTGCTTATGTTTATTTTTTAACAAGCTTGAATTCCACGTTAAAACTACTCAATCCAGTCGTATAATAAATATGTCTCATCTAAGATGCCATTTTTTATGGAGCTTGCACCTTACAAAGCTTTGCCCTGGATCCTTTCTTTATGCAAGTTAGGAAACGACCAATCCTACGAGTTTAAAGGGTTAGAGGACCTACAAATTTAAAAAATAAATGGTCGCTCTTCGCTTGCATGCCAAAAGGTTTGCATGCCCCCAGGTATAACAAAAAATTTCCAAGTTACCAAAGATTGTTCTATCCGCACTGCAGACAAAACACTTCCTCGGCGATGTCTACCGAAATAAACAAAGGTGAGTGGCACAACTGGCTCCATTCACATAACTCTAACGAAGGAATCTTATTCCAGTCTAATCTCATAAACCAGTCATATATCCTTCGTGGAAACCTACCCTATACCCAAGGTTTTCCTGTCGAAACAGACCAGGGTGCATGCCCCCTGGGTTTCAGTCATGTCCTCCCGAATCACTCGCGCTCATCAGGTGTACGGACTGAGGATTGATGAGACATTCCTTGCGTGAAAAGACCATTCAGGGATGGAATTTGACTATTTGCTATGTGTGAACCGGGGAATGAAAGCTGGTCTATGAGCTTGACCACTCTTCCTTCATGCGGAAAACACATTACTCTAAAGAGTGAGGAGACAATGGCTCCCATGCAATAAATATAGCGCGTCCAAGGAGTCGATTATAAAATAGGGGTCCTTGGACTACCATTACGTTCATGTGAACGGTTTTCCTTCTTAATGTTATTGGCACATTGGGAAGGATCCCTAACGGTCGACTGGTTCCTTTGTCAAATCCTGTTAGATTTTTCATTTCAGGCAAAAGCGATGGCGAACCAAGCGCTTTCCAAGCAGTTGAGGAATTGATACTCACAGAAGCCCCTTCATCTATGATGGTACCAGCCATGACCATTCTATATATTTGAGCAATGATTCGAAATGGTACACTAGCCGATAAGCACGGTTTGCCTAGTAGATTCCAATCGAAGGAAACAACTAGGTTGCTTGGAGTTGGGACCGAATAGACGGTCGGATATGACTCTGACGAACTTCCTTCCTGCAGTAAAGGAACGGGTAGACTGCCCCCATGTTCAGTCTGTGCTTACGAATAGAATTTGAACGGTGTCGTTCTTGTTCTCTTCGGTGACTATATCATCTGAAGATGGACCTTTTGAAGGCAAGACCGTGTCAACTGCCGCCTCGACCTTTTGACTTTCGTATGGTGTGGATTCAGAGGGTTCATCTTCAATGATAGACGCTTCAGCTAACCACAATGGCGTGTCAGCCGGATTTTCAACTAGTGATGGTCTCGATAAGAGTTTCCTATATCCAGGAGGAAGCCATAACGGTGAAACCGGACGGTCGTCCAAAACTCTTTTAGCTTCGTCTAAGAAGGGACAACGGTGGACGGCGTGATCGCCTTCACACAATTTACAAGGAAATTTACATTTTCCTTTTTGTCCAAGGGCTTCACTTTCACTAGTTGACGGTGTATGCTCAACATGATCGTGAGAGGTTGATGACACCGGATTGTGCAAACGAGGAGACCAGTCTCTTAAGATCTGAGGGATGCAAGGACAATCTCGATGATAGTGGTCTCCTTTGCAAATGACACATGGCGATTTAGGCCTGGACGGTGCAGTGTGAGGATTTTCGCTAGATGATGCCTGGTCACCCCTTTTTTCCTTTAGCTCTTTCTTCTTCTTCTCCTTCTTCTTCTCAGTTACTTGATTTTTGGCTTTACCAACTTCATCAAGCGAAGAGGAAGGAGGAGAGGGAGAATTGGAAAAAGTAGAAGGTTTGGGGGTAACTCTGGTATCATTTAGTTGCTGACATGATTGTTCAGGAATCACGGTGTTCTGAACGACAGAGGTCGAGAAGAGCCATACGAGCAAGTTGATTGTCAATCCTGGAAGAGACAATGTGGCCATATGGGGTGCACCAACATCTCACCAAGAGGAGAAAGGACTAGGATTTCCTCCAAGGGGAAATCCTTGGTTGGTGGACTCCATTTTTCTCAACCTAAGACCAATGTAGGAAAGCTGATGTTTATTTCGATTAAAATAAATTTTAGATGCTTTGACACAACTTGTTTTTTCAATTTTTAAGAGTCGAGAAAAAACAAAAGATTACTCTAGTCGCCTTCGATTTTTAATGAGCTTGAAGTGACAAGTGCTCAAATGGACCTTTCCTTTAAGGAATCTGAAAAGGAATGAAAGACACTAATCTATAAATCTAGACAGAGGGATTACCAAACCAATCGCAAAACTACAGAATAATTTTTACGGTACGGCAGTCAATATTCCCGAATGCTGCATTCAGTGCATTGCGATCGATAGGGCGACAGACACAACTTCCGATGGATAAAGGATGTAGCCTAATGTGGTATCCGAATATATACTTGACGGTACATGGGAGCACAAGTCCGTACTAGCACTTTTCGTCTCAAAGTGGAGGAATCACCCAACCAACAATGAAAACAACACTTACCAGGATTTACGACGCTGGAATAAGTCTCTAGCCTAGACTTCTAAATGTTGTATGTTAGGTTCCAAAGCATTTTTAGATTCATTAAATTTATTTTACAATTGATCTTGCTTAAGAAATTTTCCTTTCAGGTTCACCATGTGATGCAGATATACAATTCCTAAAATGCAATCTAAGATGATAAACAATCGTTTAATCTTCTTTGTGCAATGAAAATCCTAGCTACTAAAGAAAGAGAGATGATATTCTTTCAACATAGAGCAGAGAGCACACACTATATGCACTGTCCTAAATCAAACCAACAAATAGTCTAAATGCAAATGCACATGCATGTATTTGTTTTCAGCCTTCTTAATGTGTGAATGATAAAAGAAAGCTAAGCGGAAATCTGAATTATTTTTCAAATCGACGTTACTAACAAGTTTCTTTTGAAGACAAAATGAGGATAATGACGACACTTTGTTATTTGGAATTGAAAACTTTCTTTCGACACTTGGAAAACTACTAATTCATATCAAATACAAGAGTAACAGTGTAATCGAATATCAAGAACAATCGAATTCTCTTCTATGACTCAAAACGACACTTGCGACACTTCCAAATCAAGAAACGACAGTTCAATTATGCTACTTCTTTGTAAAAGAGAACTGAAAATGGATCGCAATACATAAAAACATTTATAGTTCTTTGCACAATGGAGGTGGAATAATGGCAAGGAAGGGGGTTTCCAACAGAGGTATACTGACTACAGACAGCAATACTCCTGAATAGAGCTGAAAAGAGTGAAAGAAAGCCAAAGTCTGGAGGCAAAATTATCCCTTTCTAATCAGCGCACCTGTTACATAGGGATTCTAGTATGCATCCCACCTATAGCACATGGGAAGTGTGATGCATACTGATATCCTTGAAGAGAGGGTGCGATGGTACAGTGCGAGACTTTTGATCCAGTTCTTGATCAATGTTTGCAGCTCAGTTCAGGGATTTAGGCCGAGCAAGTGATAATCAGTAATTAAATCACAGGGGTAGATCTAAGGAGGCTACTAGAGCCACCACAAGGGAAATTAGAGAGTTTGTAAATCAATTGTTCAGTTCATAAACAAAACCCGGAGATAGACTAAAGCAGCATTGATCTACTTTGCACTTGTATAGCAAATGCAGTTCGAAGGCTAGCTGGCTTGACTTCAGGCTCCGTCTGTAAGTTTATAAAGCAAACGCATATAGAAAAACAAACAATCTATTCGCTCCCCAGTGGAGTCGTCATTTTGTTATTGGGAAATCTAGTGTCTATTCAGAGCTGCTAGTCCCACTAAGACTGGTAGCTATCTTAGAAACAAACAAACTAAAACTACTTTCGTTTTCCTTTATGAGAAGTAGATAAGAGGGGAACAAAGGAGACCAACCTCTATCTTGCACTTGGTTCCTTGCTTGATTCCTCTCCCTTCTGATAGATATTTGCCACTCGCTTCCTCGTCTACCCAGTTTCAAAGAGCACCTGTGGAATCAAAGCAGCATAACACTATCATAGAACAAAGATCTACTATCATAAACAATATAGGACCATATATATATTGACTACACAAATGCATATATCATCAATCATACAAGAATGTGGAGGAAAAATTGAATATCTTTATTAATAATCAAGAATAGCAAAGAGGATTACAACCAATTGTTCTGACCCAGTGTCATCCTCTCAGCAAGAAAGCCCTTCTTCACCTCATGAAAAGCTTAGATCACCCAACACTATGATGTTACACCAAGAAACCAGCAGCACTTCCTTACAAGATACAAAATTCCAGCCTCTGGATCTCTGGGATGAGGGATCCATATATAGATGTTTGCAAGGGGGGTGAGTCAGCCTCTGAGATTTGATTAATGTCCTCTCTCTGATAGTTCTTGATTCCACTTGGAGATTGATGATCTCTTACTCATCCCTAGGCGAATGCAGAGAGGCAAGTGTCACAGGAGAAGTTTCTGGAAGATTCCATGATTTTCCACCTCGCAAATTGACCCTGCCATTTGTCCACTCTCGCCCATCACACCCCATAGAAGGGCTTTTTAGTATGAATCGCAACTTCCGTGTGCATTTAGGTGGGATGCAGCGCACTTTGACCATGGAGCAGGTGAGATGGTCCAGTTTTGACCAGTTCTTAGTAGTTTTTCATGGAGAACTTCTGGGAGATGATGTAATCAGCTGACCTTGTTATTTCAAGGGTAAGAACAGCACTTTTAGGGACTTAGGATCCCTTGGTTTATGGACATTTAGGATTGGGGTTGCAGTGCCTAAAAATGTCTATAACACTCAGGGCACCAAGACGAAAACTGGGGACCTGCCACATGGGAAAGGTAACAATTTTCATGCTTTAGTTGCAATTAATTCTTCCCCTGATGCATGGATTATAGATTCTGGTGCATCACATCATATGGCTACTGTAAAGGAAGTCTATTCCTCTTTGGATGCATGCAAAGGACCTCCCATCCTCATGGGAGATGACTCACCTATTGAGGTCACCAGAAAATGTAGAGTGGAACTTTTCCACGGAAGCTTTGAAGATGTGCTTCATGTTCCAAAACTTTAGGTAAATCTGCTTTCAGTTTATTAGATCACTCATTCCGGCATCAGAAAGAGAGTGGAAGTCCCTCCAGATGCAGTAAACATATATGATCTACATAGAAGCTCCAAAATTGCAACTGGTGAGGTAAACAATGGAGCCAGACTATATACATTTTCTGAATTTATTGAATCTGAATCCTCCTTATTTCTTACACATGCTGATGATAGTAGTAGACTTTGGCACGAGAGGTTTGGTCACTTAAATTACAGGTATATGCAGCAGCAGCTAAGAAAGAATGAGATGGTGGAAGGCTTGCCAAATATTAGTTTCTCCAAAGGAGTTTGTGAAGGGTGTGTCCTTGGCAAACATCCCAGAGAAAATTTTGACACCGGCAAGACTCACAGAGCGTCCTCTCCTCTAGATCTGATCCATAGTGATCTCATGGGGCCTTTTCCTCATCCTTCCATCAACAAAGCAAGGCATGTGCTTACATTTATTGATGATTTCTCACAGTATACTTGGGTGTATCTTCTCAGGGCCAAATCTGAAGTTTTAGCGCACTTTGAAGATTTCAAAGCACTAGTTGAGACATAGTGAGAGAGAGAGATCAAAGCCCTCTGTATAGACAATGGGGGGGGAATATGTTAACACGGCATTTCAGAACCTTTGCCTTCAGTCTGGAATACAGTTGCAGTACACCGTTCCATACACTCCGTAACAGAATAGAGTTGCTGAGAGAAAGAACCGATCTCTCAAAGAGATGGCTTCTCGCATGTTGCATGGTAAGTAACTGCCTCATAAGCTATGGGCTGAAGCACTTAATTGTCCTAACTACATCTAAAACAGATATCCTCATATGTCTGTCAAGGATCAGACCCCTTTTGAGGCTTGGAGTGGCACTAAACCAGAGGTCACCCACTTCCGTGTTTTCGACTCCCGAGCATGGGCCAAGATCCCCTTTAAAAAGAGGAAAGCTCTTGATCCATGGAGCATTGAGTGCATATTTGTTGGATACCCTGATGGTGCGAAGCGATACTGGCTCCTGATTTCCTCTACAGACAAGCTCATCATTGAGCGAAGTGTCGAATTTGAGGAAAGTATCTCGCATGCACCTCAATTGCCGCATGCAGACACCTTTTATCTACCTCATGTTTGAGATGATGACTTAGTGCACTCAGATGTAGATTTACAACATGCAGATGCTGAGGTAGACCATGCAGATGCAGAGATAGAGTCTTCAAATATAAATCTAGTGCACGCAAATGATGATCCACATCCAAGTCCAGATCGGGCTTCCAATAGTGAATCATATTCCCATGTCATAAATCAGAGAAAAAGGAGCTTATGTGAGATATATGCACAAGACCACCCAGCTGCTAGAAATGGTCTTGTGGAGGATAATTCTGATCTGCAGAGGACTAGCTCAAAGTTTATTGAGCCTCCTCTTGTCCTCACTGCCACTGAACCATTGCCATCCTGGCATTGTCATTTGGTTCAATCTTCTAATCCACTGTGTTATGCTGAGGCTGTTGCGCATCCATCTTGGGAGTCCACCATGGAGGAGGAATATAACTCCCTCCTCAAGAACCAGACCTGGGATCTGGTCCCCCTTCCTTCAGGAAGGAAACTTGTCCGATGAAAATGGGTCTACAGGACCAAGAGTGTTGCAGATAGGCAAATCACGAGACGGAAAGCGAGGCTAGTAGCTAAAGGCTTCCAACAAGTGCATGTCATTGATTATGACGAGACCTTTGCTCCAGTAGCGAAGATGGATTCCATACGCCTTACACTTGCAATTACGGCTACCCAGGGATGGGAAGTACATTAGATGTATGTGAAGAATGTCTTTCTTCACGGAGACCTATCAGATGAGATTTACTTGGAGCAGTGATCCGGATTTAAACAGGAACGCAAAAAATTACAGAGATAACCATATACACAAAGATGCAGCGGAAATAATACTTCATTTCATTAATGGAAAATACTGAAATATGCTTACAACCAGAAATGGAAATAAACCAGCTAAGGCGATGGTAGCTTATCTCTAAGAAGAGATGTGATGGCTACATGCCTCTGAACTGTGTTACAATGAGGCTCGAAGGCCTATTTATTGTTGAGAAACAATGGAAAACCCTTAACATTCCAAAACCTAACCCTAGGAGATGAAACGCCAAACTGTGGGCCCCGTTTGGGGGTAAATTGGTACATCAACTTCCCGGGGTCGTAACTTTGGCATATGATCTCCGTTTGACGCGTACAATAGCTCACTAGAAAGATCTATCCGAGCACTATCATTGCTGGAATGGGCAAGATCGGTCCATTCCTTGGACCCATGTTGCCCCTGGATTCCCCAAAAAAAACGTCGTTTAGGGCCTCAAAACTGCTTCGGAAGTTCAGGACCCGAAAAACTGCTAAAAATAGTAAGTTGTGCTACAATTAAGGAAACTGAAAATGCTGAGAAAGACAATGGTGGGGGTCCAGGTGGACTTGGCAGGTGGCCACCAATATCCACCTGGATCATTCCTCCCCCCTTAGGAAGCAATGGTCCCCATTGCATTGAGCTCCTCCATGAGATGAGGAAACTTCTGCTGAATTTGTTCCCTGGTGAGCCACTTGCCCTGCTGAAGGAGTTGGCCCGCTTTCACAACTCGATACAGTTGGATATTCTGTTGGCGAGTGTTCTTGATCTGTGTGTCCACGATCCGATCAGTTGCAGCTTGTTCCATGCAATCTGGATTTAATTCTTTGGGTTTGAGCTGTTCTGCAATATCGGATGTGTCTAGCAATGGTGGAAAGTATGGCTGAAGGCGGTCCACGTTGAACACTGGGTGCATGCCAAGGAATGGGGGAATGCTGAGCTCAAATGCATTGTCTCCCATAGCCTTAGTAATGGTGTAAGGACCATATCGGAGTGGTGTCAATTTCCGATAGGCTCCAGTAAGGCATTCCTTTAGCAAATGCAACCAGACTTTGTCGCCCACCTTAAACTTGTGTGGCACTCGGTGTTGATCATGTCGCTGCTTGTACTTGGCATTTGATTTCTCAAGAATGTCATGGACCTGCTGGCGAATATGTTGGATGCACTCAATGAAGCTGGTGGCCTTATCTATTTCAGACTGTACATGAGCTGAATTCATGTGAGTAGCTGCAAGGGGCATGGCCACATCAATGGGGCATAGTGGCTGGAAACCCAAACCCACCTGAAAAGGGCTATGGCCAGTGGAGCTGTGAAGAGCTCGGTTGTAGCTGTGCTGAACATAGGGGAGGCTCTCATCCCATGTGCGTGGATGCTTTGAGTTATACATGCGCAGAATGTGCACAATCATCCTATTGACATTCTCTGTCTGGCCATCAGTTTGAGGATGGAAGGCTGTGGACTTTGTGAGTTTGGTGTCCAACATTGACCAGAGACTGGACCAAAATGTGCTGAGAAACCAACTGTCCCGATCTGAGATGATAGACTGTGGGATCCCAAAGTGCACCCACACTCGCTCAAAGAAGAGTTTAGCAGTGGCTTCTGCTGTGATATTCTTCTTGTAGGCCATCATAATGGCCATCTTCGATAACCTGTCGACGACCACAAAAACGCAGTCATTTCCATGCTTAGTGGAAGGAAGGCCTGACATGTAATCCGTGCAGATGGATTCCCAAGGTCCACTAGGGCCAGGCAACGGGGTATAGAGGCTGTGCTTCTTAATGGTCGGTTTGGCAATGGCATAGGAAGTACATGATCGGATGTACTTCCCAACATCCTGTCGAAGATTCGGCCAATAGAAATAATTTTGCAGTACTGCCACTGTTTTCTCGACCCCGAAATGCCTAGCAGCTCGACTGTAGTGCGCTTCCAAAATCATCTTGGCACGCTCGCCTGAAGGAACACAAAGGTGACCGAGGTGGCATAATAGGGCGTCTTGGAGGTGAAAATCTGCAACATGCCGACCCTCCAAGAGTGTCTGGTATGTGTGGCTGAATTCTGGGTCGCTTTTGTAGAGAAGTGGCCAATCAGCAGTCTCGTGCCCACAAGAGTTGAGCACGGTGGTTAGCGCCATGATCGGGGGCCGACTGAGGCAATCTGCAACATTATTGGTGCTGGCCTTTTTATACTTGATATTCAAGTGAAACTGTTGCAGGTATGTAGACCACTTCTGATGGTGATCATTCTGCAATTTCCCTTGGGTCTGTATGAACTGCAGAGGTCGGTGGTCTGTGTGGATGACCGTTTCCTTCCCCAAAATGTAATGCTTCCATTGTCGGCGGGCCTGTACAATGGAATACATCTCTTTATCATAAGTGGGGTACTTCCGGACAGTGTCTGAAAGTGTTTCACTGTGATATGCCACTGGATGTCCATGTTGAGTAAGGACTGCCCCAATAGCATAGTCAGAGGCATCTGTCTCGACCTCAAATGGTTGTTGTAAATCTGGTAACGCGAGCACTGGTGCCATGCAGAGGCGATCTTTCAATTCCCTGAATGCCTTCTGTTGAGATTCAGACCAAAAGAATTTTGCTTTCGCCTCGCCCTTGGTGACTTGACTCAAGGGCCAAGAAATATGAGAAAACCCCAACACAAACCTGCGGTAGAAGTTGGCAAGACCTAGAAAGTTGCGGAGCTCTATTAGAGTGGTTGGAGAGGGCCAATCCCGAATGACTTGGATCTTGGCTGGATCGACATGCACCCCCTGTTCATCAATGATGTATCCCAGATACTGAACCTGGGTCATGCCAAAAGTGAATTTCTCCAAATTGGCACATAGCTTGTGTTGCCGTAGTGTTTGGAGAACCTGTCGGATGTGGTGGAGGTGCTCTTCCCAACTCTAGCTGAAGATCAGAATGTCATCCAAGTATACTACTACAAAGGAGTTTGTGAATGGCCGCAAGATGTAATCCATTAGCCTCATAAAGGTTGCAGGAGCATTTGTCAATCCGAAAGGCATGACCAACCATTCGAAGAGGCCCTCCTTGGATTTGAAGGCACTCTTCCACACATCGGAGGGTTCGATTGGTACCTGGTGATATCGTGACTTCAGATCGATCTTGCTGAAATATTTCGCCCCCTTTAGTTGGTCTAGGAGGTCATCAATCCGCGGGATCGGGTACCTATTACGGACAGTGATCTTGTTCAGCGCCCGATAGTCAATACAGAGTCTCCATGTCCCATCCTTCTTCTGTACCAACACGATCGGGCTCCCACATGGCGATGAACTCAGACGGATGTGACCTTTCTGCACGAGCTCCTGAATCTGCCTCTTGATTTCATCGTTCTCCAGAACCGAGCGCCGATAAATTGGTCCATTGGGTAGCGGCGCACCTGGGGTCAGATCGATGGAGTGCTTGACTTGACAGTGCAGAGGAACCCCTTCCGGGGAGGTGAAGATGTCATCGTACTCCTCCACAACCTTGTCCACCTGTAGTTTTTGTGCAGAGGGACCCCGTTTGGAGGCCGCGGACACTGTCTTCTTCTTTCCTTGAGGGCGTATCATCAGGAAAACAAATTTCCTGGCTTTGGAAATGATCTTACTGCATTGTTTTGCAGTAATAAAAGAGATGGCGGCAGGTGGTGCTACCTCTGGTATCCTGAACAACTTATTTCCCATTGTAATAATAACAGCATGGGGCCTTGATTCATACACAGCATGTCGCTCCCACAAGTATGGTTGTCCTAGTAATACATCACAAACATCAAGGGGAGAAATGTCACACAATACCTCATCCGTGAAGGGCTTGATGTTGTATGGAAGGCGACACTGCTGGCTCACGCGAAGATCTCGTCCTTGGTGAAGCCACCCAATGGTGTATGGTTGTGGATGTGCTGTGGTCGGTAAGCCCAACCGCTTCACGACCTCTGCCGAAATGAGGTTCTTTTGACTCCCGCTATCAATAATGAACTGTATCGGGGAGCCCTTTACCCACATCTGGGAGTGGAAGAGACGCTCCTCCTCCTCTGGATCTTCGGGTTCATTTTTCTAGATCTTTGCGGTAGCAACAGTGGCGCTGGGATCCGCATCAATGATCTGCTTCCCTTTTTCATACCCCTTATCGGGTTCTGACTCAGAGTCGGAACATGCATCTGATTCTGAAACCTTTAGCTCAGCCACCAGTGACTGCTTGACCCGACACTCACTTGTGCTGTGAGTGGAGCTCTTATGGAACTCGCACCATTTTCCAGTGTCCTTTCTTGGCTTCGCGGCACTGTTCTTTTCTTGCGTCTTCGGCTGGTTGTCTTGGGCTGTCCCGCCTTGGCTTTGTCCTTTATTCTTTGGTTTAGGGGCACCTTTCCCTTACTTTGGATTCGCAGATCACAAAGTCTCGCTTCTTTTGTTTAAACTTATACTCGACCTTGACGACATATCGGTATGCTGCGCCGAGTGAGGGGATGTTTAGGAATTGTATTTCTTCCTGGATGTACTTGTGCAGGCAGCCACGGTATTTGAGTATCAAATGTTGCTCCGAATCCTTGATACCCAACTTTGTGCGAAGGGTATGGAAAAGATTGGTGAACTTCAGCACATCTTGGTCCCTTCCCTGCCGCAGCGTGGTCCACTTTATGTATTCATCCTCATAGCTTCCGACAGGGTAGTACTGCTCCTTGATGGCATCCTGGAACGAATCCCAGGTGGGTGCAGCTGAAAATAGTGAGCCAGTACTTTCATCCTTCTGCTCGCGGTAGGTTTCCCACCAGTCCTTGACGTGGGGGGCTTCTTTGAGAAGAACAAAAACAATCTTTTCCCGACTCGAAAATTCATGAACAGAAAAATAAACCTCTAGTAGATTTAACCATTTATCTACGGCATCTGCGTCCATCTGACCCTCGAATATGGGGATTTCAAAATTAACTTGTACCTTAAAGGGTGTGGCGTTTCCAGAGTAGCTGCTGGAAGCCGATGCGTTGCTTCTGGGTAGCCGCTGAAGGATCTGAGCAAAGCTGTCCATCATCGCGTTCCGTTGTCGCTCGAGGGCTTCTTCGAGCAAGATTTTGATGGGATCTCCTGCCCCCTCATCTTTCTTCTCGTCCGCCATGGGAGGCCGTCGGGATTTGCGAGGCTGGTCTTGCAAAGGTTCAACCAGTTCGAGCCCTAACTCCTTATATCCCAACCTTGTTGGGGACATGCAAAGAAAAACAGAGAAAAAGCAGACCGCTCTGATACCACTGATCCGGATTTAAAAAGGAACGCAACAGATTACAGAGATAACCATATATACAAAGATGCAGCGGAAATAATACTTCATTTCATTAATGGAAAATACTGAAATATGCTTACAACCAGAAATGGGAATAAACCAGCTAGGGCGATGGTAGCTTATCTCTGAGAAGAGATGTGATGGCCACATGCCTCTGAACTGTGTTACAATGAGGCTCGAAGGCCTATTTATTGTTCAGAAACAATGGAAAACCCTTAACATTCCAAAACCTAACCCTAGGAGATGAAACGCCAAACTGTGGGCCCCGTTTGGGGGTAAATTGGTACATCAACTTCCCGGGGTCGTAACTTTGGCATATAATCTCCGTTTGACGCGTACAATAGCTCATTAGAAAGATCTATCAGAGCACTATCATTGTTGGAACGAGCAACATCGGTCCATTCCATGGACCCATGTTGTCCCTGGATTCCCCAGAAAAAACGTCGTTTAGGGCCTCAAAACGGCTTCGGAAGTTCAGGACCCGAAAAACTGCTAAAAATAGTAAGTTGTGCTACAATTAAGGAAACTGAAAATGCTGAGAAAGACAATGGTGGGGGTCCAGGTGGACTTGGCAGGTGGCCACCAATATCCACCTAGATCAAGCAGCCACATGGTTTCATTCAGGATTCATCTTTTGTATGCAGATTGACGAAATCTCTCTACGGCCTTAAGCAAGGCCCGAGAGCTTGGTATGTGAAGATGGATTCTTTTATCTTATCACAAAACTTTGAAAGATGTAAGTCTGATCCGAATGTTTACATGCTCAAGACATATGATTCTCTTCTTATCTTAGTTTTATATGTGGATGATCTCCTAATCACCGACAGCTCGGCTTCAGGCATTGACACAGTCAAGAGGGCCTTGCATGATAGGTTCTTGATGACGGACATGGGTCCATTACACTTCTTTCTTGGTCTTGAGATTAGCCAAGATGCCACATGCATCAAACTCTCTCAGGCTAAGTATTCACAGGTTCTCCTCGAGAAATTTCGCATGACTGACTACAAGCCAGCACTGACTCCTTTGCTGTCTGGGGTTTGCCTTGAGGATGGAGGTGACACTCCATTAGTTGACAGCACTCTCTACTGACAGCTAGTGGGGATCTTATTGTACCTCACCCACTCCAGACCAGATCTCTCATATGTAGTAGGGGCAGTTTCCAAATACATGTAGGAGCTGCATGAGCTACACTGGAATGCTGCCAAGCGCATCTTCTGATATGTGCAGGGCACCATCACCTTCGGAATTCACTATGTAGCAGGCACTGCATTGAATCTCCTTGGCTTCACAGATTCTGATTGGGCGAAAGACAACATTGATCGCAAGTCCACCTCCAGATATGCACTCAGTCTAAGATGTGGCCCTATCTATTGGTCGAGCAAGAAGAAGGTTGCTATTGCTCTCTCTTCAGCCGAGGCCAATTACAGAGGAGTAGTCAACATCACCATTCGGGCTCTGTGGCTACAACACTTCCTCACTGAGTTGAGCATCCAGTTCCACCAGCCCATTGTTATTTGGTGTGACAACCAGAGCACTCTCAAATTTTCCAGGGATCAAGTACAACGGTAGCGGACGCAGCACATAGAGATCCATATGCACTACATCAGAGACTTAGTACATGATCGGGTCATTGATTTGTAGTTATGTCCCTCAGCAGAATAGACTGCAGACATCTTCACCAAGACATTCACTGAGTAGAAGTTTCGCTCTCTGTGCGATCATCTTGGAGTGAAGGACACAATTGCTTAGAAATTGTGTTTTCTTCCTCTTTTCTTTTGATTACATTGTATTTTGAGGGGGGGTTTTCCCTCTTTCCTCAATTTTAGTACAAGTTGCACTGTATTTTGGGTGACCTTTGGCTTTAGTTGCTAGGGCCCATTTTCTATTTTTCCCCATAGTGGTGTTTAGGGGGGGTGTTGGAACTACTACACACCTACATGCGGACTCTTAGTTAGATCATGGGACTACATGCAAGATTCTTTTTGCATGATTTACTGCTTCTTTAACTACGCAACTGGTTAGTTCTTCTGCATGATTTACTCCCCGATTTGCTCCTTCTTTCACTCTGTAACTGGCTAGTTATCTCCGGAACTTGTTGTAGGTGCTTCTCATTGATCACCACTATGGTGCATTACCTTGGGATCTTCACCCGGTGATGCTATATCATGAGCATTGCAACTTATTTTCTAATGAATCATTCTTTTCTTCTTTCGATTTTATTTTAGTGTTTTTGCTCTACAAAGCTGTGTGTTCAACCTTTACTAACTAGATTCATCTGTGCAGGTTTTCTAACACATTTACATATGTTGCTACCATTTTTGTGTTAAACTTGGTCAAAGTTAGCTTGCCATTTTTTCTATTGAAGTTGGTCAAGGGCAGATGCCTGCCAAGTCCCAGGGAATACGACAATAAATCAAAGCAAAAGCATCAATTGCATGGATGGATTGAAATGCACAGAACAACTTAAAAATGCCTTTACGTGCATTCTAAGGTCACTTAATGACCCTTAACTAGGGATGGGCCGGGGGTATTGATCGACTTTTTTCTATACAGACAATACATGCCAACCTAATTCGTAAGGCTTAGTACTACGCTTCATATGTCAAGCCACCATTATCTGGTAGGCGTATCAATGTGTCTCGATGACTAATGATCTATTATTACTCCTGATTCCCTTGGCCTTGGAAGAGATAGTGTAATGATTCATATCTCAATTCAACAAGCATCCGTCTAAGAACCCTTTCACATGATCTATGGCTAAGGGTTGTTGTCTTCTGCACTAGCGTTAATATCAGAACTTCGACTACTGTTGAATCGTTCAAGCTTGTTTACAGAGGACTGATTTATAGTTTCGTTCATGGAGCTGATGAAGTAGATGAAAATAGTGAGTAGTGTTTGGGAGAAAAGACAATGCGCAGCTTACAGTTTTTTTCTGAATTTCAATGAAATGACTTGTATTGAAATGTCCACAAAAGAAGATATTTTCTGCATTCCATTTGTATATGAATCTGAATCCTGATGTTACATGCATGAAGCCTAGTCAATAGCTACATATATCTTTGCAGCTTCATTGATTTTAGCAGTCTGCATAAATTTCTTTCCTGAAATGTGAAACAATGAAATATCAGAAATATCTTTACTATCTCTAAATTTTTTTTGTTTTTTTGTTTTTTTCATGTAAATATCTGGATATGAAAAATTAGGTTTTGGTTGCCAAATTTTCATTTTCAGGATAACTACCGCATCCACACACAAATCATTTTCTGATTCCAATCCTCACCCATGAATTGTGCGACCTTGGTGGTATCAATTCAATTCCCTCAAGGCTCATAACAGTCATTGGCCTCAGAGGTCCTGTGTAAAGCAGGTAGCAACTGACTTGTCAATGACCTTGGATAACCAATAAGTAATGCCAGGTTGATGTTGTTGGCCTCTTTCAGATTGACTCTCCAAGAAAGTATGAAATAAAGAGTGCACGAGTGCCTTATCAAGTTGACTATGGGCAGACCATTCAAATATTGAATGACATTGGGATTCTGATTAGACGACTTTGAGGGAAATAGAACAAAGTTTGACAATTCTTGACTTCACTGATAGCCATACTTGTTATAAGAGAAACTGTGTTCTAGCGTTATATCATTTTCAAATTGATGACTGTGAATGTAGTATGTCACCCAATGTTCAAAAGGAACTAGAGGACACCGAATTCAACTTCCTAAAGCCATTGAGACTTTCTTTCCATTTGCATGATCTTGATAAGAAATTGGAAAGAGTGTTATTTTAGTATTTATAAAACATATTTTAATATTTTTTAATCTAATTCAGTCCATTCTAAAAAGCCTGGATTAGGAATCTAAAATGTTTCTCAACTACATATTCAATCAACACAAACTAAATTTGATTTTTAACATATAGTTCAACTAAAATCAGAAACACACAATGGAAAAAGGAAGCCCATCAGTATAAACCATATAAAGGAGTTGTGATACCTTTTCCATTGGTGTTGGTTCTATCTTAGTAGTTAGTGTGAGTTCAATAACATCATATGTACAGAAATATGCATATTTTCTTCCTGAACCAACAAAATGAACTGCTACATTTGGACTTGGAACTAAGCAAAGGTCGAAAAATAAAGCAAATAATTATTTCTTAATTCAAATTCATAATGGAGGAACTCACCTGCGTGTTTTCTTTTGGTTTAGGAAAATTGGTGTTATCTCAGTCACCTCTATATCTGTTCGGATGCACCACGTAACTAGTTATCTATCTTGCAGTTACCAGAATCCAAATAGTGTCAATATCGATGCTTCCTAATCTATTGTCCTTTCTTTTTCAATCTGTCTTTCACCCTGGAGAATCTGGAGATCTAGTGTCCAGAGTAGTTGTTAAGGTTCCCCACCCAAATCCATTTTTGATTGATTGTTGATCGAAGATACATATCCAATTGGAGATGTAGTAGTTTCAGTCAGAGATTCATATTCAATTGCAGATGGAGTAGTTTTAGTTGAACCACCACAGCCCATGCCCAAAGCAGTAGAAAAACACGAACCATTGACCCAGAGATACTCAACATCTTAGTTAGGAACAGGAGAAGGAGAGGCAATTTTGTGCCGAAACTGAAATGAAATCAGGCCTTTGTCTGGATCTACGCTGAGGATATGAGGCGACAGTAGAAGATTGGAGTGAAATCATGTTTGTATTCAAATACAAGGCAAGGTGTCAAGGCCACAGGCTAGCGAGGTTAATAAAAGGTAAGTTGTTGAATGGCAGGCGAGGAAGGAGTAGAGGCAGCATGCGACGCCTGCAGGTTGAGTGGGTAGGCATAAGTTTGTATATTTAAAAAAAAAGGCAATCACATTAAATGTTTCAGACTAAAGCTAACTTGACAGTTAGCATTAGTTGAATTTTGTAAAAGTTTTAGTATCAGTTGTAAAATCAATGTTGGTTTTCTTAAGTTTTCATAAAAATCACGGAAAACCATACATTCTTGTCCGCAATATAAAACATTGAGTAAAATTTTGTTTTATAAAATAATTTTGTTAAAACTTAGATTAAAATCTTGAATACGTTGGTTGTCAACTGGAATTAATGGTCGATCAATGATTACCGATCGCTATAGTCCCTTGTACGTAAAAAAAAGGAATACTAATATTCTAAGATTTCAAAATCAATTTATTACAATTAATATATTATTAGTACCTTCCATCTGGCAATGGCTAGGGACTATAGTACTCCATTATGCCCATCTTAGCATTAGTTCACCTGTTTGTTAATCTCGTTGATCACGATATAACCAAAGTTTCTCGACAAAGACCGATTCGCCATCCAAAGTTTTTCGATACAGATTTATTTTCCTTCTTATTTGGCCTCTTCTCGAGGCTGAAGAGCAAAACCATATGTTATAATTAGTAATTTGTTTCCTATTTTCAAACTAGTAAATACTAGATGCTAGTATTAGCGGAGCACATTAAGTGCCAATTATGTTTCACTGGCATACATGGTAAGTTTAATATGTTTCCTTTCTTAGCTTTCCCTTTTTGACGTCTAGATCTTTCTGACACTGCCATTTGGGCCTTTGTAACACTTATGTGGTGCCGGGATCTCCAGAGATTGGTTTAATACCTTATTGCCCAGGGCATTTCAGCGCATGGCTGTTAGCCGAAGAACCTTGTTTTGATTCCAGAATAACCTTTGTTTGCTTCTGTTTCGTTGCTAGTTCAGGGCATGGCTGGATCTTAATGCCAGGTTCAACAAATCAATGTTTTTCTGGAGTGTTCTTGACAATTGGTTGTCGTAGAGGTCCAAGTATGTCAAGCGAGTCAGATTAGAAGATTCAAAGAGCAAAAGGAAGATTTCTTATACTATTTTGTTGTGACTGAGATTTAGGAAGTCAAGATTCACAAGCTTACCGAATTCAGTAGAGATAAGCAGGTAACTCTCTGGATATACAATTATTTCCAAAAAAGATAGAAAATTCTGATGTTGCTCAAGCAAATACGAGATAGTAGGGGTGTTGAACGGATGCTTCAGGTTTACATTAAACTTGCAAGCAAAATTTAACGGCGAGAACAAATTTCTTTGAAGTTATATAAAGGTCATTAGATGCTTGTGTTGTAAATTATTTTGCGACAATTACTAGCCAAAGAATAAACACGTCTAGACAATAATATTAGAAACAATATAATATGTCGAAGGCTGTTATATGTTATAATATCATCCACATAGCCTGTAGCGCTCCTGTGTGTGTGTAGATTTCTGTAGCAATAATTTCGAATTTTAATCTGAGATGAACAAGTAGAACAAAGAAATTTATCAAACAGGGATATAATATTCCCTAACAGTTAGGACAGTTAGCATGTGCTAAGTTTATGAGAGAGGGCATGGATGTTCTCTTTAGTTGACAATGTTGTGTCTTTTCTGTTAACGATACAAAGTCTTCTAGCATTTTTAGGTAAATATGGATTAAAAAATTAATAGCAGGCAATACACAGTCTGAGCAACATTTTCAGGAAAAGATGTATCAATAAACTGTAAGGCTTGACCTCACAGATTGATCCAAAAAATTTCAAAACAAAAATAGTAGTTTAAAGAGAAATTTTGCAAAGTTATAATTTCAAGGAAAAATAAAGCAATAATTGAACCTTGCAGAGGAATAATTAGGAGTCACGCTTCATCGGTTTGTTTGCCTGCAAATTTCTCCGTCGCGTGTCTGAGTGACAGGTGTTTGGTCTCCTTTCTAAAACTTTGAAACCTTCAAAGGTGAAGTTTCACATCGGTATTTTGCAAGCAGAATATAAAGAATATTATTCAAGTAACTAGATTAAAGAAAGAATCGAAGTTGAGCTTACGGTTTAACAAAATAATGGATCAAGTTATTTTACTGTACAAAGCTTGAAAAAGCATCGAATTAGATTATATAACAAAGTCTTTGTACTGTAGAGAAAAATACTTTAAGACATATCATTCCTTTGACCTCATATTTTTAACCAGAAAAAGCTGAAACCAGCACTGTTGCAAACCCTAACCATAAAGCGACAAGGAGCAGACTAGGATTCACGGCAAAGAAGGCACGACAACTTCCTGATTCGTGATTCAGACATTGAGAGCTGCATACTTATACAGCTGAGAGGCACTCATCTCCTCTTCTTGAGGAGTAGGGGGCATGTGTTATGAAACCAGCTCAAGAAAAGATAGAAAAGATAGATCAACGCCTTAGAATTCAGCCTCTTCGAGGGGGCAACCTCCTTTACATTACATAAATGAACAATTCTTGGATGATAGAAATGACAAAACCTCCTTTCTATATATAGGAGTCTAAGGAGTCACAATATAATCCAGCCGACCTAACAATAATAATATAAAGCCACAAAAATAACAATAGAGGGATTCTATGGGGCACATAAATAACAATATGGGGGTAATAGGGGCACAACAATATAAATAAGGGGTATAACTACAATAGTAATGGGGTAATCACTAGTATTATAGGGACCCAACATGCCCCTCTCCTTCAAAAAAGTGTTGTCCTCAACTCTTGAGTAGTTCTGGATACTTTTGCATAAAATTCTCATCCTCCCATGTGGAATCTTCAGCGGATAAGTTCTTCCACTTGATAAGATACTCTGAAATTGATCGATTTCGTAGATGTCGAGTTCTTGTTTCTGTGACTGCTTCCGGTTCCAGTATAATTTTTCCTTCCTCGTCAAGTTCTGGCAATATTGTTTGAATTGGGAGCTTGTCACCTATAACCTTCTTTAAACATGAAACATGGAAAACTGGGTGCAATCGAGAAGCTGCAGGAAGCTCCAATTTGTATGCCATAGTACCAATCTTTTGCAGCACCTTATACAGACCATAATAATTTCGTGATAATTTATTATCTTTCTTAGCTTGCTTTAGGGTCATTTGCTTATATGGTTGTAGCCGTAGGAATACCCAATCACCTACATCAAAACTTCTTTCATTGCGATGTTGATCTGCCTGTTGTTTCATTCTATTTTGTGCCAACACGAGGTTATCCTTTAAGAGTTGGAGGACTTGTTGTTGATGTTCGATGTGATGTTCCACTGCCTGAACCTTAGAATTTTCTCTTAAATATGATGTGATGGATGGTGGTTCATACCCATAAAGTGCCATAAATGGGGTCATTTTTGTTGCTGTATGGAAGGAAGTGTTATACTACCATTCAGCCAGAGGCAACCATTTGACCCATTGTGTCTGTTTATCAGATACAAAGCAACGAAGATATCCTTCCAAACATTTCTTTACTATCTCAGTTTGCCCATCAGATTGAGGATGATAAGATGAGCTATGAGCTAACTGAGTACCCAGACAAGAAAATAATTCTGTCCAAAAATTTCCAGTGAAAATGGGATCTCTGTCACTTACAATAATCTTTGGGTTTCCATGTAGATTTTGAACTGTTTCCATAAATGCAGTAGAAACTGTACTGGCTCTAAATGGATGCGATAATGCACAAAAGTGTGCATACTTGGTAAGTCTATCAACTACCACCATGATGACACCATTTCCCTCAGACTTGGGTAAACCTGTGATAAAATCCATTGAAATCTCTTCCCAACATTGGCTTGGAATGGATAAAGGTTGTAATAGACCTGGTGTCCAAATTGTTTCAACTTTATTTTGCTGGCAAACCAAACATTCCGCCACAAACTTTTGAATATCTGATTTAAGGCCATCCCAAAAAAAATTCTTCTTAACCCTGTGGTAAGTTTTTAAAAATCCTGAGTGCCCTCCTAAGGGAGAAGTGTGAAATTCCATAAGAACCTTTTGTTTTAGCTGGGAATTCTTACAGAGGTATAAGCGATCTTTGTACCATAACGAATCATTTTGCCAGCTAAATGTATCAGAAGTACTGGAATCTTGTTGTAGCTTTCGAATAAGTGCCCACACTTCTTCGTCATTCTTCCATTCCTCCCTTGCTTCGTTTATCCAATCTGGTTGGATAATAGAAATGGCACACAACAATGCTTCCACATCCTCATCCTTTCTTGAGAGTGCATCTGCCACCACATTTTGCTTCCCTTTTTTGTAGATGATTTCAAAGTCATAACCCAACATCTTTGTGACCCACTTTTGTTGCTCTTCAGAGGATAATCTTTGTTCTAAGAAGTATTTAAGGCTATCATGATCCGTTTTTACCTTGAAGTGTCTTCCCATTAGGTAGGGTCACCATTTCTTAAGTGCATGGAGTATTGCCAACATTTCCTTCTCATAAATAGCTTTGCTTAAAAACTTTCCCTTGATTGGACGACTTTCAAAAGCAATGGGTCTTTCATCTTGCATTAGAACAGCACCAATTCCATTTCCTGAAGCATCACATTCCACAATAAAGATTTTTGTGAAGTCCGGTGTAGCTAAGACCAGTGCTTGGCAAATTGCCTCTTTAAGATGTTCAAAGGCCTTTGTTGCTTCTAGAGTCCATGAAAATGAATCTTTCTTCAATAATGTTGTTAGAGGTGCTGCTATTCTCCCATAATTCTTAACAAACTTGCGATAATACCCTGTCAACCCAAGAAATCCTCCCAGATGCTTTATGGATGTGGGGATTTTCCATTCCTTAATGGCTTTAATTTTGCTAGGGTTTACCTTAACTCCTTCATGAGATACAATATGACCCAAATATTCCACCTCTTGGACTCCAAAGAAACATTTGGATCTTTTTGCATATAATTGTTTCTCCTCCAATAGTTGTAGCACCCTGTCAACATGTTCAACATGATCCTTCCAAGACTTGCTGTAGATTAGTATATCATCAAAAAATACTAACACAAATTTTCTAAGGAATTGTTTGAAAATTGAATTCATCAAACCTTGAAATGTTGAAGGTGCATTGGTAAGGCCAAAAGGCATGACCAAAAATTCATAATGACCCTCATGAGTTCTAAATGCCGTTTTCGGAATGCCTTCAATCTTCAATTTTATTTGATGATATCCCGAACAAAGATCCAACTTGTGAAGTAAATTGATCCATGCAATTCATCCAGTAATTCATCAATAACAGGAATGGGTAACTTATCTTTAATAGTGAGCTTATTGAGCTCCCTATAATCCGGACACATGCACCATGATCCATCCTTCTTGTGCACCAATACTACTAGAGCTGAGAAAGAACTTTGACTCGGTTGAATTATACCAGCCTCTAGCATTTCTGCAACCATACGTTCAATTTCACTTTTTTGGACATAGGGATATCTGTACGGCCTGATGTTTGGAGGAACACTTCCTGGAATCAGATGAATAGCATGATCATGATCACGCATAGGTGGGAGGCCTTTTCGAGTCTCAAATACCTTGGAATTATTGTCCAGGACTTTTTGGAGATCTGGAGAAATAGATGATTCCAATGTGGAAACATCCAGCGGACATAATTGTGCAATTACACCTCTTTGCTCCTTTATTAGAAGCTTTTTCATGCCATTAGAGCTGATTATCTTTCCTGGTTTCCCTGCAGTACCCCTTAATTAAACTTCCTTTCCTTCCGTAGAAAATTTGATGAAAAGTTCTTGAAAATTAAAATCTATTGTACCCAAGGATTGTAGCCATTGGACTCCTAGTACAACATTAGCACCTCCCATTGGAATGGAAAGCATTGGGCTAGTCAATACATATTCTCCCATGGATAGCTTGATATTATGGCACTTTCCAGAGCAATTTATTTTTCCTCTATTTGCAATCATCACTTGACACTCTGGTGCTGGATATAGGAAGCAATTCAATTCTTTTGCTACCCTACAATGAATAAAATTGTGGGTGCTTCCTGAATCAATCAACACTATTACCCTTTTCTTCTTGATTTGTCCTTCTATCTTGATGGTTTGAGGAGTGGTAATTTCCACCAATGCATTACAAGATATGGTCAGATTTATTTGTTCTTCATCTAGGCTTTGTTCCTAGAGTATATCTTCTTCTTTTGAACTTTCTTGCTCCTTTTCTTCTTCCTCTTCACAATCTATGTAGAATAATTTCTTCTCAGCACACTTATGACCTTTAGTGTATTTTCTATCACAACTGTAACAAATCCCTTTTGCTCTTTTTTCTTCCAATTGTTTTGGTGTCAACCTTATAGGTTGTGGAAGACTAGGGGCAACAACACTTCCGTCTTTATAGTTGTGAGTGGTATGCTTTCTGGTTGCCATAATTTTGCTTTCCATTTTTCTTGCTAACCTGGATGCCTTCTCTAATGAATCAGGTTCCCAAAGGCGAACATCATGTTGGATATTATCCTTTAAAGACCCTATGAACACATCAATCCTATGCTCCTCTGGAATATCTTTTACCCTTATGTTAAATTTTTGGAACTCCTCAATGTGCTCCATTACTGAACCCTTTTGTTTGAGACTTATCAATTGGCTAAAAAAAGTGTTGCTTTTTGTATCTTCATAATGTGGTATCAATTCTTCCGTAAAAATTGCCCAAGTGATAAATTGTTTACGAGAGCAAAGCCATTGATACCATACAAACTGATTTGGTTCCAAATATACAGTTGCCATACGTACCTTTTGTGCGTTTTGCACATTATTGAGATCAAAAAATTGCTCCATCTATAATATCCATGTGGCGGGATCCTTGCCATCAAACTTCCTCATATCGATTTTTGGAATATGGTGATTCTTCGATCCAAAATTAGCGTCTATGGAATCATGATTAACATTTCTTTTGTTCTCATCATGAGTTTCCTTTACTACCTTTTCACCATTAGTGACCCTTTCTTGTAGCAACTTCTTTAATTCTTCCATGTATGTCTTCAAATCTATCTTCAAATCATCCATCTTAGCTTCCATGCCCTTTATCTTAGATTCCACACCATTTATATTAGATTCCATGAAACTTATCTTAGCTTCTGTTAGCTTTTGTGAGCGTGACATTTGTTGCAGTTGTTCTCGTAATTTTGATATATCATGTAGCATTTCTTCCTCTTCTTCATGAGTCATGCTAGAGCTTTCAGCTTCCTTACTAGGTGTTTTCATTTTCTTTCCTCGGGGCATCAATTACCGATAATAATGCTTTACTATGCCCTTTGAATTCCATTAAACCAAGCTTACACAAAAATTAAAAAAAAAAAACTACACACCTTTTTTCACTTTATAGAAGCCTGATATTGAATCTGACGTATCTCTATAATTACGGATCATCCAGTTTTGAAATTGATACCTGTAGTAGCCTTCTGCCTCCTCTTTCCAATGCCACAATTCTGAGCCAAATTGGATTCTCCAAGGAAGAGTTATGTGAAATCTCCCACAGTGACTTGCTTTTAGACAGGTTCAGTAGAGTGAAATTGTACGACGTGCCACGAGTCACTGTTTCAACCTTTGAATCTGAAACACACACACAAGGAACTACAGTCTGTCCTCGTTTTGTGATTTTTTACGAAATTTCAATCTGATCCCCAGAGGGAAAGTTATGACGATTTTCCCCAGGTCACCTGTTTTGAATGTAATTCAGGAGTCTGCAAAAAGACCAACTTCCTCAGATCATATCTCTGCAAATATCGCGCGAAAAGATCTGAAATTCGGACCCAAGGTTTAGCGAAATTTCTTCTCAAATGGGTTTTTTTTGCGACTTCTAAAATGTCATAGACGAAAAGTTATAGCGAAAATTCCACGATGACCTGTTTGGAGCCGCGAAACCCTAGAATCCAAAGCTCTGATACCAAATGTTATGAAGCCAGCTCAAGAAAAGATAGAAAAGATAGATCAATGCCTTCGAATTCAGCCTCTTCGAGGGGGCAACCTCCTTTACATTACATAAATTAACAATTCTTGGATGATACAAATGACAAAACATCCTTTCTATATATAGGAGTCTAAGGAGTCACAATATAATCCAGCCGACCTAACAATAATAATATAAAGCCACAAAAATAACAATAGAGGGATTCTATGGGGCACAAAAATAACAATATGGGGGTAATAGGGGCACAACAATATAAATAAGGGGTATAACTACAATAGTAATGGGGTAATCACTGGTATTATAGGGACCCAACAGCATGACACCGCAGAGGGGCGCAAACAATGCCACAAGGCACACAACCAACATTGTGTACCTGATAATTTCCCATAATTTCCCATCCTTGACATGCACAGTAGAAGAACTCTATATACTCCACAACTGCACTGGCCGAGGTTATCATGTTTTACTTCTGAACGACTTGCATCAAGAATACGACTAACTTCCAGGGGAATTTTTGGCACATGATAGCATGCGTCTAAAACATTTTCAAAATTCTTGAGAGTGAAGATTAATCTAGCATAATTCGACATTTTCAGAATTCTTGAGAGTATGAAAACATTTGAAGATTGAGTCGCTAGAAGCTTTTGAATTCCACTGATGCATCGTCTGGACACGTGAAATGCATGCACTGCTATTGACATGTGAAATGCATGCAAACTCCTACTAACAAGTGCTTTTCTTCCTTCGTTTCATATAATAATATGTATAATTCATTGCTTCCAAGGTGTCACGTCATATGAAATGCTTCAATTACAAAACTTTAAGGAATTTTAATTTATCTTTTGATTTCATAGATTTAAAAATAATGATTGAAGTCAAATCATTGTTGAATTTAGCTCAATATTCGTGAAACGACCTACCATTGGGTTGGGTTCCACGTTAAACGAGCCCTTCTATATTTAGCAACGATGGTAAATGCCACTAAAAAAGATGAAACACCTCTGAAATCAGACCATGAACGTTTCTCATCTGGTTTAAGACGGATTTCTCATGGCCTCTATAAACCAATGTTTAAAGGCAATGCATTGTTCGATTAAGATCGTACAGGACAAATGTTGTTGTGTAAGTTATTATTATTTTGCTTGCTTTTGTCTATAAGTTTTGTTTCTCTGTTCTCAATTATTGGTACCGAGTCTTCTCATTTTGCTGAGCTCTTTTTGGTTTTATTCCCTTCTCTGATTCACCGTCAGGCTCAAAGATTCTATATTACAAGAATTTCGGTGTTCATTGAACATTTGAAGAATGAAAAATGCACATTTGAAGCATGAAGCATGATTCAGATGATCGATTTTTAGAAAGAAATTGAGGGAACAGAGCTCAAAAATTTAGTCATTTTGCTAAAGTTTGTGAAGATTTGATTTTCTTGTGTTGTGCTTTGTTTTCTTCCCAAGATTTTCCATCGGCGAGCGATTCTTTATTGCTAGAATTTCGGCTGAATTGATTTCTTGCGGATATTTAAGCATGACTCCGTTGTCGGTATCTATATCTAATTTGAGAGAATGCAGGTTGGAAATTTAGTTATTTTGCTAGATTTATGCAAGGACATGATTATTTGTTCTTGTTTTTCAGGCAGAATGGGAGAACGCAATGGGATAAGACTGGGAGATGAAATTCAGCATTTGAATTCACTTCCTTTGCGAGATTTGATGAAAGAACATGATGAAGGTGAGATCAGAGAAATTGCAGCGGAGGATGAGGGGATTTAAGAGGGGCAAAGGCAGACCCTAACAGTCATCATAGTACCCATCTCCTAACAGTACTCACAGTCTTGGAATATCCAAGGCCATATCTCCTCTGGCTTGTTTGGTTGTGCACTGGGTCATTGGAATTCTCTTGCCCCCAATTTCATCTTGGGTCAAAAGACTTCAGCTATATCATTTTTCTTCGAGGTATGATTCAAATTCTTCAGCTGAGGAAGAAAAATCACTTCGTAAGATCCTCATCAGGGTTCCTTTAACTTTTCCACAAAAAGTCCACTTGTAACATATTGGTTAGGGTCTGCAAGATCAAAATGTGTCTCTAACTTGAAGACAAACTCCTTTCATCTAGAATTTGTGTTAGATCACTATACCTTTCATCACAAGGGAACTCAGAACTTCTCATAGGAATATGCCTCATAAGTCTTGGCTTTCATTTCAGAGATATACCGTAGGAAAAATGATGCTTGACCTTTGTCATAAGATTGAGGTTTCTCAATTTATTTCATCGAGTGGCTGCCTGAGGTATTTTGGCCTCTAAATTTTGAGATTTTTGGCCTATCAGATCTGAAACATATTACGATTTGGATCACATGTTTTGTAGTTTGTTCAAAGTCCATCTTTAGTACCAATTTTTTATCCTTCTCATAAATCAAAGGAGAAGAGAATCTTCGATCTTGTATTAGGGCTTCGACCCTTTTCTTCACTATAAGCCCATAATATTTACACACCCTAATAAAGGAATATTTAGGATCATCAAGTAATTTTTCTTCCTTTACATCATCAACCTTGCTTATTGAAGTTGAATCACATGTCTCAAGATGACTCGCAGATTTTTCAAACATAGAGATCTGGGAGTGCAATCAAACTTCCCTAGCTTTGTTTATGACTGAAACAATTGATTCCTTTCCACTTGAGACTTTTTCATTCTTCTAGTAGACCAAGTAACTTTGGTTTCTGAGAAGAGTTCTTCCTTGGTAATGAGTATTAGCATCTTCTAATTGGTTGGTATTTTATTAGACATAACAAGGAGAGATCATTAAAGATAAGAGAGTCCCTAGATGCACAACCTCGGTCACTACAAGATCATTCTTCCTTGGAGAAAACACTTTCTATGTTTAGGACTTACCAATAGGTGTTCTTTAATGATTCTATCCTTTTGATAACCACAACAATCAAATCGAGTTGGCTATGGATATCTTGGTCCCTTGTACAAAGGTCGATCTGAGGTATAACATTTCTAAGATTTTCGATTCTAGCCAGAGAGGCTTGCACATATTTTATGTCCTCAAAATTGCCTTTAAAAACAGTGACTCTTTGAATCTCGTCATGCTACTCAATCATTGTATAGGTCTTGTGGCTCGAAGCTTTAAGACTTGAGTCATAGATAAAACTTCTATAATAGATCTCCTAAGATGATATCTGACCTTATAGTATTCTGACCTTTTGCAATCTTCTTGATCTCTGAGGTTCTGAGACTGAAACATAAATCTCCACTCAATGCAGGGACTTGCTGCCTCGCAGCTTCCCTTGTTAATAAATAAATCTGAGAGCTACAAAACTTACTCATAACCCATAGTTTTCTTAAAATAATTGAAATACATGTAGTTTTTTATCAGTAACTTTTAACATTATCCATAAAAATTCTTAACTATATAATGCTTTCTTCTCTAAATTATAATCATATATTTATGATATATTATTTAACGATATTTGTAATATTTTATTTAATAAAATTTTAAAGTAATATTTTTTATAAAAAAATATTTTGTTTTCAATCCCATAGTGTTTAGTTTCTAATTATATTTATTTAAAATTGTGCACATCTTAATTGTAAGTAATTTTATATAGAAAGGCTATTTATCATGAACATAGGTGCATAATAATTTATTAAATAATGGTTGTTGTTTTTTATTTTAATAAATTTTTTTTATATTAATATTTAAAAAAATTTAAAAAATTATTTAAAATATATTTATATTTATCCTATCACATTTTATTTTATTTTATGGATAAATATTGTATTTCTTTTAAAGTTGAAATTTATAAGGATATTTTAAAAATGCTTAGTCAATATTCCACTAGGGAGACAACCAAAATCACACTTCTTGTAAAGAGACAAGTGAGATCATGAAAAATTAAGTAAAAAGTATATATACTAAAAAAATGGGTTAGACTGGCCTTAAAAGAGAACTAGATATTCTAAAAACAAAATGGCCATGAGAATAGTAGAGCTAAGCCTACGAATCAGAGTGAGTAGTGGCCACTTGAGTATGATCTTTAGAGTTGCCAGGGGTGTTTCTTGTCAGTGGAGAAATGCCTAGATGTTGTTCAAGATAATCCATGAGCTGATCTATGTCTCTAAAGTGATGGTCAAGTGTTCTAGAGAGTGTAAGATATCAACCTTATGCTTGAGACAGTCCATCAAAGTTTTTCCTAGGAGGATCCTCAAATGAAAATACAAATCAATGGTGTACACGAATTGATTAAACCGACCACAAGTGTGCTCAAAATCTAGCACCTAGTGAGCCAAATCCTCTAGGACTTCTGTATCTGAAAGTTGTTGGCATTAGGAGGCCCCTTCTCATTCCATGCATACAAAATTTTATCATGGATGGATTCCAGGGTTAGGTCTTGAAACTTGGCAAAAAATTCTTGAACCCTGTGACAAAGACATGTATTTCCTTGAGAGGCTCCTTCATAATAGTACGTGGCCCCTCGGTAGACATGTAATCACTTTTTAGGCATGATAAGGAGCCATGATTTGATACTGAGAGGAACTTATAAACTGATAGATAGGTGGGCGATGGCCTTAGGGTGAAGAGCCACATAATGAGGTGAGAGGAGAAAGGAAGCAATAAGGCGGAGCAAAAGAGAAGATGGTGAAGTAATAAGTTGCCATCCAATCGTGAGAATACAAAGGGGGATGAAAAAAATAGTTGGAGAGCCTGTGAAGAAGGTTAGATCCAAGAGGAAATGCCCCTTGGTTTAGGAGAAAGGGCGATACAAAGCTACAAGTAGAGTTGGATTGGGAAATACAACTTTAACAATGAGTTTTTCTAGGTGTGTAGAACATCAGAGAAAGATTGGGTCAATATGGATTGAACATCAATTATGAAATAGAAGATTGTAATTGAATAAGGAATCATACACAAACCATAAACCTTCATACTAGAAGACATTGCACGAGTCCAAATTCCATAGTGGGTGGTGTGAACCATGCAACTAGTGTCTACGCATGATTCAACATTCCAACCTGCATGAAAATTTGAGAATCCAAGAAAAATCCTTAACCTACAAATTAGGGGGTCAAAAAGAAAGTTTCCCTATAATGCCTAGGATGAAGGACAATTCTAATAAAACTGAAGCTGATTAGGGTGGTAATGGAAAATGTGATAGGGCTTGGTCGGGGTTCATTAAGGTGAGCTACCCAAGCCCCCCATGTTGAATTATCTCAGTTGTGTAAAGAGTGACAACCAATAAAGGAGTTTGTCCAGTATCAGTATGCAAATAGGATTGCACTAGAAGGGAAATCAATATTATAAATATGCTAACTCCGTTAATCTCCCACACAAGAATATGACCATCCTGGAAAAATAACACCTCTTCAAGGTCTTTGTGGTACATGGTCTCAGGATCAAGGATATGATATACGACTCAACTTAGACAAGGTGTTATTAACACATGACAATCATTTGTTTTACTGTTGGTTCATGCTACCTATCCCCTGCCATTTAGCCACGAAAGCTGGTGGCAACCCGAACTCATCCCAACCCCTTTAACATTAAAGCACTCCATCTAAATTTTTTTATCTTAACATATTATCATCTATATCTATCTATATATATGTTTATTATTAAATTTTATATTATTAACTATTATATATTTACTATTTTGTGTGATAACATTACTTTGATATATATTTCATGAAACAATAGTTATAAATCAAATTATAAATATTTAAATTTATGATATAAATTTTATTTATTTATTTTAATTTTTAACTTATAAAATATTAATATATTAAAAAAATTTAAAAACAAGAGTTTAGAATATTAAAATTAAAAAAATGAAAATAATAAAAATTCACATTTATATATATATAAACAAAATAAACAGTTAGTAAACCACTTTAAAGTATTAAATTACGATAATATTTATAATATTGATGTTGTGCAATTTTTATAAAGACTTTAAAATATTAAATTACAACAATACTTATAATAATGAGGTTGTGTAATTTTTAAATTTAGGAAAATGAAGGAGATATTTTGTTGGAATTGATTATAAAAGTATTAAAACAAATTAATTACTCATTAAAATAATAAATATTATTATTATTATTATTATTAATTAAAAACTAGTTTTTATGTGCGATTTTTTGGAAAGTTTCCCGGTTTATTTTCCTATCTAAGTTGTCTAGAATCTTGCAGGGATTCATTGAAATTAGAAGTTCAACAGGTGAACTTTTCACAATAAAAGTGTGCCCTGGTTTTCTAGGGTGTTGAATCCATATAAGTAGTCAAAAAATAAATTTAAGCAACATGAATCAAGATTTGGCCAGAATTTTTTGGTCGGATTTCAGCCAAAAATCTATTGGAGACTCTAAAAAGTCACACATAAAAACTACTCCAATAAAAAATATAAATTATTATAATATAATAAAATAGACTATATATATATATATATATATATATATATATATATATATATATATATATATATATATATATATATATATATATATTATTAATTCTATGTAATAATTCAAACAAAAATACATTTTTCACACGAAAATTTTAATTTTCGTTATAGATAAGAAAATTATATTTCAACCTATGCACATTAATGTATTAAAAAATTGGCTAAAAAACCATCCAAAATAAATAAAAAAAGGGCCCGTATAAATCCCTTATCATGTCCAAAATATATGTTTATCAACAATGATAAATGTAAAGTAAAAACAACATTACATGCATATCCTGAGTCACCTCGGAATTTTATGAGAGTTTGAAATAGGAAATTTTTTAGCTTGACCAATTATATTTCCATCTGCACATCCTCTATGAAAGGCCCATGATAATATTCAGATATGTTTTCATCTATCTTCTTAAAGATCTTCTAAGTGCCCAAAATATTCGTAGCACCTACTTTAGATAGTTTTTTTGTAGCCGAGTTTCTTTCCGTGAAGACGAAATTCCTAAGGAGGCTGCATTTCCCTCTAGAGTGTTGATCCATTTAGAATTTGTTAATGTGCCGCGAGCTAGCGAGTACCTCGTTGTTCAACCTATGAAGTGGAACATAAACCAAAATATCAATATTATAAGCCTTAGGGTTAATATTATAAACCCAAGACATTGACAGTATAAATCCAGGGAATTAATAAACCTAAGGGATTAATATTATAAATTCAATGGATTATAAATCGAGGTGAATAATTTTAAACCTAAGGGATTTACATTATAAATCTAAGTGATTGATAAAACCAAATGATTAATATTAAAAATCCAAGGGATTGATAAACCCAAATGATTGATTTTAAACCCTAAGATTAATATTATTAACCCTAATACTACAAATTATAAACCCAATATTAAATTTTAATATTATAAAGTGAATATTAAAAGACCCTAATATTATAAACCTTGTATTAAAATCAAGTTTTGTAATGTAACAATGCGACATTGAATAAATGACAGTGTAATGTAACATTGTGATAATGATTGTTAGACTAATTTTCATATTGAGACAATGTTTGTGACAATGTGATATCGGATATATTTTTGTACCATCCCAATGTTATAGTATTAAATCGTTGATATTATAAAACCAAGGGACTAATAAACCTAAGGGATTAATACTAAAAACATGGGATTATAAACCAAGGGGAATAATAATAAACCTGAGGAATTAATACTATAAACTCAAGGGATATAGACCCTATGATAAATATTATAAACCATAAAATAAACATTATACCCTAAGATTCATATCATGAGCCTTACGATTAATATTATAAAACCAAGGGATTAATAAAACCAAAGCGTTAATATTAAAAACCCAAATGATAATAAACACAAGGGAATAACATTAAACCCTAGGATGAATATTAAACCCTAGGAATATAAATCCTAAAATTAATAAGCCCACGAGATTAATATTGTAAACACTAGGCTTAATATTAAACCCTAAGAATATAAACCCTATGATTAATATCATAAAACCAAGGAATTTATATTATAAACCTAATGGATAATAAATCTGAGTGATCTATATTAAGCCCTAGGATTTATAGTATAAACCCTATCAATAATATTATACCCTAGGAATATGAACCCTTAGATTAATAAACCCAAGGGATTGATATTATAAACCTAACGCGCTAATAAAAACAAGAGATTGATACTAAAAGCCTAAAAAACCCAAAAAATTAATATTGTAAACCCAAGGTATATAAACCCTAAGATAAATATTTTAACCCTAAAACCAACATGGTTGACCATGGTTTATTTTCATATTGAGACAATATTTGTCACAATGTGATGTTGGACCATGGTTGACCATGATTGATTTTCATATTGAGAGAATCTTTGTCACAATGTGACATTGGACCACAATTAATCGTGATTGACCATGATTGACAATGGTTGACCATGGTTGATTTTCATATTGATAATCTTTGTCACAATCCAACATTGGACCATGGTTAGCCATGGATGACCATGATTGTGACAATGTGACATTGGACCATGAGACAATATCTGTCACAATGTGACCATGGTTGTTGACAATCATGGACCACGATTGACAATGGTTGATTTCCACATGGAGACAATCTTTGTTGCAATGCGACGTTGGACCATTGTTGATAATGGTTGATGATGGTTGATGATGGTTGACAATGGGTGATTTTGAGATTTATCACAATGTGATGTTGGACCATGGTTGACCATGATTAATCATGGTTGATTTCCATATTGACCATGATTGATTTTCATTTTGAAACAATATTTATCACATTGTGACATTTGACCATGGTTGACTACAATTCAATATGGTTGACCATGGTGGATTTTCATATTGAGGCAATATTTTTTATAAGGTGACGTTGGACCATGGTTAGCGATGGTTGAACATGGTTGATTTTCATATCGAGACAATCTTTGTCACAATGTGACATGGACCATGGTTGACCCTGGTTTATGATGATTATAAACCTAAGCGATTAATATTATAAAACCAAGGGACTAATAAATGTAAGGGATTAATACTAAAAATCCAAGGGAAAAAATTAAAACTAAGGGTTTAATGTTATAAACCCAAGCTATATAAACCCTAAGACAAATATTATAAACCATAAAACAATCATGGTTAACAATCATTGAACATGGTTGATTTTGATATTTACGCAATATTTGTCATAATGCGATGTTGGACCATGGTTGACCATGATTGATTTTCATATTGAGACAATCTTTGTCACAATACAATGTTGGACCATGGTTGACCATTGTTGATTTTCATATTGAGACAATCTTTGTTAGAATGTGACGTTGGACCATGGTTGACCGTGGATGACCATAGCTGTCGTAATGTGACATTGGACCAAGAGACAATCTTCCTCAAAATGTGAAAATTCTTCGTTAGTGCATCAATGTTGAGTTTGATGTTATTCAACTGGGCCACGATGGACTCCAAGGTGATAGAGATTTTACATGGACCAGGGAATGGCCTGGGGACAGGACCATGTCTGCATTAGAGTGGCGGCTCTTAGTCGACATAGAGTCCAAGCTAGGCTCTCCATGCTGCTGGAATTCATCCATACGTGGGCCAGACCCCCCATGTGGGCATGCCATTGCTATCGACGCATACAACCAACACCACCACCACCAGCCGCCCCGCCATGGGAAGTGTACTTCTTTCCCTGAGAAACACACCATGAAATTATGACTTGACTATATTGAAATAAAAATCCACTTACTGTACTAGATGTAAAGAGCATAAAGTCCCAAACACCAGTGTTGTAACTATAGCCTGCAAAGAATTAGGAAGGCATGCCACAAATCCTGGGGTTCACATAGCACGAACCACCCAAGAGATGGCACTTGGACTCGGTCTCCCTAGCAAACTAACTCTCTAGTTAATCTTCCTCCAACAAGAGATAGAGTCAAACTAAGGATAACTCTGTGTTTGCTCCTAACCCACACATTCCAGTCCTGGAACCAAATAATACTTCAAGCCAGATAGGGAACTCTTCCGTCGGATCCCATGGCCATGCTTGATGCAGGTGCCAATTCTTCTCCCAACCATATTTGACATTATCGTCTTGTTCTTCTACCCCAAGCCACAACCTGAGCCAGGACGCAAACAAAACACAGCTATTCCTCTCTCGACACTCTCTCCTCATCGGCCAATGCTTGCAAATGACCACCTGCATGTCCATGTTCAATTTTAAACACTGCTCATGGGGAGTAGGGTACAGATTCCGATGGTCCTTCATTGCATTTGTGTGGTGTGTGGAGGCCCCTATGGCTCCATGATCTGATGCACCACCAACTGGCACCCAATATGGTCAGCCCCATTAGGCACTTCAAGGTCAGACTTTAACAATGACTGCAGGGCCTGTAGTTCTCTAGGGTCGAGAGAAGCCTTTGATCTAATGTCTACCCATGATGTCTTGAATTCTCTCTACAGAGTGGTCATGCCACAGTTGGAAAAATAATTTGTTACTTTATTACCCTCGTGAAGCACATGGCTGGTAATGATATACTCAAAAGAGGTTAGGGTTCACTGGATGCAGGAGATTTGAAATTCTAGGGCTAACTGTTGACCACTTTCTGGGGGGTGGTGCCATTGATAATTCTCTGGACGATATCAATAATAAGGCATGAGTCTCCCACTATTATGATCCTCCTACAACGAAGGTGAGAGGCCAGGATCATAATGACCTTGAGTCCAGTAATTTCTGCCACAGTGTTCGTTGTTACACCACATGAGCCTTAGTATACTGCCCATGGCGAGCCGGAGGAGTCCTGGAGGGTACCTCCAAAACCCATTGGGCCAGGATTTCCCTTATAAACCTAATCAAAATTAAGCTAGATACAACCCTCTAGGTGTGGGAGGAATCTGGAGGGGCAATGGGCAGAGGAAGGTCTGGGGTTAGAAGCCTTGGGATAAACCAAGTTACATGAGAGATTAAGCTAGGATAGAATATGAGGTTCAAGAGGTCACATCCTAGTCTCCTGGATCCCATTTTTCTACTAGTATGGTTTCCCGGATGTTGGAAGTCATATGTCTCCAAATATGATCACTGGTAGGTGGTTTCCCTTAAAAAATGGCTAATTTTCTCTCTTTCCAGGTATTCCAAAGAAGCAGCCCCAGAGTGAGCTAGTCTTCGAGCAACGCTCGAATGTCTTTGGGGTGGTGGTCTATTAGGCCAAAAATAATGGAGGCCTTGTCCCATACTTCACGTGTGATGAAACATCCCTCAAAGAGATGGATTAGGTATTCTTCTACTTGCTTGCACAGAGGACACATCAACAAGCCGACAAATCCATGCTTTTGTAATCTATCGCAAGTTAATACACGCTTATGGACAACTAGCCATAGAAAGTGTGCTACCCATGGCCACAAGTTACTGTTCCATATTTTCTACCAGAAAGGGCTATCCAAATGGGTCATTACATTAGCCGTGATGAGGTAGGCTTCCTTGACAGAGAAGCTCGATTAGTAGAGAAGCCCCATTTGAGTTGATCTGGCTTTGGTGATTCATGGGCATGCCACTGTGAAATATGGGCACCCAGACACTCACAGGCTCCCTAAGAAATAGATCGTGACCACATTTTATCTGAGTTCCATCTCTGCCATCCCTAATCATTAGCTTCTTTGGTCCAGTAGTCTACCACCCAAATGGTTGAGATTGAGTGGAAAAGGGGCATCATGTATGAAAGGGATTGATCCTGATTGAGACAACGAAACTGCTTCTAGCAGTGCTACCAAAAGAAGGACGACTTCCCCTTCTTGACTTCCCAAATGAAATGGTCTAGGATCGGATCACTATTATTATTGACACGATTCCAAATTTTTTATCATGTACTTGTAAGAGCTTCTCAGATAAGGGCTTCTTGGGATTTCCCTTGTCTATATTTTTGGGTCTAGATTGACTTTCAAATATCATCTCCCCCTTGAATCCATCTCCACCATAGCTTAGCCCCAAGGGTGGCACTGAATACTATAGGTTCCCTCAAACTGAGACCTCCCAGAGCCTTGGAGAGGCAAAGCTTATGACATGCAACAAGCGGCCATTTCTGGTCCATGGAGGCTTTGATCCACAAAAATTATCTGAATATTGTTGTTAGCTCCAAGTAGATACATTTGGGGGAAGGGAGGGTATACATTTGATGCATCGACATGGTTTTCAGTACCAATTTCAAAAGGGTTTCTTTTCTAGCCAGGTTGAGGACATGGAAGGTCCAGTTCGACAACTTCTTGCATATCTTGGAGCAGAGGAATTTCTAGGGAGCAATGCAGAGGGGATTAAATATAAGAGGAACCCCTATATATTTATAGGGAAGAGATCTGATGTTGAAACCCATAACTCTATCCAGACAAGCTTGAACTGTCCTCGGAATATGGAAAAAATAAATATTTGATTTGTCCTTGTTTAGGATCATACTTGAAGCATCTTGGAAGTCCACCAGAATGTTGTTCAACTGGACTACTTCCATCATTGTAGCCTTATGAAATAAAAGATTATAGTCCACAAACTGTTGATGTGTCATATGAAAATTAGTTCCATGTAGGTGGATGTTGTTCAACAAATTCAATTTCCTGGTGGCCTTGGTCATTCTTCCTAGGCCCTTTGCTGCAATGATGGAGAGGTATGGGAATATGGGGTCCCTTTGACAGATTCCTCTAGAAGGTCTGAAGGTCGGCGAGGGGGATCCATTGATTAGGATTGAGATGAAAGGGGTGGTGCTCAAGGATCTGAGCTAGTGGATCCAATCCTCTACAAATTCAAAAGCCTAGAGGATTGCTAACAGATAATCCCAGTTCAGGTGGTCATAAGCTTTTGATAGATCTAACTTTATAAACATGCCCATTTTTTGTGAACCTACATGGAATGGATGGTCTCATGGGCTGAGACAGTGCCATCTAGAATATGGCATCCTTTGACAAAACCTGATTGCTCTTAGCTGATAATGTGGCGAAGGATAGGCTTCGAACATGTAACCAAAATTATGGAGAGGATTTAATAGATGACATTAAATAGGGATATCGGTCTAAAATGATTGGGCGACAGGGCCTACTAGGTTTTAGGAATGATATGAGGAAGGTGACATTAGGACTAGACCATATTTGATGAAGATGATGGAACTCCTCCACCAGATCCAAAATGTCTTGACTCAGGAAGGACCAATGCACTTTCAAGAATTGAATAGTGAATCCATCAATACCAGGGTATTTATTAGAGGGCATGGGCTTGACCACTTCTTCCACTTGAGAGAGAATGATGGGACTAAGAAAGGCATTGTTTTGAGCAGGGGAGACCAGGGAAGTGATATGTTGCATGATAGTCTGGATGGATTATATCCTACCATAACCTTCACCTCGGAGTAAATAGGAGAAGTAGGTATTTAATTCCATATAAATATCTTCTCGTCATTCATAGTGAGTTCGAGTAGATTCTTGAAGTTGGGTGATGTGGTTATGTTGGCGATGGTTGATAATGGATCTATGAAAAAATTTAAAGTTGCACTCACCCTTTCACAATCAATGAATGCATGATTTCTGATGCCATAGAATCTCTTCTTGAAGTATTCTCTCTCCTAAATCTCGGATCAGGAGCCCCTCTTCCTCCACAATCTTCGAGGAGTGGCCATTCCATATTATCATACTCTCAAATTCCTCCAAGTGAGCTTCCAGCTGGTGCTTCTCCTCGAAAATGTTGCAAAACTCCTTGTGGTTCCAGGGTTTGATTTTGAGTTTCAACACATAAAGTTTCTTTTGGAAGGATTGCATCTTATTGCCTGGGGTATTTTCCATCATGGTCTACTAGGTTTCAAGCTTCTCCAAAAGGCTGAGATGTCGTAACCAGAAGCTTTCAAATCGAAAGAGCTTTCTCTGAGGAGCAACCGCAGTAGTCACCGCTAGACCGACCGATCAATGATCTGAGCCAAGGGACGACAGGATCTCGGTTTCAACATTTGGGTCTTGTAGAATAAGATGTTTTGAAAGGAGAAATTGATTCAATTGGCTAGCCACCTTGTCCTATCCTCCTCGTCTATTTTTCCAGGTGTGAAGGTCATGTTTGGGGAGAATGATAACCAAGTGGAGATCTTCTATGGAGTTATTGAATACCAGGGAAGAGGGATCCAATATTCGAACTCCTCCTCTCTTCTCTTCAAGATTTCTAATCATATTAAAGTCCTCTCCATTAACCCAATCTGTCGTTGCCCAGGATCGAATCAACCCTCGCAACTGGGAGAGAAAGAGGTCCTTATCTCATGCTATGGAGGGACCAAAAATTGCAATGAGACTCATCCATACCTTCGCGCCTATCAATCTGAAAGCTGTAGAGAGGGAGAAATGGGAGTCGACCCATTATTTGAGCATAACCTTGTCAAGATCCCAAAGATTTTCCAAACACCCTGCGACCTTGATCGCTTCTATGGACATTGGTTTATTGTTCTTCCAACATCATTGACTATTCTCAATAATTTTTCTTCATTCGTTTTGATTTCTTGTAAAAAGACATTTTACGGCTTATACTTATCAATGTTTTCCTTTAGGGATCAGATCTTACCTGGGCTGTTGAAGCCCCTTATGTTCGAGGAGATGATCTTCGTTGGAAAGGAGGGAAAAATCTAGGAAAGTAATTCGTTAGTTATCCAATCTACCCCGAATTCAACAGTAACTCCCCTGCTTCACGGATCAGGGATTTAGTCAACTTCCTCACCTTGTTTCCCTTCTCTGAACCCCCAAGATCTACAATGGTGAGGACAAATAATTTGTTGTCTTTTCCTGTGCCTCGTAGGTCTAGATCCAGTTTTCCTGATTTAGTAGCCCATTTAGAGTGGAGATGGCCAAAGTACGACAACTGATTCCCTGCAATGTATTTGACATCTGATTTGATCCGTGTTTTGAATATCTCTATCATTTTTACTCTTCTGCACCTAATCTATTGTTTTTCTCTTCCACTTCCAAGATTTTGTTGTTATGGGTGAGGATGTCTTTGACTTGTCGGTCATCCTATCCACTTGGTGGCCATCTTATCCCCTGAGAGAACGAGTTTCTTATCTACTTCCATAGACTGAATGATCTTCTTAGAGGAGGAGGGGGCTTCCAATGCATGCTCCAGATCTGGTTTTGGGGTTGCTAAGGCAGCAAAACGACTGTTGGAACTTGGGGTCGTCAAGGTTGCCAGGAACTTTGGGGTAATCTTCGGCCAAGAACGAGGGGCCTCTTTAGTTGCTGGATGAGAATGCAAAGTGTCTTGCATGGATCGGTTTGGGTGAGGGCGGTGCCCCCCAACCTGTTGGAACCCTTCTTCATCTCGTTGCTGAGCAACAACTTAGCTTCCTCCTTGATTGTGAGAGGGAAATGTCTAAATAGATGGCCATATCCATGGCACCGCCGATGCTTGAAAGGGACATGTTCATAATGGAGAGGCCAGATCGAGGTGGAATCATGGTAGACTAGCTCAATGGACTTTGACAATGGTTAGAAAATGTTCATATGCACATAGATTCAGGTGAAAGTTGCGTGACAGTGTCGTTTTGTTTACGTCATCCTTCAAATTTTGACAATCCTTCTGGTCATGCACAACATGAAGATGGTTTGACTTGTTAGAAGCCCATTGCATCTTTGACGCACTTAATGGGGAGAAATATAAATAAGTGGTAGAGATGATTGTGTTAGAAAATCTAATTTTAATTGTTTGTTAGGTGTTCAAAATTTCTATCCAAGTATCTTAGTTCAGTTTTAGTTAGTTTAGTTTAGTAGTTTTACTACAGTGATTTATTAGTGATGTTTTCAATGTAATTTTACTTAACTAATTTGTAATAATGAGAAGAGAAATTCTTTGCCTTATATTTTCAAATTTCAATTTTGCCATTGTATCAAAGCATAGATTGCGTAAAACTCTTTGAGAGCAACAAAAAAGAGAAACACTTCAATTTTTTTGGGTTTGCAAATAAAACTCAAAGGCCATGGCCAAGGAAAAGTTGTGAAAGCAAATTGAATTTCACAGATGTGAATAAAAAGAAGTGCGTCAATTGCGAACTTGTTAAGAGAGATAACTGTGTCAGTTTCCCAACTCAGCTGGGCTTCAAATTCGAGTTATGAACTTATGAAATTTCAAATTTCAGAAATAACTACGCAAAAAAGTTGCAAACTTATGTAATTATAGAAACTTTAAAATCTCTGCACCCATGCAATGAAGGACTGCACAAAATTGTGCACAAAAGTCCGTCGGAGCTGCGCAAATCTGGAGGAGGCAATCTTTTATAATAATTAAAAACCAAATTTCATCTAAGAATTTCAAAGGTCAAAAGTCTCATGTTTTTTTGGGAAGCCTCGTCAACTGTTTAATTGTTTTAGACGTCTCCTCAAATTATAAAAGGTTCACAAAACTCGACAAGTATTTTTTTAATTCATAAAATTCGACTCTAGTTATGTGCCTTCGTTGAAAGGCTTTATTGATGATTTTTTTTTCGAAATGATTTTTGTGAGGGTATTCTAAATAAAAAAGGTTAAGAAAAAAGGGTTTTGTTTCAAATTATTTTTTTTTTAATTTTAAAGAGGAGCTCAAGAGAGCTCATTCAATTGAGAAAAAGGTTTTTTTTGGAAAGAAAGTGTTGTTTGATTCAACTTTGTTATAAAAAATATGGGGTGTTGCAATTTTTTTTGTTTGTTAAAAAAACAAACTTAAAAAAGGGCATTGTTTCAATCAGCTCTGGTCCTCGTGAAAGTGTTGTTTTTGTAGAAAACTTTGTACACCCATTTATTTTGTGGAAGCTAGGCAACAAAGAAGCTATCATGGAGGCCTAGTTATTATGTTCGAAGTTTGATTGGCTTGTTGAGTCATAGTGAGCCAACACTCAACAAATGGGGACAGCTAAGAGGCTAAGAAAGTCGAAGTAGCACCAGAAGATGTTTGATTTTATTTTTGATAATAACAAGAAACAACTAGAATAAATGAAGTAAAGACAACCAAGGAAACCTGTGATACCCTTAAGAGGAGTGTTCATGTAAGGTGGAATAATCCAGTTGAAGATGAAGAATTTAGTGAATCCCATTGTGCTTAGCCACATGTGGATGATGAGTGATGAATTACCAAAAGAAGCATAGAAGGAGCACATAGATTCTCTTGAACCCCACTGTGCGCAACCACAAGTGGAAGAAGATTTGTTGATTCTAGTGAGAGAGCTTGCTGATGACAACTTGGTGATTCTAGCAACATAGCTTGTTGATGACAATTTGGTGATTCCAGTAACGAAGCTTGCTGATGAAGATTTGGTGATTCCAGCAACAGACTTTGCTGATGACAATTTTATGAATCGAGCAACGAGCTTGCTGATGAGACTAAAGCTACCATTGAAGGAACCAATGTTATGTTAAATCCAACAATTAATGTCGATGATGTAAAATTTGATGAAGACTTGTTACCTAATGATGAATGGTTGAAGATGATGCAACAAAAACATCATATTAACATGATGTTATTTGGTGAGATAATCCCACTTGAATCTAAAAACCAAGTGGAAGACAACGTGTCTACAGTAGCACAAGTTAGTACAGAAGTGGAAGAGACAGAGAAATACATAGGGGCAGAGGCAAAGAAGGAAGTGTAACATGAGAAAATTCTCATGGTAGAGTAGAAGGAACAAAACCAATGTGGATTTGCAAATATTTTTTATTCTGACATTGTATTCCAGTGTGCAGGTGTACAAAACGATGATGAAGAAGAGTTAAATTTCCTTGAAGCATGGCTTGCAACACCATGTTTAGATGAAGTCTGCAATGAAGCTACATAAATGAACGTTGAAGATATCTTGGATGATGAAAACATCAATGAAAATTTTAGGTATTCGAGTCCTGAAGACATATTTTTTTATTATAAACTTATATTGCAATCAAATTGATGATGACACTCACATGAAAAATATGACATGTGGAAGCAGTCCACATATAAGCCGATTGTTGAAGAAGTCGAAGACATACTTAGGCAACTTGGAATAATCAAAGACCTACACTAGAAAATGAAGAATCTGGAATTAGAAGGATATAGAAAGAAGAAAAACCGGAAACAATTTAGAGGCTACAAGTTTTGGAAGAAGAGAAGAAGTCAACTTTTTAAATTGTAAACCTAGATGAGGCATAGACTAACAAACATCTTAATTGGATTTTTATGTGGTTGTAATTAAGGGGGAGTGGTGGAAAATCTAACTTCAACGACCTGCTAGGTGTCAAAACAATCCATCCAAGTGTCATATTTCAGTTTCAGTTAGTCCACTTTAGTCGAGTTTGACTCGAGTCATTTATTACTGATGTTTGCAATGTAATATTATTTAAACGAATCATAAATACTTAGAAGATCAATTCTCTTCCACATGTTTTCAATTTTCAATTTTTTTCAGACTAAACTTCCCATGATGGTGCAAATTCCTGTAATCTTCCCCGATACAAATTCCAGACAACCCATCATGATCATTTGAATAGGAATGACTAATGCTCCATGCACTACTTATCCCAAAAGATGCAGTTGTGAATGATATGCAGTCGATCATGACATCATTATCATTTACAGTGCCAACGTTCTCAATTGATCCTTTCGTGCACTCGCTTTAAGCGACAACTATCATGGTGATGCCGTTGGAGCCGACAGAGTAATCAGTAGAGGCATTGACTTCATGGGGCAGTACTATAGTTATGCATGACTATGTTATGATTTCATTACATACCCATGATTTTGCACTGTTATTATTATGTAGGCCTTGTGTTTAAAGACTTTGAGATAAAAAAATTGCTTGAATTGAGATGCTCTGATGGGTATATGAATTAGCAAAATCCTAGAACTGAGAGATGAGGTTATTTTTGGCGAAGTCACTATCAAATGAAAACTGACATTGATTATCTTCTGTCGGCGCCAAATTGTAAGGGAAGATGGGCATCCACATGACTACATTGCTATCAGTACGATTATAGTCATTGCTATCAGTATGATTAGGTAGGGCATTAGATTTTGTTAGAAATAATGGAGAAATCCAAACTTAGTTTACTATTATGCTGATGATAGGATTGAGAGTCTAACTTTAGATCTCAGATCCTAATAATCAGGGAGTGGTTCAAACCGCCTGATTGTGAGAAAGCCTATATTTACTAGGCTGTTCTCTTGATTAAATGTAATAGATTGTGTGAGTTTTTGTACACTCTCCAAGTATCTTACCTAGAGAGTCGTTTACCTTAATAAATCCGTTTTTATCATGGTATCAGAGCTGCAGGAAAGAGAGGCCTATATGCTAAGTTGAGGGACAATACATTGTCGCTAGGAAGTTGAAGAGTAATTGTGATGATACGCTTGTGTTCACCCCATTTTCCGCATTGTCACGGGATTTTGATGTACCTTTGCGACGATCATCGCAGGAATCAAGTGTATCTTTGAGACTAGTTGCGAATCCAAGGTCAATAGTTGCGACGATTGTGCTGGCTATGTTTTTTCTAGCTGCGTGTGCCTGGAAGCTGCATGGAAAACGTTGGATGCATTTTTCTGGCTGTGTTGTTGCTACCTGTTTGCCTGAGGGATAAGAGTGGATGTAAAGGTATGAACGCTGTGCCATGAAGCTGATCGTGCCTGTGTGAAAGCCGAAGGCATGTCTGGTAAGGAGGCGCAACAGTGGAGGCCGAATTGGTTGTTTAGTCAGATTTGCAGATATAGGAAGAGGCAGAGAGGTGCTCGCACCTGCCTGAGGGAGGCCCTGTCATTTGATGGAGTGGAGGCCGAACAGTTGTGGAGGAGAGATCGACATGCCCAGATCTACATGTTGATCTACTGATCAGTTGAGAACTGCAGCTGCGTAGACGAGGCTGCCTAACATCGAGACCATGAGATCTGTTGCCGGTGAGATCTGCTGAGATCTGTGGTGTGGGAGAGGACGCCGAGTTGTCTTGAAATCCTTAATTTGTGGAGAGCCGCTGACTGTGGCAGATGAGCCTGATTGTTGTATGGAAATTAAGGTGTAATCAACGTTGGGCACAGAGCATGATTGCAAATCCAAAGCATGGCCACTGAGGAATTCAGGGAGAATTAGGAGGGTTCCTCAGGCGCTTCAACAAAGCAGTTGTACTTGCTGCAACACTAAGTTCAATTGGCCCTACAGGGACAATAGATTCGTGGCTTTCATGGTTGGTGTGGCCATCGTGATAAACTTTTTGGTGGATCATCAGTGCCATCTGGACATGGAACCTATGGACACATCGGGATCTACTACAAGCTACCTACCCCTGTTCTGGATATGCTACAAGTTGCCTAGCGTGGATATGGTGGACACATTGGGTTTCCTTCCTGGCAAATACATTGAAGCAATAGCATATATTGAGCTTGCCAATATTCGCATAGCATGAGAGCGCTCTACTCTTCCAAACTGTAAAACAAGTTACACTTGGTTTCCTCAGCAGTAATTTGATCCACCGCCACTTTTTTTGGTTGGTAGTACCATTCATGCAGACCTTGTAGGGGTGTTTTTTAATCCACATGTTGTTACTTGTTCTCCGACACCCAGTGACCCTTCCATGACCAGTACTGAGGAAAAACTCTAAGCAGCAGCAGCTACCATTTTGGTGATTTTGAAATCTCAATCGTGCACAGAGTGTTGACATAAAAAAAAAAAGAACCTGTAGCTCCATTCATAGTGCTACAACACTCCAATTCACGTAAGTCTCGCCGTGACTCTACATGCCCCTGACGAGATGAGTTTTGAAGAGTCATGAAGAGCTGTAATTAGTGATCCTGTTGTGACTTTGCATAACGAGCCGTGAAAAGCTATGAAGAGTTACAGTCACAAATTGTAGCTGGAACTTTGAATTCTCATTGGTATGTTTGATATTAAAATTTATTTGGCAAGGCTTTGACTTGAGTTGGGTTCTATTTTGGCCATTTCAATATCGGTTGTGAGTGTAGGTTATCCAGAGTTGATTGCATGGAATTGACTTGCATTCTAAGTTGTTAAGTAGAAGAGTTAGTGGGAACAACATTTTCCAGCCAATGTTCAACTTTTTTAGCTCAAGTGTAGTAGTGGAGTCATTCTAGAAGCCAACACCTCCTATATCACCTCATCTTATGTGGTGTGGTGAGCATGGATCGATGTTGCGTTAATATCCACTACTGTGTCAATTTGGAAGGACCCTGTCGCTTTTTTAATAATCCATTTGAGGAAGGTTGTGGATTAGTTTGGAGTTGCGCGACAACAGCGAGGCATGCCTCTGGATCTGTGCAGTGGCAACAACTTTGTTTGGAGTGTGGATGCGTGAATTAGTGGATGCAACAACACAACGAGTTTGGCTGGCGTTCCAGGACTGTTTAAGTGCTTCAACTCTTTAGAGAGGTTGAATTCTGCTGAGAAACCCTTCAAGATCGGTGAATTTATATGCCAAGGCTTCAACTTGACCCCAAGAAAAGTGCAGTGGGCAGCGAACTATTCCTGGTCGAAGTGTTCTTGCAAGGGAGAAAATAGAAGGAGAAAATGGGTCTTCAATGTAAATTGAAAGAGTCTCGAAGAAAATTTAGGAGAAAGCATCAAAGGAGAAATGAAAAACATTGTTTTGCTGAATTTAGTGATTTGTTTCAGGTTGATGTTGATGGACCAGTAGTTGATGAAGGTGAAGATTTGGAATTTGGTGAGCTTATTAAATGGTTAATGCGAGATTTACCATCTTTTTCAAGTATGAATTATGAAATATGGGAAAATGAAATGAAAACAATACTATGGAAGGTAAATTTGCTAGATTATGTTGAAGATGTTATTAATGATAGTGGAGATGCATTAGTATTAAGTCTTATAACATCTGCAGTAGATGACAACATCATACTCAGCATAATATATGAATATGGAGAGCTTCTTAGTACAAAGTTTTTATGGGATGTTTTAGACATGAGATACTGTTTGAATGAGGGAAATGTTGCTAAAGATATTGCTCTTAATAATGATCCCATATTTTATTGTGAAACTGAAGATGCAATGATGGGCGATGAATGTGTGTCTGTAACTAAAATTTGTAATGATGAAAACACATCCATTATTGTAGGACCTGAAAGTTTTCCTAATGCAGAAATCAAGTTTGATGAGACCTATATACCTCATGATGAGTGGATCAATTTGATGATTGAAAAACATCTTATTTTCGAATTACTGTTTTATGAGAAGGAAGGCCTATCTCCACAAACAGCTCAAATGCAGAAGATGCCTGCAGCAACAGAACTGAGTGAAGAGGCTGAAGGCATAACTATGACAACAGAAAGGGATGAAGTAGGGAGAGATGGTGAAACAAAAGCTTTCGTGAAGGAGCAGGAAGATGAAAGTAAATGTGGTCCTCTTTATAAATTTAACATTGTTTTTTGTGTAGATGTTGGGAGGCAAGAAACAACAACAAATTTTGAAGAAGAAATGAAGTTTCTTGAAGCATGGCTGGAAACACCATGTCTTTATGAAATCAACACAAAAGTTGCAGTAATGAATGGTGAAGACATCATCATTGGCATTTAGATAGTTGACACCAGAAATAGTGAGAGGGAAACTCTCTTATCTAGCCTCCCATAATTCTGAGAAGGATGAGAACAAGAATTAAAGTTTTCCTTCATAGGGGAAGAAATTAGGCGAAGATACATCACTATCTCATGGCGAGGAAAGTGAAGATGAAGCCTCGACTCAAGATGAACAAGCATGGACTCTCAAGCAAGAAGACAAAAATGAAAACTCTGTTACCAGGTTGTTTCATGTTTCTAATTGTAAGCGTAGCTGAGACTGAGACTAGCAAGCGTTGTGGTTTTTGTAGTGAACCCTTTTTCCATTAAGGAGGAGTGTTAGAATTAATGGAGAAATCCAAACTTAGTTTATTGTTATGGTGATGATAGGATTGAGAGTCTAACTTTAGATCTCCGGTCCTAATATGCACGGAGTGGTTAAAGCCACCTGATTGTGAGAAAGCCTATATGTACTAGGCCGTTCTCTTGATTGAATGTAATATATTGTATGTGTTTGTACATTTTCCAGTTATCTTACCTGGAGAGTCGTTTACCTTAATACATTCGTATTGGTGGGTAAGGAGGGGCATTGTTTCAACTTCTGCAAATTCTTTTTGATGTGAGTGTTCCAATAGTTCTTGATTTCGTTGTCCATGCGGCTTGGAAAATAGGATGTGATTTGAACCCACCTAATTAGAGTGGTTGTGTTAATGGGGAGACAAGCAATGAATGTCAAAGAAAGTAATTAGAGAGTAAAGCTGGAATGGAGAAAAAACAAAAGAAACATAATGGATTCCAAGTGTATAATGAGTTGTTCTTCGTCATGTGAGAATCTCTGACGTTTAAGGCCAGGGCATAAGTAGTTAATCCATCTCAGCCTACAACTCTTTCCGTATCTCTATAGCCTATCTCTACAGCCTTGCATATGCATTAGCAATGAATCATCACTATGAAAACTAATATATCGATCAAGCCCGAAACACTAATATTTTGTCTCATAAATATTTTATGATTTTTGCAATTTTTTTTGAATGAGATAGATTTATTTTATTGTTGATATTGGAAATATTTCCAAATTAGATACACGAACTAGAAAAGATAAAAATAAATATCATTTTTTTTTAATTCACTCTTATTTTATCCATTTCATTTTAATATTTTTCCAAAATTGGTAATAAGAATAGAATAATTTATAATTGGCTGAAATATTAAAATAAATAAAAAATGTTGATAATATCTTATCCATTTCATTCGATTTTTTCCAAAATTGATAATCAAGATAAGAATTATTTATAATGGCTGAAGTATGGAAATAAACAAGAATAGGTTATAAATTGCGTAGACATTAAAATAAAGTTTCTTGGGTTACTTTTGTATTTGATATAATTGCAATATTTAAACAAGGTAATAATTTGTCCTAGGTTTATTTAGCTCAATTCATCATAGGTTTGATAATGAAATGTTATCTTACATGAAATTTCAGATTCAAATCTACAAAGAATTAATCAACTAAAACATTGTCCGGAAAATATTAAGTATTGAATTTATATTTCATTAAAATCAATTATTTTACTTATTATTCAAACTAAGTGAATTTTATTAAATTGTAAATTTACTGATAAAATTAATGAGATAAATATAAAATATTCAATTAATTTAGCCTCTCCCCAAAAAATTCAAAAATATTTCTAAAATTTTATTTTTTTAATAAAGCATTTATAACTTTATTGTTGGAAAGGAATAGGAACTTAAACACAAAATTCACACACAAAACACATGATTTGTGGCTCTTATATTGATCACACAAAAAAGTGATTCTTACAATGAGCTCCGTGAAGGGTATTTAAACCTTTTCGACTAGGGACTCGCCTAAAATAAATTGACATGCAACCACACACTAAACTCGTCTATCACATAACTCGACTTGACTCAACACTCAGTTCACTGGATCTCTAATTTTAGCCAACTCCGTCATGCGATAGTAATTACAATTTCTAACACTACCCCTTAATTACGACTGTATGACTCAACATGACTCAACTATGCTTGCTAGGCTTACAATGGAAATTGACTCAATTATCACTGAAACATGCTTGATGGTTTATGTATAAGCTAGGCTTACAATGACTCAATACTTTCACAGTTTTTCATATTCTTTTTCTCCTCTTCCAAATTTTATATCTTCGAAATTGCTTCATTCTCTGTTGTGGGTTCTTGTTGTAGGCTCCATATTCCTTTACTTATTGCAACTGCAATTTTTCTTTGAATTTTCTTTAATTTATGCTGAAACACAATATGATCTATTCTACTACACCTTCCTCTTCAAATATATGTTCAACCAGGGACTGATGCCACAACATTGCATCTTCAAGCTGTCTTCTTTTCTCTGCTTCTTTCGCTTCATATTCTTCACTTTCTTTCTGCCATATTTCTTGATAGAAAAATCTTCTATCTTCTTGACTCCATTGTTGAAAAATGGTTTTAATTCATTCTTCCTTGTTTTTAGAAACTTCCATATCGTTCTCTTCACTTTCATCATCATGTACTACTATTTTCTTCCTGTAATCGACACACTCAATTTGTTCTATTGGTTTCTGAATCCATTCTTCAATGAGCTTCAAATTTGCATCAAACTTATTAACAACCTTGTTTTCAACTTTTTCGCCCATGCTATTCTGAACGCCTACATATTCAAAAACAACGTTAAAAACATCTTTATTATGCTCTTCAATGAGAGCTTCCTGCTCTACCTCTTCCTTCTTTGCCTTCTTTTTAACTTCTCTGAAACTATCTTCCACTATTATGTGGTCAGTGGATATTCTCATAAACGAATCTTCAGTAACTTTATCTTGTTCTTGATTATCAGTTATTGCTAGATTACATACTTCTTCACAAGAAATTCCAACTGATTCATATCTTGCTGCTACAGTGACAACTTCAACCTTCAACATGGCACTTACCATATTTCCACAATCAATCCTTCTTTCAAAAAAGAAACCACACATAACATCAACATAATGTTCATCCACAGTATGGTGGGATGTCTGAGCATGTGCTCATCATCAATTTTATTAACAATTTCAACTTCATCAAATCCATCAGCTACAGTTGGATTCACCAATTCACATCTCACTTTGCAGTCATCATCCACATGTGTTTCTTCATAGTGGGATTCACCATCATCTGTTCCATCCACATTATAGTGGATTCCTTGAGAATTTATATGTTCTTGCTTATGCTTCACGTACAAAGGCTTCTACTTTTCTCTCTACATTCTTTGTCAGCATCTTCTTCATCCATATGCATGTTATCATAATGCGTTTCAATTTTATGGTCTTGACAACCATCATCCTCTTTCGAGTGGGATTATCCAAGCTCTGATGTCCTCTCAGATTCTTTCTTATCTACTCTGAGATCTGCGGCTGAGTCAACAGATTGTGACTCATCTTGTTGTTGCATGTCACTCACCCTTGTACCAAATTCTTCTTCCAAGATCTTCCATGCTTCCTTGGAAGTTGTATCTTTTGCTACCTTGCACAAACACTTCTCATTCAATGTTTGTTTTATAAAATCCAATGATAAAGCATCAAATACTTCATCATATGGGTTATTAGACTTGTACTCAATTAACTCGTTAGCTCGAAGAAAAGTTAGCATCTTGATAACCCAATGACCAAAACATTTACCTATAAACATAGGAGGTGGTAGCAAATCAAAGCTATAGAAAATACCCTCGATTTCTTCTTTATCTTTTGCTAGACTTCTCAGTTCTTCGGCTCTGGCTTGAACCTCTCTAAACATGGCAACAATCTCTGTCTCTTATTTCTGTTTATTTTTCTTAATCTTCTTCAGTCGTGCTTTGCGACTCATGACTGTTTTCTTTCCTCTATCTTATAGTTTCTTTCGTGATTGCATGAGGCTATCTTCCATATTTCCCTTGAAAAAAATATGATTTTCAAAATGCACCGCGTAAGGCACAATATTCACCCAAAACACTGTCATACTTAACAAAACAATTTTTTTTTTTATAAACTTACAAACTTTATAAAACCCTAAATTCTCTTGAAAATAAAAACTTTGTTTTAAAAAACTTTAAAATTTTTCCTTTCTATTAAACCCCAAAATTTGTTTTCTTTTTTATAAAAAAAAGGTCTTTTTCAAAAAATATTTTTCCAAACCCCTTTTGGAAAACTTTAATATATAAAAAAAACTTAATAACTTACTCACACTCACACCTTCATATAAAAAATTTCATAGCCTTTCATATAAACGTTATATGAACCTCTCCATGAACCTTCACCTTATATGAAACATGACTGAACATTTTTTTGAAAAAGTATGTTCTTAGCTATATCAATGCACTTCTTCTTATGATGTGTTGTGTGCTAACGCTATCCACAAAATAGAAGTCTTGCATTATTCTAATGCCACCAACACCAAAGTGTGGACCACTGTAAGGTGTATTATATTTCAAACAACAGAAAAATGTATCTCTCTTTTCTCTCACGGATTAGTGCTGATCCGCTCTTCCTTGGTTTTTATAACCTGACTTCGATACCAATTTGTTAGAAAAGCAAAGGAGCTTAAACACAAAACACAACTCTTCTATTAATCACACAAAAACTTGATTCTTACAATGAACCCAGTGAAGGGTATTGAAACCTTTTTGACTAGGGACTCGCCTAAAATTGCTAGAAAGACAAAGGAGACAAATCATCAAATTCACATACAAATCCATGAGTTGCGGCTCTTCTATTGATCACACAAAACTTGATTCTTACAATGAACCTAGTGAAGGGTATTTAACCTTTTCGACTAATGATTCATCTAAAATATCTTAACATTCACACACACTTAACTCAGTTAACTCACATTCTAAATATGGTCTGCACTTAGCTCTTCATCCATCACTCGCTTGACTCAGTGCTCACTTAACTGACTCTCTAATTGTAGCTAACTCCACATGTGGGAGTAATTACAGTTTCTAACACTCTCCCTTAATTACAACCCTATGACTCAACATAACTCAAAATGACTCAACTATGCCTGCTGGTTTATGTCTCAGCTACGCGTACAATGACTTAAGACTTTATTTTCCTTTCTCTTCATCCAAATTTTAAATCCTAGAGATTGCTTCATTCTTTGTTGCGAGTTCTTGTTGTAGGCTCCATATTCCCTTACTTGTTGTTGCTATAATTTTTCTTTGACTTTTCTCGAATTTGTGCTAAAACACAATATGATCTTGTCTACTACACTTTCCTCTTAAAATATGCGTTCAACCATGGACTGCTTCCACAACATTGCATATTCAAACTATCTTATCTTCTCTACTTCTTGCGCTTCATATACCTGTCTTTCTTTCTTCCATATTTCCATATAGCAAAGTCGTATCTCTACTTGAATCCATTGTTGAAAAAAAAATTCAATGCATTTATCTTTGTCTTTCATATCATTCTTTTCAATTTCATCATCAGGTACTGTTTTTTTTTTTTTTTTTTTTTGTAATTTGCACACTGAAGATCAATATTCATCACGCCATTCAATTCTTTTATTCCAGCTACTACTTTAAGACTAACTTCAATTTGTTCTATTGGTTTCTGAATCCATTCTTCATTGAGCTACATATCTGATCAAACATATTAACAAATTTATTTTCGACTTTTGCTCTTATGCTATTCTGAACACCTGCATATTAAAAAACAATGTTAAAAACATCTTTATTATTCTCTTTAGTGAGAGCTTCATGCTCTACCACTTCCTTCTCTGCTTTCTTTTCAACTTCACTGAAACAATCTTCCACTATTATGTGGTCAGTGGACATTCTCATCAAAAACTCCTAAGTCACTTTATTTTGTTCTTGATCATTAGTTGCTGCTAGATGACATAGTGCTTCATAAGCAGTTCCAATTGCTTCATATCTTTCTTCTAGAGAGACAACTTCAACATTCAATGCTTCATCAAACATTGTGCTTAACATATTGCCACTATCAATCTCTGTTTCAAAAAAAAAATGACAAATATCATCAACATAATGTTCATCCACACTATGGTGGGATATTCGAGCATGCATGTGCTCATTGTCAATTTCATTGACAATTCCAACTTCACCAAATTCAATAGTTGTGGCTGGATTCACCAATTCACATATAAATTTATAGTCATCATCCACATGTGTCTCATCACAGTGGGATTCACCATCATTTGTGTCATCCACATTACAATGGAGTCCTTGAGCATTTATTTTCTCTTGCTCTGCTTCACAAAACAGAGGTTATTGCTTCTCTGTCTACAATATTTGTTGCATCTTCTTCATCCATATGTATGCTTGCATAATGGGTTTCAATTTTATGGTCTTGATAACCATCATCCACTTTTGAGTGGGATTCTCCTAGCTTTGTTGTCCTCTAAGAGTCTTTCTCATTTACTCTTGGATCTGCTATTGACTTCTTTGCTTGTGACATAACCTACTGTTGCATGTCACCACACCTTTCACCAAATTCTTCTTCATCTTTTGCTAAACTTCTCAGTTCCTTGGCTGCGGCCTTAACCTTTCTAAACATGGAAACAATCTCTACCTCTTATTTTCGATTCCTTTTCTTAGTCTTCTTCAGTCGCGTTTTGTGACGCATGATTACTATCATTTTTTTTTTATAGACTATTTGTTGATTGCATGAGGCTATCTTCCTGTTGATACCTCAAAAATCGCTGCATCAACATCGGAGAAAACCACCCAGTCTAGACCTTAAAAGTAGCTCCTTTTCTGTTTGGTATAGTGGCTCCGACTGGATATAATGGAACCAGTTTCCCAATGATTTATAAATGGGATGGATAAGTGATTGATTTTCTAATATATAATGGGAATGATGGATGATTTATTCTAATATGCAACAATAAAAATAACTAATCTATCCAGAGAAGTCTCTGTCTTAGTGCAATTTTTGATGATTCTTATTGACAAATAGGCATATAGATGATTCTACTTATAAACAAAAATATTCATTCATATGATAATTACTTTGTTCAAGCAGTTGAACAAAGTAATAATTAAAACGTTATCACACAAATCTTTATATATTACTAATACATATACATATAAAAAATAACAATCCTCAAACATTCAATAGTGATATGTGAAAGAATCATTGTAAGAGCATATACATATATCAATAATAGCAAAATTAAATAAATACTGATTCACATAAAAGCATGAACCGAAAACATAGATAATAGTACCACATGTGTTTGAGTCTCCTCCAATATGAGTTGCATTCAGATCCCGCTTTTCAACTTGGAAACACTTTCACAAGAAGCAATAGTGCATATCACATAAAAGTGCTCTTCATCAAAACTCAAAATTCAGGTCCAATTTTTATTAAAATAAATATATTAGAGGTACAGTAGTGCAACTTCCAATCAAAGTCTTAATACAAAAATTTGAGGACCCCTTTTAAAAGCATGAAAGGGTCTATAAATACTATCTAACTAACAAACTATGAAATAAAAATGCTATATGATGGTATAACCAAATCACAAATATGTGAAGATGTTCTCGAAATAGGCGGCTATAGTTAGTCAGAATGATTCACTGTTTTGGTTGACTATCTTGTGACTTGAGCTGGCAAATGGCAAGCATCAGTTGTAGTTTTGGCAGATGACTCATGCGTGAATGTAACTGAGCTATGTAGGTGGCATCATAGATTTCGGGAATCATATAACCGATTGCATCGATGAGGCATTTTATCGTTGTCTGCTGACTATGTGGTTTAACAAGGAAAAACCAAAAGGTTTCCCATGTTAAAGTTTGAATACCTGCAATCAATCTTTTCCTCTTTTCCAGTTCCTGTTTCCATGTCTGTTCCAATGTTCTTATTGATGGAAGTTTCCCTGGAGAACACTCTGTAATTAAATTTGACAAATAAAGAGTATCATTAATCAATTCAACCAGATTACTTATTGCGGACCTACATCTTGATGTAGCCCTTTCTGCTTTCATTAGTTGAGATTTCCATTCAAGGAATAGGATTTCTTTATGTGATTCAATAATTTGGGGTAGATTTGGAGCTTTTCCTTCTTTCGTTTCTTGCTAAGAGGGACTCTGTTAGTTTTTCTTCTACTTTCTCCAATTTCTGTCTCGCATCAACTAACTTATCAATCATAGATGATGAAATTTCACATAGGGGAAGAACGAGAGAGATATTATGACATAATAAGCTCAACTGATTAGACAATGCTTTGGTAATTTGGAGAGCTTCCAATCTGAATTCTCTTACTTGGGGATATTCTTTGAATCTTTCTATTTGCAGTGATAGTTGAACGTTTTGTTCATCTTTTGATTTGCTCAATTGATCATTTAATGATCGCAGCTTGCTCAATGCTTGGGATAGCTCTTGTTGCTTCTGAATTGCATGTTGATCAATCCTTTGTTTTTCTTTGAGCAATTGCTCGTTCTATTGATCATTAGACTGTCCCTGGGCTGCTAACTGTTGTTCCAACTACTCTATTTTTTGATGCTTCTCTTGTACTTGTGTTTCTAGCAAAACAATTGCTTGGTCCTTTTCTTTAAGCAAGTTACTTACCTCCGCTGCTTTGTCCATTGTAGCTGCTGTGTATGCTCAAGCATACTGAGAGAGTTTAGTGAGATCTTTAGAATGGTTGACTTCTTCTCTCCATACAAATTTTGTTATCTCCATTTGTGAATTTAAAAGAGGAGATTGATCAATTTTCCTCTTTTTCCTTTGTCTCTTGATTACAACCCTATTCTTAGGGCTGTAGAAGACATCCAAGGGTGATATTTCTTCTACATGTAAAACAATTTCATCTGTTGGATTCTCAGGGATTATTTCTACATCCTTTTGAGTTATGGGTGGGCTGCTAGTTCCCTCAGTTGGAACTGTATTGATTGTTGATTTCTGACCAGTTGTCACCTTAGGTGTGTTGAATCCTTGTAGACTTTCAGTATTACTGATGATAGAATCAAATGTTGCCATTATTTGAGAAGTTTGGGATCAACATAAATACTTGAATCAATGAGCTCACCACTTTTTCCTTGTCCCTGTTCCTACTCTAGCAATTTTTCTTTTTCAGGGATCTTTTCCTCTACAGGAGTCTTGTCGGCAGCTATCTGTTCAGTTTGACTTGGTCGCTGAACTGTAGGGGTTGTAGTTAATAGGTCCAAATGTAGAGTTTGCAACCTCTGGGCTCTGAGCCTACTAAATGTTTCTAACCCTTCTTCTCCATATTTGATCCTAGCCAATGCTTTGACTTGAAAAAATATTTCGGGTAAAGCAAATAAATCATCAAAAACATCTGCTTCATGATCGAACTTGGCAAGTTTAGCTTGACAGGTGATGTTATAGGCAACCTTCCTTTGGTCATCTTGCCTATTCGGAATGGTGGCAAGATTGAGCATCTGAATCTTCTCTGTTTCTTTCTCTCCATGCTTGTAATCATGCAAGGTAAAAACGCCACATCGTAGGGGAATATAGGCCACTTTTGTTTCTTGGAATCCTTAAGGGTTCTTGATGTTCCTGAAACTGTTATCTGATATGCCAATTCTCGGGCTAACAGTTTAGCGGGAACATATAAAGGAAGAACATGGGGTTTAGTGAGACTGCCGAAAAGCCTCACATAGGTAAATTTTTCCTCTTTGAACCAGCTGCCTATTGTTGTCAGATCAGTTGCTACATCTTGGGATATCCTGGGAGCAAGATTATTGAAAATAGAATAATATACATGTGAAACAAAACCATTGCAAATTCCGTATAAGTGATTTTTATAGTGTGCCTTCTACAACTGCTTGTGATAAATATGAATCAGGTGGGATCTTAGGAAGTCCACTTCCATCTAAGTATCGGGAATTCAGAATTAAAACAAATAATGTCCATAATATATGCACTGTAGTAGAAAGGGGCAATGATCTGGGTAGTTGTATATGCTTGTCTTTTGTATTCTAATATTTCTTTGTCTAATCTATCAGACAAAAAATTTGCCTAGTCCATAACAAACCATTAATCGCTACTTCCATTAACAGAACCATCTCTATAGAAAATTTGGTGGAATTATATTGTCCCCACAGTCTACACAACATAGCCCCAACATAGCAATAAGGAGAAGCTAGTGAGTCGACAGAATACTTACCCGATGAATCATGCTTGTGTTTCTCGGGGAAATGCCTCCATTTCTTGATCGGGTCCGACTCCAAGTCATTTTCCTTTGCAAATGCTTCTAGGAATTCCTTATTGTAGCTCTTCTCAGGCTCCGATAGATGGTACATTTGTCTGTGATCTTTAGGCTTGAATGAGCCGAATATCCTTCCATTTGCTATGGAAAATGTTCTATCTGAAGTTGGGATTTTCTCAACCACCCAGCTAAGCACATCAGTGTATGGAAAAACTTTGGCTCGTGCTACTATCCTGTGAAGATAAGAACAAGGTAATTTTTTGAAAGTTCCTTCTAACTTGTTGGTTGAATTGGTTGTGGCTTCCTCTGATAATTCTTCGGGCTCCTCTGCTTCTATCAAATTATAAATGCTTTCCTAGCTAGTATTTCCCAGACCGAGACATGTTGTATCTGATATTAGTCCTTTCTTGCTCGACCCTTGGTTCCTTGGATGTAGGAGTTGCTATGGACTTCTTTTATTTCTTCCCCATTTTCTCTGGATTTACGGATTCGAAGGGACTCTGTACAGACAATTGCAAACCGTAACACAGAGATTTCACCACTGAAATCTAATATGACAATCAACAGAATTACGGTGATTGACATATGATAAATCAAATGCAGTTAAGAGTTAGCACGAATGAAATATTCTTGAAGGATTTATTCTTAACTGTCAAATTTAATAGCCGTTCGAACCGCCAAACGTGGTGAATTAATACCATAAATACCTATCTCGTCAATCGTATACCGAATGATTATTTCAAGCATGTTTCAGATTTGCTCGATCAGTGATTGGTGATAAATCGCAGATCAAAATCGGGAGTTTCAAAGGGAGAGGCTTAGTGACTTGCAATGAATATCTCTGATTGCCGAAAAGTAATTTGATAATGGAGCGGAGTATTCTGCATGCAAACTGTTTTATCATATTTTTAGCTTTTGAGATGCATGCACAATTGATTGATCGCAAATCGGGGTTTGACTTACACTTTATCCCTTTGTCATTTGATATCGCTGATTTCCGATTGCGATATCGGATCAGAAGATTTGATGAGGCCTTTTGTGTGTGTACCTTTGACATTTGATTTTTCTGATTGTCAATTGCGATTTCTTTATCGGATTGGAGTATTGGATGAGGTATATGTTTGCGAATTTTCCTTTGTTGTTGTGATATGCGATCTCCGATTGATTTATCACAATGTAAAATTTCTTATAATATTTAAAATGAACACTTTTATTAAAAGGCTTTATAAAATGATTTATTTACCTTTGGCCTTTTAATAGAGATTTTTCTTGCAATGATGCCAATACCATTTTATTCATTAATTCACAAATCTAACTAAGTTTATTTAAAAAAGGGGACCCATTTCTTATTGAAATTTTTGTGTAAATTATTTTATAGAAATGGGGGGGTTGTTTTACAACACAACAATTGGCAATTCACTGGGAGAAACAATTATCGCTGAGAAAATAATATGGCATTTTAAATTTCTTAATTTGAAAACCTTAGTGGATAGGGAAAATATAGTATAACTAGGTAATCATAAACACTGAATATAATGAAAACTATCTTTGCTATCTCTTTCTCATCTCAAAATTAAATATATTTTAAGTTTAAGTGAACCTTAATTGGTTGATAATGATAAAGCAAGAAACTTCTCCAACTTAGCTTGTATAATTACTCCTTTGTCACAGGTAGAGCCGCTGCTGCCAGCGAACGTTTATAGTCTCGGTAGGGTTACCTTTTAACCACTTGATCATTCATTGTTCCATGCATTTTAGAGTATAATTTAAAAGAATGAATCCAAAAGATATGTTTTCATATTTTTTGTATTGCATTTTCTTTCTTCCTTATTTCTTTTTTATAAGATAAAAGGCCATTGTCCTGGTTTGGTGGCCAGTTGTTGACAATGCCATTCACTGGTTGTAATTTAACTAAACAGGTTGGCTTGTGAGGAGACCCCTTGTCTTATAATTATAAGCCATTACCATGTTTTGGTATGCAGTGTTGGTAATGTTAGCTGAACTAGTCCCCTATGATTATGGTAAGTAGGTTCATGATGAGACCTCTTATCTTTTATGTCAAATATATTTTAGAATTACACTCTGAAAAATCATAAACTTTAATGGATGGGTTGAATAATTTTCTCTTCAAGAGAAAATGGATGACAATTTTAAGAGTTGAAGATGCTAAGATTGGATTAGTATTTGCTTTGTATTGATAACCTTTTTAGGGTTCTCAAAATTAGAACGATTTACAGTATTTTCAAGTTTTGAGAAGATTTCACAAAAATAAAAATGGTTTTCAGAGTTTACCCATACCTAATTTCCTAGAATTTTCCTTTTCCTTCAAGGCTTCCATCTATCGAAAGTAAATATTAAGACTATTTTCTTTTAAGTAACATTTTCAAAATAGTAAAGACCAATAGAATACTATTTACAACTTTATTTTATAAGAAAGAAAATAAATTAATTATTCACACAAATAGTTGAAAATTTAATATGTACAAAGTGAGAAAGGGTTACCTCCTCAATTAAAGAATTTTTTCAAGATAAGCCCACTGACAAGAAGATAATCTCTCTTTCCTGATAGATCTTGCAATATGAATGTTGATGGGCCTCTCTTCTCGCTGATTTGAAATGGTCCGAGACACATTTTCTGAAATTTGGTGTGTTTTCCTTTATCCTCATGGGATTTTTCCCATTTCAAAACAAGATCACCAACTTGTAAATGTTTTGAGTTGCTTGAAGTTGTATTAAAAGAAGGCTTAGTAGTTTTTTGATGCTTGGCATATGTAATTCGGGCTTTCTCCCTTTCTTCCTCTAGTTTTAGAATCTGATTATGTCTTAATTGAATAAAAGATGAGGGATTTTCTTCAATAAACTGCACTAAGGCTAATGATGGAAGTACTAAATTTGCTAGTATGACAACCTCCTTTCCATACACTAGATTAAATGGAGAAGTGCCTATTGAGGCCTTTCGTGTTATACAGTCTGCCCATAATACAAATATCAAAGAATTGTGCCAATTCTTATGATTTTGATCAATAGTTCTCTTAATGATTCTGATAAGATGTTTATTGGTGGATTCTGCTAAGCCATTACCCTAAGGGTAGTAGTTTATAGAATATTTCAATTTGAATCCTCTTTTGATAGCAAACTCAAGTATAGAATTACTAGAGAAATAAGATGCATTATCAAAAATAAGAGCGTTTGGGACACCAAACCTGGTAATAATGAATTGATCTATGAACTCAATGATCGCCTCAGAGTTTGTTGTCTTCAAAGGAATTGCTTCTATCCACTTAGTAAAGTAATCAGTAGTTGTAATGATATACCTATGCTATTTGGATGAATGTGGAATAATTTCTCCAATGACATCCAATCCCCATTGTTCAAAAGGTTGTTCAATGTTGACTTGTTGCAAAGGAAAAGCTGGCTTCGTTTGCCTTCCACTGGTAGTTTGGCATGTTCTGCATTTCCTTACATATTCATGAGTATATCTAAATAAGGTAGGCTAATAATACCCAACATGAATAATATTTTGGGATGTTGTATCAGCTCCAAAATGTCCTCCTGCTGGACCATCATGTAATTCTTGCAAGACCTTTTGTGCTTCAGGTTTTTCTAAGCATCTTAACAAAATTAAATCATAATTCCATTTAAACAACACATCATCAACAATCATGAAGTTTTTTGCTTTTAGTCTAATGCCACGTTTATTTTTATAGGAAAAACTAGAAGTAGCATATCCATTTTTCAAATAGAATATCAAATCTGCATATTGCGATTCAGGATTAATGGTTCTTAACTCATTGATTTCTTCGATATTGATTCTACCTTCATGTTCCTGAATATTAGAAGCTCCTACTAACAACCTGCAAAATCCTTGGCCATTAAAAATCTTTGCTGCTTTAATGTCCAAATCATATTCTTGTAATGTTGTGACCCAGTTTGCATTTTTTTCTCCTAATTCCCTTTGAACTAGTAACTGTCTTATTGTTGAAAAAGTAACTATAACTTTTATCTGAGCTTTTCAAAGAAAGGGCATAAAGTGTTTAATGGCTTTGAATACAACAAAGGCTTGCTTTTCAACTTCAGAGTAATTGAGTTCAACACCTTGAAAATTTGAGCTATAAAATGAAATTGGTGCTTCCAAGTTTTGATCATTGATTTGTGTCAGCACTGCTGCGTAAGATGAATTAGATGTAAGCATATATAAAATGAAATGATTTGAAAAATTGGGAGTGTTTAAAGAAGGAGAATTTATGATTGATTGCTTTACTGAATCACAAGCCTCTCTTTCTATATGCCCCCATTTAAACACTGATTTTTTCTTGATCATGGTTTGTAATGGTAAAACAATCTGTGAAAAATCTGGAACAAATATTTTTACAAAATTAATTTGACCTAATAATGATTGCATTGATTTTTTATTACGTGGAAATGGAATATCAAAAATCTCTTTGATTCTATCTGGAACAATATAAATACAATCTTTTGAAACAATGAATCCTAAGAATTTACCTTGGTCAAGAGCAGAAAATGACTTCTTAAGATTGAGTGAAATGCCATATCTTTTACAGCATTCAAAGATTTGTTTCAAATCATGTAAATGACTTGATATTTTCTTAGAGAATATAGTAATGTCATCCAAATATACAACTACCGATTCATTAATTAGACCTTTGAATGCTATGCCCATCACTCTCTGGAATGTAGCTCCAGCATTGATTAATCCGAAAGGCATTTTTTGATAGGCGTAAGTTCCCTACTTAGTTCTAAAAGTAGTCTTAAGTCTGTCATCGGGGTGCACCAAAATTTGGCTATAACCTGAAAAACCATCTATGAAAGACATTAGTTCAGAACCAACTACTAAATAGAGAGATTTCTCCATTGTTGGTAGAGGAAAATTATCCTTTTTACTTGCTTTGTTAAGATTTCTGAAATCAGTACAAGTTCTAATGCCACTATTTTTCTTTCTTACTGGCACCAAGTTGGACACCCAATTTGAATGTCTAAGAGGAAAAATTATCTTAGCCATCAAGAGTTTGTTTAACGCGGCTTTTATTTTACTTTCGAGGTTGGGAAGAGTTTTCCTTAATTTTAATTGTACTGGCTTTTCTTCGCATATCATTGGAATTGTATGTTGTATGATAGAAGTATCATATGTTTTGAAGTTATCATAATTCCAAGGGAAGAAAATTTTATACCTATTTAATAATCTAATAAATGCAATTCTTTCTTCTGAAGTAAATCCTAATCCCAAATTGATGTTTTGTGGCTTGTCCTCTGTACCAAGGTTTATTAATTCAAATCTCAAAGTAGAACTTTGGAGCTTTGAATTAGTAACCTGTTTAAACATATATTTGATGTCATAAAGATCTTCATGTTTCACCACTGGTTTTGGTATTGAATTTTCTTCAAACGTTTCCTTCATTTGAAGATCATGCTTACTTTCATCAATAATTTGATCATCATAGGACTTATCAGAAGTTAAGAAATTTAAAATGTCATCATCGTGATTGAATACTTGCCAGTTAGTGACATTATCGGGAATCGATAGTCTGAAAATTAACTCTACTGAAAATCTATCGGGACTGTAATCTTCAGATGGAAGGAGCTTAGAAGCAACATTAGCTAGCAAATCCGTTGTTGCATTCATACATCTAGGAATGGGAGAAATATTAAAGTCTATAGAATGAGATACAAGGTCTTGCACCAAGGATTGATAATGTTTAAGGTGACTAGAAAGACAATGTATAATATTTATGACTTGTTTTGAAACAATTTTTGAATGAACAAACACTTTCAAATATTGTACCTTAAGAGCAATTGCTTTATAAAGTCCTTTAATTAAGGCTTCATATTCAGCAGTATTGATTGTGCACTCGAATTCTAATCTACATGATAGCATGGTCTTTCTCCCTCAGGACTAACTAAAATACATCCTGCTCCTGCACCTTCATTAGATTTTGACCCATCAAAATATAATGACCAAAATAAGGGTTTATCTACAGTTTTATTTAAAATTTGATCAACAATTTTAACACACCTTGACGTATCTGTTTGGGAAAAAATTTCAATTTGGGATGTGAAATTATTAACTGAGAAAGGTGATGATTGAGCAGTAAAATTACCAAATAATGATTCAAATGAGTAGTTACCCAGAATGTTATTGTTGAATGCTATAGGCTGGTTTTCTTGTTCAAACTTTGTTACAGTATGAGTCATATGCTTCTCTCGATCAATTTTGATCTGATTTGGATTTCTTTTATAGGGCAACCACATGTGAGACCAATTGGTAGAAATGTAACCGTGAAATTTCTCAGACCAGTCTCGGCTTAAAATCAAACCATATAACTCAGGAATATCAGCAATTAATATGTCAATTCTCTGAACCACTCTTGGATTAGCTGATAACCTGATGGTAACCGAGTTTATTTGTCCTAATACTTGGACCTTAGTTCTATCCAATTGAACAATATGCACAACAGACTTTTGGGGTTCAATATTCAGTTTAGAACAAACCGAGGCCGGCATTATATTGGATGAAGCCCCTGAGTCTATCAAGCAATTGTGTAGATTTCTATTATAAATCTCGTAGGTCAAGAGAAAAGGAGGAGTATGGGAATTTGATCTATCTCCGATTAGAACAGTATCAATGGCTTCCACTCTACCAGCTGGTGGTTTACGTGTATCATTGGAAACTTTGGACAATACAGTATTCGGAAGGGGAGAAGAAGGTACTACATCCAATTCCTTGAGCAACAATTTTTGTTGACGTTTGAGTTTACTAAGTTCAAACATAGTGATATTTGCTTTCGTTTTCTTCATGTCTTCAATGACGTTGTAATCCATAGAGTCTGTAACTACTAATGTTTTAGATGTTGAAGGTGGATTAGAAGTTGATCACTGATTTTGAGTAGGAGTGACTATAGACTTCTTTGTGGGAGTCATTTCCTTAGTAGTAGTACCCGTGTTCTTTTTCTTTTGAGTTACTTGAATAGGTTTTGGAGTGCCTTTACTCTTGGTACTTACTGGGAAAGCTTCCTGTTCATTTTCAGTATCAGAATTGGGAAAAATGAAGTCCCACAACCCATGACATTCTACAACTACCTCTTTTTTAGTTTCTTCAGATGATAAGACTGTATCTTCTTCTTCATCATCTTTAGGGTCTGAATCTGCATTGGATATAGCATTAGGGGATTTTGATTCTGGTTTCTTAAAGTTTATGAATGGCTTTTTAGTTGAAGTCTCAGCTACTTATTTCTTAATTTCTATAATTTCTTTTGACATAGTCTTTAGAACTTTTTGGAGACCTTCCATATCATATGAATCTTTAGCCATTTTCTTCTTTGAATCATCTTTGCAGGAGACTTTTTTAGATTTTTTATCTTCAAGAGCAGCGTTCTTTTCGAAGGCAATGATACGTTTTTCCACAGTAATTGCCTCTTTCATATTTTCTGCTAGAGTAGGCTTTCCAGCTCTATATACAAAGATAGCTATGTTTGAGGGTAAAGTTGCTATATACCATTCACTTCTAACTTGTTCAGTAGGTTTAGAGGCAGTAGGAATTTTATTTAAGAGTTTATTAAATCGTGAATTGAACTCTTTAATAGGTTTTTTAGATTTTGTTCTAAGATTTGAAAGATCATTGATTAACGTTTCTACAGATTTTTCATTACCGTATTTAGTTAAGAATTGTTCTTAAAAAATATTCCAACGAGTAATGAATCCTCATCGTAGGGAAAAGTACCAAGACCCAGCTGATCCTTGTAGGGTATAAGGGAAAAGTCTAACAACCACATCTTCCTCCGTAACTCCTTTTAAGTTGACTGACAACATAAAGTTGTTTATGTGTTCATCCACTTGTATGCCTGCATCTGGATTGAATTTTGGCAACCATTTTTTAGGATGAGCTGGCAATGCATTCAAAGGTGCAGGCATGGTGACTGTACCAGGACTTTTCCATGGGTTTTGTACCATTGTCGGGCTACTAATGGATGATAGCGCAGATGAAGTTCCAAATGGTTGAGAAACAGATATTGAAGTTTGCGATGGTTGAGAAACAAATGTTGAAGTTTCAGTTCCTTGTTGAACGACAATCTGGAGTAGAAGAGTGGATGGTTGACTTCGCAATGGAGAAGATGAAATGGATGATGATGATGAGAAAGTTTCACTATCAGATCTTTCAGTAGTCTTCATTGCTCTTTTCCTTTTAGGCAAAGGTAACTCAGTAGGTTCAATATGAAGCTTTTCACTCTGAAGTCTGGTGAGGGGGTGAGAAGGAACAAATTGTGAAGTCACACTGCCTTGTGATGACTTAGATTTCTGTGGTGATATGGAGAATCCTTGAATTTTGTGGATTAGAGACTATACTTCAGGAGATTCTAGAGTTGATTTATCTAATATGTTTTGGGGTTGAGCAGTGGTTGTTGTTTCGTCAACTTCTCGCTTGAACACTGAAGTTTTGGAATGCAAGGGAGAGGCCGGAGGTGAGGTGGAGGGAGATTTACTCTTAGAATGGATTGTCGATTTGGATTTGCTCGCCATTCACAGTTCAGGCACTCCTTCTAGCGCCAAAATTGTTGATTCCTCGAAAATCATTGTATCAACATCAGGGAAAACCGCCTGATCCGCACCTTAAAATCAACTCCTTTTCCGTTTGGTATGGTGGCTCCGACTAGATATAACGGAACCAATTTCCCAATGATTTATAAATGGGATGGATAAGTAATTGATTTTCTAATATCTAATGCGAATGATGGATGATTTATTCTAATATGCAACAATATAAATAACTAATCTATCACAGGAAGTCTATCACACCAATTTTTATATATTACTGATATATATACATATGAAAAATAACAGTTCTCAAACATCCAATAGTGATAAGTGAAATAATTACTGTAAGAGCATATACATATATCAATAATAGCAAAATTAAATAAATATTGATTCACATAAAAGCATGAAACAAAAACATAGATAATAGTACCATATGTATTTGAGTCTCCTTCAATATGAATTGCATTCAAAACCCACTTTTCAACTTGGAAACACTTTCACAAGGAGAAAGAACGCATATCACATAAAAGTGTTCTTCATCAAAACTCAAAATTCAGGTCCAGTTTTCATAAAAATAAATATATTGGAAGTACGGTAGTGCAACTTCCAATCCAAGTCTTAATACAAAAATTTGAGGACCCTTTCTAAAAACATGAAAGGTTCTATAAATAATATCTAACTAACAAACTATAAATAAAAATGCTATGTGCTGGTATAACCAAATCACAAATATGTGAAGATCTTCTCGACATAGGCAAGTTGTAGTCAGTCAAAATGATTCATTGTTTTGGCTGACTATCTTGTGACTTGAGCTGGCAAATGGTAAGCATCGGTTGCAGTTTTGGCGGATGACTCATTCGCGAATGTAACTGAGTTGTGTAGGTGGCATCAGAGATTTCGGGAATCATATAACCAATTGCATTGGTGAGGCATTTTATCATTGTTCGCTGATTGTGTGGTTTAACAAGGAAAAACCAAAAGGTTTCCCATGTTAAAGTTTGAATACCTGCAATCAATCTTTCCCTCTTTTCTACTTCATGTTTCCATGTCTGTTCCAATATTTTTATTGATGAAAGTTTCCCTAGAGAACACTCTGTAATTAAATTTGACAAATAAAGAGTATCATTAATCAATTCAACCAGATTACTTATTGCCAATCTGCATCTTGATATCACCCTTTCTGCTTTCATTAGTTGAAATTGCTATTCAAGGAATATGATTTCTTTATGTGATTCTAGAATTTGGGGTAGATTTGAAACTTTTCCTTCTTTGGTTTGTTGCCAAGAGAGAAACTCTGTTAATATTTCATCTTCTTGCTCCAATTTTTGTCTCGCATCAACTGACTTATCAATCATAGATGACGAAATTTCACATAGGGGAATAACGAGAGAGATATTATGACATAATAAGCTCAATTGATTAGACAATGCTTTGGTAATTTGGAGAGCTTCTGATCTGAATTCTCGCACTTGGGGATATTCTTTGAATCTTTTTATTTGCAGTGACAGTTGAGTGATCTATTCATCTTTTGATTTTCTCAACTGTTCATTTAATGATCACAGCTTGGTCAATCCCTGGGATAGCTCTTGTTGCTTCTGAATTGCATGTTGATCAATCCTTTGTTTTTATTTGAGAAATTGCTCGTTCAATTGATCATTTGACTGTCTCTAGGCTACTAACTGTTGTTCCAACTGCTCTATCTTCTGTTGCTTCTCTTGTACTTGTGTTTCTAGCAAAGCAATTGCTTGGTCCTTTTCTTTAAGCAAGTTGCTTATCTCTGATGCTTTGCCCATTATAGCTGTTGTGTATGCTCCAGCATACTGAGAGAGTTTAGTGTGATCTTTAGAAAGGTTGACTTCTTCTCTCCATACCACGTTTTTTATCTCCATATTTGAAGTTAAAAGAGGATATTGATTAATTTTCCTCTTTTTCCTTTGTCTCTTGATTACAGCCCTATGTAGAAGACATCCAAAGGTGGTATTTCTTCTACATGTAAAACAATTTCATCGGTTGGATTCTCAGAGATTATTTATACATCCTTTTGAGTTATGGGTGGGCTGCCAGTTCCCTCAGTTGCAAGTGTATTGATTGTTGATTTCTGACCAGTTGTCACCTTAGGTGTGCTGAATCCTTGTAGACTTTCAGTATTATTGATGATAGAATCAAATTGTTTCCATTCTTTGAGCAGTTTGGGATCAATATAAATACTTGAATCAATGAGTTCACCACTTTTTCCTTGTCCCTGTTCCTGCTCTGGTAATTTTTCTTTTTCATGGATCTTCTCCTCTACAAGAGTCTTGTCGGCAACTATCTATTAAGTTTGACTTGGTGGCTGAACTGTAGGGGTTGTAGCTAATAGGTCCAAAGGCAGAGTTTGCAACATCTGGGTTCTGAGCCTATTAAATGTTTCTAACCCCTCTTCTCCATATTTGATCCTAGCCAATGCTTTATCTTGAAAAAATATTTCGGCTGAAGCAAATAAATCATCAAAAACATCTACTTTATGATCGAACTTGGCAAGTTTAGTTTGAGAGGTGACATTATAGGCAACCTTCCTTGGGTCATATTATCTATTTGGAATGGTGGCAAGATTGAGCATCTGAATCTTCTCTGTTTCTTTCTCTGCATGCTTGTAATCATGCAAGGTAAAAATGCCACATCGTAGGGGGAATATAGGCCACATTTGTTTCTTGGAATCCTTAAGGGTTCTTGATGTTCTTGAAACTGTTATATGATATGCCAATTCTCAGGCTAACAATTTATCGGGAACATACAGAGGAAGAACATGGGGTTTAGTGAGACTGCCAAAAAGCCTCACATAGGTAAATTTCTCCTCTCCGAACCAGCTGCCTACTACTGTCAGATCAGTTGCTGCATCCTGGGATATCCTGGGAGCAGGCTTATTGAAAATAGAATAATATATAGGTGAAACAAAACCATTGCAAATTCTATACAGGTGATTTTTATAGTGTGCCTTCCACAACTGCTTGTGATAAATATGAATCGGGTTGGGATCTTGGGAAGTCCACTTCCATCCGAGTATCGAGAATTCAAAATTAAAACAAATAATATCCATAATATATGCTCTATAGTAGAAAGGGGGAATGATCTGGGTAATTGTATATGCTTGTCTTCTGTATTGTAATATTTCTTTGGCTAATCTATCAGACAAAATATTTGCCCAGTTCATAACATAACCATTAATCACTGCTTCCATTAACGGGAACATCTCTATAGAAAATTTGGTGGAATCATGTTGTCCCCACAGTTTACACATCATAGCTCTAGAATACCAATAAGGGGAACCTAGTGAGTTGACATTATACTTACCCGATGAATCATGCTTGTGTTTCTCCAGGAAATGCCTCCATTGCTTGATCGGGTCTGACTCCAAGTCATTTTCCTTTGCAAATTCTTCCAGGAATGCCTTATTGTAGCGTTTCTCGGGCTCCAATAGATGGTACATTTGCCTGAGATCTTTAGGCTTGAATGAGCCAAATATCCTTCCTTCTGTTGTGGAAAACGTTCTGTCTGAAGTTGGAATTTTCTTAACCACCCATCTAACCACATCAGTGTATGGCAAACGTTTGGCTCGTGCTGCTATCTTGTGAAGATAAGAACAATCTAATTCTTTGAGAGTTCCTTCTAAGTTGTTGGTTGAATCGGTTGTGGCTTCCTATGATAATTCTTCAGGCTCCTCTGCTTGTATCAAATTATAAATTCTTTCCCAGTTAGTATTTCCCAAACCGAGACATGTTGTATCTGATATTAGTCCTTTCTTACGCAATCCTGGTTCCTTCGTTGTACGAGTTGCTGTGGACATCTTTGATTTCTTCCCCATTTTCTTTGGATTTACGGATTCAGAGAGACTCTGCATAGACAATTGCAAACCGTAACACAGAGATTTCATCGCTAAAAGCTAATATTACAATGAATAGAATTACGGTGATTGACATACGATAAATCAAATGCAATTAAGAGTTACCACGAATGAAATCTTTTTGAAGGATTTACTATTAACTGTCAAATTTAATAGCCATTCGAACTGCCAATTGTGGTGAATTAATACCATAAATACCCATCTCGTCGATCGTATACCAAATGATTATTTCAAGCGTGTTTTGGATTTCCTCGATCGATGATTGGTGATCAATTGCAAATCACAATCCGGAGTTTCAAAGGGAGAGGCTTAGTGACTTGCAATGAATATCTCTGATTGCCCAAAAGTAATTTTATAGTGGAGCGAAGTATTATGCATGCAAACCGTTTTATCATATTTTTAGGTTTTGAGATGCGCACCCAATTGGTTGATCGCAAATCAGGGTTTGACTTACGCTTTATCCCTTTGTCATTTGATATCGTCGATTGCCGATTGTGGTATCGGCTCAGAAGATTTGATGAGGCTTTTTGTGTGTGTACCTTTGGCATTTGATTTCTCCAATTGTCGATTGCGATTTCTTTATCGGATCGGAGGATTACATGAGGTATATGTTTGTGAATGTTCCTTTGTTGTTGCAATATGCAATCTCCGATCGCTTTATTGCAATGTAAAATTTCTTATAATATTTAAAAGGAACACTTATATCAAAAGGCTTTATAAAATGATTTATTTATATTGGGCCTTTTAATAGAGATTTTTCTTGCAATGAGGTCAATACCATTTTATTCATTAATTCACAAATCTAAGTAAGTTTATTTAAAAAAGGGACCCATTTCTTATTGAAAGTTTTGTGTAACTTTTTTTTTATAGTCATGCTTGATAAAAACAAAATCAATTTGTAGATGGATGAACTTTACAAAGCCCTAAATTCTCAATCTCTACTCAAAAACGTGCGACACCTTTGTGGCTTTTTTTATTTAACAAAAAAATTTTAAAAATCCCAAAAAAAATCATTTATAAACCTTCATACTCGACTTTCCATTCTTTATTAATAATTCTTTTTCGAAATAATCCGTTTCAAAAATATTTGAAGGCCTTCTAAAACTTTCATAAGCCCTTTTTCACACGTGCTTTTCCTTTCTTAATAAAAATTTTCAAACCCTTTTAAAAAAGCCTTTTAATATAATATGCCTTCATCGTAACACTTTCGAATCATCTTTTGAAATGAGACTTTGACTCTTACCTTTTCACGCGTTCTCAAGGCCAGGCAAGGGTTGATCACGGCAGCTGCGGCTGCTCAATTTCACGGCAACTTGTTCAGAAAAATGGGTTTATAAACCCCGACAAACTCCAAAGCTTTGACACTAAAATTTAATATGCGTCGGTGGATACGTGTCTCATCCACTTAGGACTCTCACTCGGTTGAGTTTGGCCTTTTGCTGTATGGCGAGGCTAACGCGCCTCTTCGACTCCTTTTTATTTTGATTGGATTCAAAACAGCGGCAGCCACTATCAGCGGAAGCAGAGGCAGAGGCGGCGATGAAACTACTTTTGCCTCAGTAAAAAAGCGTTTATACTTCGCCTTAATCTTGATGGGTTTAGGCTGCGGCCTTTACTTTGTTAAAAAATAAAAATCCACAAGCTTGGCATTGGAATGTTTAATCACTGACACACTATGGATGTGCAACGTGCCGCTGGAGGCTTTCTCACTTTTGAAATCCTCTGGCTGTGATTTTAGTTCCGATACTAATTGGAAATACAGAGGAGACAAATCATCAAATTCACATACAAATCTATAAAGTGCAGTTTTGCAATTTTTGTATTGATCTCACAAAGCTTGATTCTTACAATAAACCTGGTAAAAGATATAAATCTACCAACTGCAGCTTTGCAACTTTTGTATTGATTTCACACAGCTTAATTCTTACAATAAACCTGGTAAAAGATATTTCACATATACATATACAGATACAAGAAAGCATAATCAGATAGTTGAAATTATTCATGAATTGCAATTGCACATCAAAAGGACCTTTTAACTTCCACCTACCTCTGTCCTGAGTTTTGATTGGCACGGCACATAGGCTTCTTAAAAATCATGCAAATCAACAATTTCTTCTAAAAATAACTAAAAAACGATATATAAAATATGAGACATGCATTTTCAAAAGTACTCAAGGAAATGTTCAAGAGTGTGAGCTTCAAGTATCCCTTCCAACACTTTCATTTGCTAATCTATGATATGAGGTGATATTTGTCCTTTTTCCAAATCAATTTTAACCATTCATTTGCTAATCTATGATATAAGTTAGATATTTTTCCTTTTTCAAAATCAATTTTAACAATTGTGTTGTGGTATGGATGCATAATTTGTATGGTGTTATTAGAGAGTTGAATGATTAAATAGGAAGTAGAAAGGAATATCTCATTTGTTGTAGATTTATGAGATTGGTTATTTGAAGTTTATCATCAATAATAATTTCTTTATCAATATTTTTAAATTTATAATTAAAAGTATTGAGAAAGCATCTAAATCTTTATTGTGTTTGAGAAATAGATGAGTATAGATTTTGAAAACATGTGAGCAAGATTTATTTACTAAGTGCTTCATTTTCATGAGATAATTTTTCATTTAAAATCTTTGAAGAAACTTTTAAATACCGATTTTCTTGCATGCTATGATGTTCATTATGGTTGTTGTAGTAACAACATAGATCCATCTAAACTCAGGATCTACCAAGCTCCAAGAGAGATCAAATCTCTTCACGTGTAAACTTTTCCTCAAGGTCTTCACTAAAAAATATGTTTATGTTTTGAGAGATTTGATCCCTCTAAAAACTTGGTAGATTTGGTGTTAAGATGAATATATGTTGGTACATTTATATACTAGAAATACTTATTGCATTACAAACATATTTTTAACTCTGATATCAATTTACTTAATTTTTATATTTAAAACACTAATTATTTTTTTGTAAGTGTTCCAATTTGATGCAACATTTTAAAACTAATACTCAGTTTCACATTTTGGGAAATAACCTTATATGATTTTTTACATTACAGAAAAAACCTGATCTAATATTGTATGTGGAATTCCTTGTTAGGAATCAAAGAAAAGTAGAATGAGGAATTAGGTGTTAGGAAAGATTTATGGACACATGAGTTTTATTGTCCCGATTTGAAGGGAGCCTGAATTGGAGACATAATATTATTTCATTACTATGGATTATAAATTATATATTATAAGAATTTTTGAAGAACAAACATAACTTAATTGAATTATTCCACTTCCATGCTGAATCATATACTCTTTTTGTTTTATTGAAATTTTTTCATGCTTAATTTATTTTAGTTGTAGATAATATTATTGTATATTTTTTCTTTTAGTTTAAAGACTTATTTGAGTTGACATATTAAATATTAAGTATTGGGGGTTTTCGCATGGGGGCTTGACTGTGGGAAAAACTCCACAGTTAAGCACATTTGAGCCAGAGGCGATCTGGGATGGGTGACCTCCCAGGAAGTTTTGGCTACCAGGTGCAAGCCATGGAAGTGATGATTGATGCTATGTGATTCATTTCACTAGTTTTAGTCTCACTTCTCACCCATGTGACCATCACCCGATGCAATGAGTGCTAAGTGGACTATTCAAAAATCATGAGAAATTAGTCAGTTACGACTACCTCTTATGGAAATGGTCATAGATGAATGACTTACTTAACGCAGTTGAATCCCAAAAAAATGATATCTAATATTAAATATTAACTATTATTTTTCATTAATTAATTAACACACACACACATATATATATATATATAAACTTTTTTAAATGTAACGTTATGTGACAACATCTCTCGTATACTAGGTTATAGAATGTCTATCGAAATAATAAATAAAAATCAAAATCCAGAGTTTTAAATTCATTTTCATTATTTAAATTATCATCTTTTTCATAACTATCATACATATATTTAATGCACATAAATTTGAAAATATAATGAATTCTCACCTAGTTGAAAGTCAGACTTAGGGGTTTTATATTCTTCTTCCTATTTACCCTAGAATACATCCTTGAAATAATCAATACAAAGACCATATACTATATAATTAGAGCTATAATATAAAATTAGATAACATACCAAGTTCATTGTAGCATAAGATGATAACGAAATCTCTGAACCACTTCTTCGATGAGCATCTTCATATGTATTGAGGACTATGTAACATTTTTTTTTCTTCATTATTGGTTACACAAGTAATTTCTTCCCCATGTTAACTTTAACTTTTAATTACATATATCATTGTTACTCTCTTGAAGAAAATGGATAGAATACAATTTAAAGTCAACAATAATTATAAAATTTCGTAACTCTGCTAGATACGGATGTATTCCTTGATATTTTATTTGAAAGAAAGCATTTAATGAAAATTAAAGTTAGATATCTTAATAACTCACTGATCTAAACATGATTTTGGTGGAGCAAGACAATATAAATATAAGTATGGACAATATATTAAATTTCTATAAAACAATTCATTGCAGATGTGAAAACAATGAATTAACACTATAAACCTATTAAATCACAAAATAATTATAAACCATATAAAATCTAATTTCTGATAAATGTATCCACTCTAACAGATCAATAACAATAAATGACACACCCATCATGAAGTTTCAGAAAGATACACTAATCAAACTCTAACATAGTCATTAAACAATTGTGAAGTTTTAAGAAGATAAACTAATCAAATCTTAACATAGTCATTAAATGTACTTAAGAAATAATGTATATCTTGTTGTAATAAATTAACGATAAGTTAAAGTAATCAAAGAAAAATCAATAAAGGATCATAGTCTATCATTAACTCAATGACTAATTCACTAAATTAAGAAATAATGTAATCTTGTTGTAATAAATTAATGATAAGTTAAAGTAATCAAAGAAACATCAATAAAGGATCATAGTCTATCATTAACTCAATAACTAAATTAACTAAATTTAGATCATTTATAGGGCTGTATAGTCGTTTGGAAAGAGAGAGAAAGGTTTTGAATATAAGTAAGAAAGTTTTTACATTCATATTAGAATAAGTTGGAGTAAGTGTGTACTGCGAGACGCGCAATCGTCCGTGAAATAGGTTTACATTTATCTTCTCACAGTATGAACCAAGTATAATAGATATTTTATATAAAAGATTTCAAGTTAATTTCTTTTAGCAGTTGTCTATAATGAGACTTTTTGGAAGTCTTTCCGGTGGGTTTTTCCGGTCAAAATCCGGCAGCAATTTATTGGAATCGCAAGTTTGATAGCTATTTTCTGCACAATCAAGGCGTCCCAGGGGTTTTTCAGGGTGCTGAATCCAAATATGCAGTTAAAAAACCATTTTAACTGCAACAAATCAAGATTTAACCTCAATTTCTTCCGCCGGATTCCGTCACGGGAATCTCCAAAAAGTCGCATTATAGACAACTCCTTTGTTTTATATGTAATTTATTTTTAAAAAGTGAACTAAGTATAATTTATATGTTATAAAAAATATTTATAGTGAATTTGTTTTATATGTAATTTATTTTTAAAATGTGAACTAAATATAATGTATACGTTATAAAAAATATTTATAGTTAATTTTTTTTATATGTAGTTTATTTTATAAAAAGTTGATTATTAATTTTAAAAAAATGACGTGTTATTGAGTTTGGATAGGTTTATTATTTGTGTATTTCAAAATTGTTCTGATATTTATTTCATAAAATAATAACTATAAATAAAAATATAAAAATATAAATTTATAATACTAATATTTTCATAAGAGTAGACTTCTTAGGGTCGAATGGGTAGGAATGAGCATCAAATTATTGTAAAGTTGTGGTGAACATCATACTCGATAATTTGGGCTGGCGTACTTGTTAAGGTGATAGAATCAACAGGTTGGAGAACGAATATAGATCAATGGGCTTGCAAATTGGATGAGAAATGAAGGACACGTTAGAATCAAAGATATATCCCAATGGGATGATCAAGGTATTTGGAAAGGTCAATATGCCCTGGTTTTCTTACAACTCTCTAATCACAATGGGAACTCCTATTAAATTCACCAAAGGGATTAGCCCCAATTGAAATCTCTGGGGATCATCGCTCATGGATGATCAAACCTCACCAAAGATACTATGTCAAAGAAGGATATGAGTTTCTAATGAAAAGACTATTGCATCCAACTCTTTCTAGGTTGTTGAAAAAGAATGGCACAAATATGGGATTCCTAAAGTAAAAAATATTGCTCGATAATGGTTCATGGGAAAATTTTAACCATCGAGAAAAGAAACATCCAAGGTTTTTCGAGGTGTGTTCTTTGCTAGGTAGTGGAATAAGAGATTCCTCATCTATTCGGGAAATGTTTGTTCACTTTGGGAATGTGACAAAAAGGCTCTAAAATAGTTAGCTATATTGAGGCCATCCTTGAAAGCTGAGATGACATGCTTAACTCTCGGAAAAAAATATTTCATGGCTGAGGAAAGCCTCATCTCTATCAGAGTGTTGTATGGAGGGTCTCTGAAAATACCTATGTTGTTCAAGTTGGTTAGTTCAAAATAGTGCAACATTCTATGGGATGGACCGACCTCTACCTTGAAAGAAAGTAAAGTTTTAAATTTCTTATTTGAATCCATCACGACTCGAGGATTTAAATTATTTGATTTGGAGGGCTTAAATCCAAATTAAAAGTACTGGATCAAAGTAGGAAAGGTTCCATATCACGCTAGCAACTTCAACCCCCGACTAGCCTTCAATAAAAATCATGTTAGAAGAATGGAATCTGTGGATTTCGAAATATGGTGCATAAGCAGATAGAATTACTCTTTGTTCTTTTATGGAGCCTCAAAAGGTAATATGTTGTTGGCAAAAGCGAGAGGGGTAATCTTATGCCTCGAAAATAAAAAAAGAGATTGAATTTACATGGGGATTGTGTACCTCAACCAATAACCAAGTGAAATATTTGGCTTTATGGAAAAGTCTAGGAATAACTATAGCAAGAAGAATTCGCCAATTAATGGTATTTGGTGACTCAATAGTAGTAATTAGACAGTTAAGATGAGCTAAAGAAAATTTATCACTCCCAACTCTCCCATTCTATAAAGGACAACAATAAATTCGACATTTTAAGGAACTGGAATTTTATTATTTATATTGACACTCGAACACTATGGATGAAGCACTCACAAACAAGGGAGAAAGCTTAAATCAAGGTAGGTTGGGGCAAGATTAAAGAAAATGTTATATATACCTTTTCCATGACTTGTGGAAACAATGTCCTTGTCAATAAATATGAGAAAAATGGTGTTTATAGTAATGGATCAAGTCAAAAAACAATTGAATGGATTACCAATATACATCAACATTTGAGTTTGTCAGAACCATTTAATCACCCACTCAAAGGGAGAGCAGAATGGAAACCAAATCATAAATGGGGCATGATGGTGGAGTACCTTTGACTTGACAACAATCGCCTCTGGTTAACACATGATATAATTTGGAAGGACACTTCGCGACAGGTTGAATGTTTATGAGGTGTGGTGTGGAGGATGTAGGAAAAGTTTCCTATAGCCATGAAGATGTAAGCATTCCATTTTAGACCTGATTTAAATGTACAAAATATCTATATTGACCAATTCCCAAAGGAATTAAAAGTGGTGAGCACTATCATTGATGCCCAAAATCAAAAGATAGAACCCCAAATTATCAAATGGGAAGACTTAAGTTTCCCAGAACATTAGGTTGTTGATAATCCAAAACCCCCTCCAATGTAAAAAATCACTTTTGCTGGTATAGAAGAAGGACCATCATCTGCTATAGTGTCCTTTCGTAGAAGATCTACCATAGATCGTAGAAGAATTGATTTAGCTTGCAAAGGTTCATCTATATATATAGATCCACAATATATTGATACTGTCAGTTCTCATCCACTATCTGTAGATTTCCAGCATATGGATTTATTTGAATATGCCTAAATTGTAAACATTGCCTCTCGGCAAGTTATGTGTTCAAAATGCAATCAGAAAGTAAATCTCAGTAGTCTTGCCGACTTTGTTATAAATTAGAACCATCACCCCAGAACGGGAGAATCCCCACCGACAACTTTTGTAACTCCATTTCCTAATCTGAAATGTTCTGATATTCCATTCCCACATGATCCTGATCATGTGATGATGATTCATGAACTTCCTTCCTTAGAAAATGAAGATCCCCGCCTTAAAGAGATGTTCATCAAAATGTGTGCCTCTGGTATGCCTCGATACGGTCTACGATATCTAGAACAACTAGATGACCTGATCCCTCAGTCTAGATTTAATAATTTTGTGCCTCCTGATTGTAAGAAACCTTCAAAACCATAAATTCACAAATTATTCTCAGTTATGGAAGGATGTAAAAAGCATATGATTGATAATTTGTGGATAAAAAATATGCTAAATTGGGATCTATATACCTATCCCGAGGCTACGAGTTTTGACCTTAGTACTCCATATCCTAAGTAGATCAGACTATCATATGAATGGAAGACATACGTGAAAAAGGAAAACATTTGGTTATCCTTTTATGGATGTAAAAGAAAAATGGAAAGCACAGATGTACATATGGCAGATGTTGAATCATCTTCAGCAAAACATTCCTAGACTGCTATAGATGGTAGCAAAGTTGAAACTCCTACCACTTTTCCTCTTTACAAAGGAATTCTATTAGGAGAAGCACAAAACAGTGCTAAAGCCATTCCCTTGGTCTTAAAGGATGATAATGCCCTTGGCATTGATGATAGGATACAAAAAGCCAGTGAATAGATAAACTGGTCCAACACGGCAGTAAAAGGATTGGAAATGAACTGTGCAAAGACTATAGAAGTAAAAGAGAGTTTTGATAATTTACGAGTTTCTGTATATAACATCAACAAAACTTTGAATGATGTAAATTATTTTACTACAGTGTTAAAAGGCTTTGTCAAAGAATATATAACAAGAATTGAGAATGTTGAAAAGAAAGTGGATATAGGGAAACAATCTACCCAAGGATCCATTGAAGAATTATTTGAAAAATTTGATAGATTGCATATAGCCTCCAAAGACAAGCCTATTCCTATTTCTTCTCTATTTAAAAGAACTATAAATATCTAGCATCCTATCAAACCTATTGATAAATTTCCTTTTCTTCTCCCAAAAGAAACAATAGAAGAAATATTTGAGCACATAACTCTTTCCTCTCTGTTTGGAGAAACAGAACAGCATAAAATCTCATAATCACACCTATTCCCCATTTATGAGACTCTCCAAAGCCAGTATACCAGGTACCCTACACCAGATCTCAGTGGAAAAGGGAAACTCCCTGAAACACACAGTTTCCATCCTAAATCACACAGAGAGTGGAATATTTACAATATGAGTATTGCTCAGATAAGGCAAATGATAGACCTAATGTTTACTGAATATAAGCTTATGTGCCTTAAAGGGGAAAATGAAATAGAATATTGTAAATCTATGATTCAGTGTTTTATTGGAAACGTATTAAGATGGTGGGAAACAGAGTCATCACCAGCGTTGGTAATAAAAATGGAAAATGAAATCTAGAAGGATGAAGGGGGAGATATCTTCCATAATGTTGATGGTGACCCACAAAGCATCATGATTGGGGAATTAACCTCATTCATTCTAGAACATTGGTGTGGAGGAGAAATTGAAATTGTAAATAAGCATGAGATTATTCTCATGAACATTAAATGCAACAATATGTCCCAGTATGAAGACTTTCATAGGGATTGGATTCAAAGAATATACGAGGTCAAAGATAGTACAAATATCTTATGGAAACAAGTCTACTTAGCAGCTCTTCCTTCAAAGTTTATTGAGTATCTAGGACAACAAGATGTTTTTCAAATGCCTTTCGAATCCTTCACTTGGGGATAAATATACAATATAATAACCAGAGTTCTGGTAGGATTATGCACAAGCATGAATTAAATAAATCACTGTAAAAATTGTCAAAACTACCAGATAGTAAATCCATCTGTAGTAAATATGGCCTATCTATAGATGACCCCATAGTAAGAAGAATAAAAGCCAAAAATAAGGCTAAGAAAGTAAAAAGACAAGGGTACAGAGAATATCCACAGAAGAAAAGAAAAGGAACCACAAAAAGATACTGCAAGTTTGTCCCAAAGACACACTATTATGAACCTAAGGATATTCATCTACAAACACAGAAAAAGGATCAGTGGAACAAACTGCCTTGTTGGCTCTGTGGCCAACCAGGACAAACTTCAAACCATTGTCCCCTGGAAGATGAATCTAAGAAAAATAGATGGAAGAAATCCTTCGAAGAAGCAAAGAAGAAAAATAAAATAAAGGTATAGAGCATGGTTTCAATCATATGTTACAACTGTGGCTCTAAAACCACAAGTCTGAAAATTGTCCTAGCCTCTCACATGGAGAACAAATACAACAACAACAAATCTGGTCAACTTCAGAATCCTCTGAACATTCTTCCTCAGAATCCTTTGATGAAGAATTGAATATGCACATGAATGAATGCAATTGTACTAATTCAGAAAATTGCCATCGTGAATCAAGCACTAAATCAGAAAGCTCTTCCGATGAAAACTTTGTCTCTAAACCAAAAGAAAATGTTCTCATGGCACAGACAATAGATGATGCGGAGGAAAAGTTTCTTGCTCAAATCAGAACATTAGAAGAAGGAGAAATGAATGAAAAGTTACTTGAAACTTTTTTAAGTACCATGCACAAAAACTAAGGAAGCAATAGTAAAGCTACTTCAAAAACTGAATCCAGGGAATTATTCATTGATGCCTCTTTTGAAAGCAGTACAAGAGACTTCCAAAGAAGCCAATAGATCTCTAAGGCTAGATCCTTAACATTAGGAGAAGTCAGCCAAGAAATTCATCATCTTAAGAAGGAAATTGCCTCCCTAAAAACAAAGATCTCTGAGCTGGAAAAACGAAAGGAACTTGAAGAAGAAAATGACTAATATTCTACCAACCCAAAGTTTGAAATCTTTGAAGGAAATTTCAGAAATATGAGTCATGACTATCCAATATCAACAACATCATGTTATGTTGGATATATTTATAAATGGTCAAATGTTTTCCCTAAAGACACTTATTGACTGATGAGCAGATGTTAATATACTAAATTCAAAGATAATACCTGCAAAATACTCGGTAAAGTCCTTCAGATAGGTAATGGGTTAGGGAACAAAGATTTATTGTATGAAGTTCCTCAAGCTTCTATCTGCTTCAAATAACATTGTATAAAACCAAAATTTGTTGTTGCTGACATTCATATTGATTGCATCTTAGGAAATGTATTTTTGGCTGTTGTAGAGCCACATGGATCAGCCAGATTGAAAAATGGAAAGGTTGGCTACTTTATATCTGTATCAAGCTCAAATGGTAAGTTGCAAGCAATAAAATTACCTTTTATTTCTACTCCGAGGTTATCCACTATGGTACAGGCAATGCAGGAAACTGAGAAAGCCAAAAATAAATTAGAAGAGCTCAAAGAGCTAAATACTACCATGAAAATAGGAGAGTATCTTCAGACTCCTATAATCAAGAAACGGATCTCAAACATGAGACCACAGATAGAAAAAAAATGTTGTGCCGAAGAACGAAACACTTTGTGACATAAGAAACAACATTATGTATAATTAACATATAAGGAAGAATATGAAGGAAAACCTCGCAAGAGAAGAGAAATTCCCATGAACAAGGAATATAGAGATCTCTACCAAAAGGAAATAACAAGCTTGTTAGAAAGAAGACTAGTTAGAGACTCCAGTAGTCCTTGGAACTGCTATGGCTTTTATGTAAATAAGCATTCAAAACTGTCTTGGGGAGTTCCAAGATTAGTCATAAGCTTTATACCTTTAAATATTGTTCTTTCAAATGATACTTACCCTATTCCTGATAAAAGGAATCTCTTAGCAAGGATTGTAGGGGCTAAATTATTTTCCAAATTTGGAATGAAATCAAGTTTCTGGCAAGTGGCAATCTGGGAATCTGATAAATTTAAAACAACTTTCAGTGTCCGTGCAGGACACTATGAATGGAATGTGATGCCTTTTGGGGTAACGCATGCTCCCTCCATATTATAAAAGGTCATGGACGTGATTTTTAAACGATATTTTGATAGGTTATTGGCATACATTGATGATGTGCTTATATTCTCCAAAAATGTCCATGAACACTTCAAGCATGTTCATAAATTTGTACAACTCGTCAAAAATAATGGGTTGCTCCTCAACAAGAAAAAGATTAAAAATTTTTAGACAAGTATCAAATTCTTAGGCCACACAGTTAAAGATGGGAAGATCACTCTATAAAAGCATGCTCTAGAATTCGCTGACAAATTTCCAGATATGATCATTGACAAAACTCAGCTGTAAAGATTTTTGTGATGCTTGAACTATGTGAGCAGTTTTTACAAAGATTGTGCCAATGAAAGAATATTTCTTAATTAGAGGTTACAAAAGAATCCACAACCATGGTCTCAGGCACACAAAGAAGCCATCAAAAGAATAAAAAATAAGGTAAAGACTCTCCCTGTTCTTCATATTGCTGATGAAGATTCTTTCAAAATTGTTGAAACAGAGACTAGTGACATGGGGTAGGGAGGAATTCTAAAGCAGAAGAAAGAAGGAGAAGAACAAGTTATCTAGTTCGTCTTAGGAACATGGAACCCATCTGAGAAGAACTACTCTATTATAGAAAAGGAAGTCAAAGCAGCATGGAACTGCATTGACAAATTTGATGTCCACCTAATCCATAAAAAGTTTCTTTTAAGGACTGATGCCTTTGCACTAAAAAAGGTCCTCAACAAAGACATAAAGAAACCTAGAGAAGCTAAGTTTGCAAGGTGGTAGGCTCTATTTGCAAATTTCGACTTTGAAGTCGAACACATTAAAGGAGAAAATAATTGTTTATTTGAATTTTTGAGTGGAGAATACCTCAGTCAGAAATATAATGTCATGTTGATAGTAACTGAATGGGATCCTTCCCAACATATAGAAATCCTAAGAAGCATTCCTAAAACAGAAAGTTGGGAAGAATACTATATAAGGTGGAAACCTACATGGAAGCTAAGAAGTACAAAGATACTAGATGCAAACCTACAATATCATACAAACATACACCATCTAGTACCAGAAAGAAACATCTTCCCCAAAGGAAGCAAGTGGATAAATGACATGGTGTATCAACGGAGTATGTTAGATGCTCATTTGGCCGAAGAATCCCTAAGAAAGGATTTTTGGGATATCAATGTAATCTGGATAGAAGGAAGCAGTCAAAAAAGAGTCTTCAATAAGTTTTTTGCTATTAATTGAACCAGATGGCCAAGATGGTATGATATGTCTGGAATGTGGCCACAAGGTGATCTAGCCATTCTCTTTCCAGATACTATTTATAATTTCATAGACTACAAAAAACTATGGTGGGACATTATGAATGTAGACGGGAAGGATGAAACTCATTACACCAGAGTAAAATTTGGAGCTACATGGACTACACAAAGACAGATGCAATTGTTGGGCGTGGGATCCCCTAAGGCAAGTTTTCGGGCTTAAAGGCCAAGTTTTGACTACGTCCGATGTAAAGACTCCACGAAGTGTGGGCGCAGAGCGCAAAGTTGTAATTGAGTCATAGGGTTGTCCACATTTATTTTTGTAATGTAATGTCAACTTCAGATTTCTAACCATGGTCCACAGAACATGGGATTGTATAAATAGAGTGAGGCTCTAAGTTGTAGAGACATCTTATTAGATCTAAGAATCTAAGAGAAGATGAAGCATTGAGTCTTGGTTGAAGTGTAAAGTCATGTCTTGGGTCGTAGGATAGGAGAAGGCTCTGCAGCTGAGTGCGTAAAGGCCTAATAGTTTGCAACTGAGTGCTTGGACCCCTGCAGCTGAGTGTAGAGGGTGAGTTGAGTCTATAAGCGATTGAGAAGTAATAAAGAAAAGTTCATATCATCCTATGCACCCTTTTTTCATGTTTTATGCATTGAATTATATTGGATATAAATTGCAAGTTACTATTTATTTGTTGCGCAAACTTATATGAATGTGTTGAATAATTGAATATAAACTAAGTATCGATTTAAGCAAAGTTAACTAATATTTATAAGAATATAAGTAAGATCCACGGTAGAAATTAGGGAAAGAGCATAGATCGCTGCCTTAGTAGAACGAAATCAACTTAGCCCCTAAATAAGGGCCGCGCGAAGGCAACCGAAACAGAGTGGGAAGGCCTCGCAGGTCAGGGAAGTGTCCAGGGTGACCTGCGTGAAGCTATTCCCCTATACTGCTTCAGGTGAGACCTCAGTCCGTGCTCCGCGGGCTGTTGCCGAAAGGGCCAGTAGTACAGGGGTTTGTTTGGATAATTAACTCTGAACCTGGGTCATGCCCCATGAAGCCAACAAATGGTTCATTGTCGGGATCAGAATCTGCATAGAGATGTCTAATATCGCATCACTGGAATCCAACTAAGAAGGAGATTGAAGGGTGGTTGGACAGGAAAATTCACGAATTCGCGTCGTAGGAGAATAAGAATCCACGACTATGAAAGGAAGAGTGGTTAGACTACTACCTGTACAAAGAGATCCATGAAATTTCTTCACATCTTTCCCTACTGAGCTGTACAAGTGGATCATTAAGCTAGCAGATAGCCAAGGAAGGTGGAAGCTTGACGGACCTATTGTGTGGACCCCAAAGTTCGTGTGCAAATTGGAAGCATCGAAGGATAAGATTACACATGCTGTTGATCACTGGCTTGATCGGATTATAGCAGGATTCATTACTGAGTTCGTGGTAGATACTTTGGTCAGCTATAACGAGGCAGAGTGATGCTTTCTTAAGGGACCGCGAGGTAAGTACGTAAAGTCTCTGAACACTTGGATTAAAATTATATTGTGCAAAAAGAAGATTATACAGCTACATCGATGTTCAGGGCTAAAAAGTGGGAGAATTTACAGAAATGAAGGAAGTGCGGGACTAGAGACTAGCCCATTGATTTCACCTCCGCGAGGGGACGAGGAAGAGCTCACGAAGGTATCTCCACGAAGTGCGATCCGTTTGATAAGAAAAAGGATTCCACGCATACCACCTCCACCCACAGCACTTCCAGTTTCACAGTCATCACCTCCATCTTCTCCCGTACCACCTCCACACCCACCGCGTTTTAATATGGCAAGCTCTATAAAGTTTCTTATGTTCAAGGGAGTAGGAAATGAACATCCGGACTAGTTTTCGTTCCTTCTAAAAGCCATATGGGAAGTGCAGGGAGTTATAGATAATAATATGAAGATAGTGACATTGGTTAGCACTCTGGAGGATCACCCACTAACCTGGTACATCAAGCACTCAAGTGATAATCCGAATGTGGGAATCACGATTATCCAAGCTGCGCTAACTAGGGAGTTCAGCAGGCCAAAGTCAGAAGCGCAGTCGATCATTGGGTTCAAAGAGATCACAATTCTACCAGGCGAGACTCCTTGCAAGCTGGATTAGAGGCTGAAGTGCACGATTCATGAAGCTAATGTGAATCTGATGGATGGACAACACCAAAAATGGTTTGTAGCATCACTATTGCTGCATTTGAGGAACGCGCTGTCGTAGAAATGTTAACAACTCAGGCAGAGGCTTTAGAGATCATGGTGAGGCTACATGAGACCACAATACAGGATCCTAACTTGGGAGTTCAGCAGGTTTACGTGCAGTTGAAAAACCTATGCCTCGAGATGCAGAGTCTAAAATAGGATAGAATAGTCCATCTAGAAGCATGTAAAGAGGTGTGGTGTGTGAAATGAAAAGGTCATGGTCATGATAAAGACCACTGCCTGGTATTCATGAATTACCTTGAGGGAGGGGGACCGGCTCCGTTAAGACCGGAAGCAAAAGAAAGACTGAGCGCGACGCCTGCTCTATGGTGCGCGATTTGTCAAATAGGGGGAAAGCATGCTACAAACAACTACCATTTGTTGCAAAACTACACGTATAACTCGCAACAGTTCTAGGATAATTTTTGTATATCGGTGGGACACGATGAGCTCACATCTAGAAGTTATGAGCTAGTGATGGATATAACTCCCACCTCATGGCTCAGGCTGGAATGTGATCCTTACACCAAGGCGCAGGGATGGCGTGAACCAGATTCCAGGGGTGCGGATGAGGCCGAGGTGGAGGAGGACCTGGGAGAGGTCGCGGACAACTAATATGCTACAATTGCGAAGGGCCAGGACATTATGCCAGCGATTGTACAAATCCAATGCGTCCATCATGTTTGTATTGTACCTTGTTTGCTCATGAGACAAAGGATTGTCCTACACTGATAGCTAGGCTATACGATAAGGGAACACTACCACCTCCCCCGACTTAGAACCTACAAATTATGAGGTCTAAGCCACGTGAGGATGGTCCAAATGTGAATATTGTGCTCCGAAGTGGAATTACGACGGGAGATGATAAAGGCAAACAGCCCGAAGAAAGTACTTGGGTTTGCAAAGCTCCAGTACAAGAAGCAGAGTTTGATTTGGAGTGCACTCGAGAAACCTTTATGGAAGCTAAGAAGAGCTTTGTTGATGCCTCCACTTCAGGAAGCAAAGATACACTGGAGCCAAAGATGGACCCATCAATGCTCACAATGTTCTTGGAAATGTGCATGAAGCTACTGCGCAACAATAAGGCTGTAAAGGGATTATAGGAAATCATTAACAAATGTGCAGGTATGGCACAAGGAGAACCACACGTAGTCCAAAATATTGGAAAACACAAGACAAGAACAGGAAGAGAAATGAGGTTAACCGCGCAGATTAGAGAATATGAGATGGACCAAGTAATTTTGGATTTAGGGTCGGACGTGAACGTTCTACTGAAGCAGACATGGGAGCGCATGGGGAGGCCTACGTTGCAGTGGTCTCCTATTCAGCTGTGCATGGAAAACCAATAGAAGATAATACCCCTGGGGTGATTGTAGGGAATCATTGTGGATATTGAGGGAGCGAGCGCACTAGCAGACTTTGAAGTGATAGAGATTGTTGATGACAACAATCCCTACCCCGCGCTCTTAGGAATTGATTGGGCCACTAACATCAATGGGGTGATTAATCTGAGAAAGTGCAAGATGATTTCGGAAAGAAATCTCCGCGCATAGTAATACCATTGGACCCTATTGAGGGATCGCACTACACTGAGCCAATGCATGACTATGGAAGTGATGACAATTTGGAATGCATCTACAAGATAACCATGCGAGAGCAAGGCTGAGTAAATCCCACTATAGATGGACAAATTTCATGGGAGCGCAAAAGCTCCTGTACTTCAGATTCGGATGAGGAGAGAGAGTGGTGGTAGAACAGGTTACACGAGGTAACCACGTTAAACTATAATATGATGACAAGATCGTTCCATTGTGTATCAATGGAAATAAGAGATTTACCTACTTATGATTGATTAGGAGAGGTATATGCTTTCCTAGATCAATTTGAAAGGGAGGTGCCGAAAAAACAACGATTTGAAGCCTTGGATTGGGTATTGTGTGCTAAGTGCACGAGGTGGTGGGGTACGCACAAAGGAAATGTTGATGACTGGCGCGCATGTAGGAGGATGATACACACACAGTTTGGGAAGGATATGGGGCGGCCGATAGCTAGATACAATGGCCAGGATGGTCCACATGCGCATCTATCTAGATAGGTGCAAACCTATTGTAAACCACCTGTGTGGATGCACATGAACTTCGCGATCGAAAATATGGAGAAATAAGCATGTGTTGGGGGGGGAAATGTGCGAACGACTCCTCAAAATAGAATGACAGAGTGTGGAAAGAACGCGTGCATAGACGGTTGCCCACGCGGAAGCCTTTCAAGAAGTGTGTGGAGCACTGAACAAGGTATGTAATGAGCAGCAAAAAGCGATTGGGACCTGTGCATACCAGCAGTCCTATGGGCTTATAGGGCGACGTGCAAGAAACTGATGGGACAAATGCCTTTTAGGCTGGTTTATGAAGCGGGTGCTGAAATATCGATGAAGTATATCATGCCTAGTCTATGCATAGCAGCGCCCACAGATACAACAGATTGCAGAGCCTTGAAAGAAGGGATCACGCAGTTGGAAGAAGAAGAATACTTGGGACATAATGAAGAGATCCAGTGGGGTAATATTAGGCTACAAAGACCTCTTGAATGAAAAAGTTCATTTGAGGGAGAAAAGCGCCATGGTAGAAGAAGAAGTCAGGAAGTTGGAGGGAGGAATGAAATGGGATTTTCTTGATAAAAGGACTGTGGTGATAAAACGAGATGTGCACGATTCCATTGATAAATTTTGGGATTACCGCCGAGAGTTGATTAGTTTGATGCCTTGGAATGGATCGCGTACTACTAAAAGGATCACAGATGGCGGCGCGATGCAAATGGTAAAATATGTGACACAAGTAGTAAGGTTAAAAGGCGAACTTTACCAAGGAGAAGTAGATGATGATTGGGTAAAGACGTATACAGGTGGCGTGACCACCTGACTAGTCGTGGGAAGCACAATCTTAGCACTCTAGGTAGTTGAAAGGAGGTGCTGGACTATAAATTATTCTGCCTGAGAGTTGCACGATGTCAGGGTTGCGCACAGGAGCGAAGTGTCACAGGGTTCACGATAGTGCAAGGGTAGCTGTGTTGTTGTGCGGGTTGGCTGCAAAGTAACTGTTATAATCACTATTCACGATGTGATACTTGGTTTGAGACCAAATGGAGTGGGCGGTAGGCATTTAAGGCGAGATTTATGGGTTAGATTTGGGAAAATATGCCACCAAGGGAGCATTAATGGATCGGATTTGGGGGGAGTGGTCGAATTCAAATTCAAAAGGCACTATAAATTACAAAAGGCTACCCTGCAAACAATACTTGGTCATTTGAGAATTGAGTTGTCGTGCACCCAAAAACTTCTAAACCCAGACCTGTTGAGAGCATTGTTTGAGCACCCACATGAGCAGTTGAGCGATTTTAGGAAAAACAAGATGGCAGTGTCTGAAGAAGCCATGGATGTCAGAGAAATGACTGTCAAAGAGGTCGCATAGGCCATGACCGTAGAAGATGCCACTAAAAGCACCAGGATGGTTGCGGAAATCCCTAAATCACCGCGCACACCGAGACACAAGAAAGATAAGCTGCCCATGATTTTGGTGTGCGTGTCCCCTCGAAACCTGCTGCAAACAAAGTTAACAATAGAAGAAAATGGGAAAGTGGTTAATTTGGAAACCGATGAGGAGGAGGAAGACCTTGAGGACATCCTAATAGAAGAGGACGAGGATGAAGACATGGAGGAGGAAACTGAGGGTGCGGACCCTCTAACTAGGCTACCTGCATATGTTCCTCTGTGGAAGGGGAAGGCAAAGGTGCCCAAGGACTTGGATGACAGTAAAAGCCCTTTGCAGACTCCACTGCTACCTGACGATATCATTTTCGAAGGGGTGGACCTGGGATAGGTCCCAATTTTGAAGTTTGAATATTGGGATCTCACCGACCATGAGAATTTCCCTCACTTGGTGACCGCGAATCTGATGAAGCCAAAGAAACACACAGCAGTGGGGGTCATAGAGTTGGAGTTGTGCAAGTGGTTGCATGGAGTCGAAAATGCAGGGTTGTTGAACTTGCTCTGGGTGCCACATTACCATCGTGCCCCAGTGACCATCTTCGTCATCAGGCAGCTGCTCTGCCTAGTGCATGATGGGTGTTTGTGGCTGGAGGAGCCCATCCCCATCATGGACCACTTGATCCATAGAATTACCTGACTCCCTTGTAAAGGAGAAGACCCAGCAGACATTTTGAAGGGTAAAAGCAGTGATTTGGCCATCACGAAGGCCATCAAAAGGAAGTATAAGCTGGAGAAGAAAAAGAGGGGCTACGTGATCTCTAGTATCAGCAACAAGGCAGTCCAAGTTGTGACTTAGATACTGGCGGGTAAGGTCATGCGAAAGTTTCGCGCGGATGAGGTGCCTGTGCCGGTGGTTGCGCTTGTAAAGAAGTGTTCAGAGGGGGTCAAGTTTAACTGGTGTAAATGTTTGTGCAAGGAATTCCTAGAGAATTGACGCGAGGCATAGGAATAGGGGAAAACCTTCCACTATGCATGGCTTTTGCTATCCATAGTGCTGGTGACTGGGGAATTGCCTGAGGACAGCCAGTTCCCAACAATTGTGAGGGGTCTCCCGGAGGCCACGAAGTATGCTTCAATCTGGGCCACTAAAGATGCCCACAGGATCTGAGACAGTAAATAATTCTCGGTGTTCATGGAGATGAACATTAGAATGGGGATTAATCACAAGCTGTGGTTATCATCCACTCTCTAAAATAGTTTACAAAGCTTCACAAAGTTTAAGGCACACTTCCATCATGTCTACATCAAGGTGCACAAGGACCCTGTGAAGAAGTGGAATGAACTACCATACATGGCCATGGACGATGCTATCTTTGACATAACTGAGGCGTGGCTGCCGGAGTGGCATTCTCCAGCCACCTCTACGGTGGAAGTAGACAAGTTTGCTGCATAGAAAAAGGAGGATGCAAAACTGCAGATGGTGCAGTTGGTAGAGAAGAGATGAAAAGAAAACACAACAACAAAGGCGTAGGAGGCGTGGGACACTGTGAAGGTTGTAGTAGAACAACAGAAGGCTACAACAGAAGCATAGAAGGTAGCAGAAAAGGAGCGCAAGGGCTATAATTTGCCCTCGCCTGAGCAGGAACAAGAGATGGAGACAGAGGAGGGTGGTGCAGACCCACTAATAGCATTGACAGAGTTAAAGCGCTAGCGCTCGAGAGAGCAGATGGCGCCACGAAAGAAGTCAAAAGCGTCTAAGACTTCTTTCGACCCGATCACCCTCATTGAGGGGGATTTGCATGACATAGGGGAGACGAGAGGGAAAATTTTAAGAACCCTCCCTAAATTTATATGTATAATAAATCGAAAAATCTCCAAGGTATATAGAAAAAATGGAAGGCGAGTTTATCAATAATATAATATGTATATATAATTTTTTGGCGAATATCTCACCAGGCATGGGGAATATTTTACTCAATTATAAAATCTTATAAGATCTTGGCGAGTCTTCCACTAAATAATAAAACTTTGTAAAGTCCTAGTGAATCTTAGCATTGTGAACTCTTAGAGAATTTTTTGAAAAAGTATAAAACCATATATGACAAGAGCCACATGGTGGCAATATCACTATTTTTTTTTTCACATTTCCACAACATGGAACTTGTTTATAAAATTATAAAAAATCCAACCAAGTCCCTTATAATATGCAGGTAAGCTTATAACAGAGTCTGATACCTCTACTATGCTTGTCTTCATTCAAGTGTCATAGTTGCTATACTTAACACTGTGAATCACAACTCTCTCAGAACTCAACTCTATAGTGTAATTAAAACCTTTGGAAATTGAATTTGACAACTCTATAAAAAGGATTAGTGAACTAAAAGATTTTGTGAATGAGCTCACTAACTATCACTGCTAAACAATCAATCTAGACTATGAAGTCTTCCATCTTGATCACAATCGTGCTCATGATCAAGGGAGTGCGACCACGTGGCCTGACATAATGGGCATCATAGCATCCAATAATCAACAACCACCTTGCAAGGACATCCTAGCTCATGTCTCATGAATTTTATTCATCAATCTTAACTGATATAAATCTTATAAAGATAATATTAGAATCCTCTCCAGATTCACTATTAATAGAAGGGTAAAGGAAAATTTCTAGCTGAAGGCACTAGCCAATACCAACTTTGGTATTTGTGACCCCTTTGTGGGGATGCACCTACCCTGCCCCATTGGGTTTCTGCCTTGTAACATAGTTCAAGGATCACAAGACTTTCCAATGTTCCTACTCCATTAGACACACTTTATATGCTATACATAGTGAATGGAAAAGAAGCATTATAGAACACACAATTTCACAGAAGGAAGAAAAATCTTAGCCAGTTCAATATCAAAATCTTAACCACTGATTAATAAAGAATAACAAGTAGTGTAATGAATTATTCCGAGTTATTTATTTACAAGCTGTAAAGAATGTAGTGGAATGGAAAATATTACTTAGGCAACCATTCAATGTTTTCTACTAATATGTATGTGCATGTACATATGAAATTAAGAGCATTGTTGAATACAAAGATTCCTTTTCTATTGCCTCCATTTTGACAAATCAGTGTGAAATCAGTGTCACTTTGAATCTCCTTTCCTGTGTGGATGTTTTGACAAGTCAATGTGAAATCAAAGTCACTTTGAATTTCCTTTCCTGCGAGGGATCACATCCACAGTTGATTAGTAAAGATAGTCTACTATATATTATGTTCAAGAAACTGACCGCAATCTAGAGTGGAAACGAGACCTCAATTCTTATTCTGAATTTGAATATCTCAGGACAACATAAGAGATAAAAATGCATATGGCCTTAGTAGCTAGAAACCAATCACTCCATCATTACAAGACCACCTAGATTTCGGCACTTAATCTAAATAATGGTACTAGTTGCAGTGCCTATTTGCATTAACACCATGGAAAAGCAACAACAATGTTTCAAAGCACACTTACTGGAAAATTTGTAACGTTCCGAGAATATTTAATGATAGCATCTGAACCTCGTAGCTATGGTGGGGAAACTAGGGAACCCAAATTGTTATCGGGAAATCTATTGTCAACTGGGAGCTGCTAGTCCCACTAAGACTGGTAGCTATCTTAGAAAAAACACACTAAAACCACTTTCGTTTTCCTTTATGAGAAGTAGATAAGAAGGGACAAAGGTACCAACCTCAGTCTTGCATTAGGTTCCTTGCTTGGTTCCTCTCCCTTCTGACAGATCCTTGCCATTTCTCCCTTTGTCTACACAGCTTCAGAGATCACCTGTGGAATCAAAGCAACATAATACTATCGAAGAACAGAGATCTACGATCATAAACAATATAGGACCAGATATGTATTGACCACACAAATGCATATATCATCAAAAATACAAGAATGCGGAGGAAAACTTGAATAGCTTTATTAATATCAAGAATAGCAAAGAGGATTACAACCAATTTTTCTAACCTAGCGTCATCCTCCAGCATGAAAGCCCTTCTTTCACCTCTTGAAAAGCTTAGACCACCCAACACTATGATATTCCACCAAGAAACCAACAACACTTCCTTACAAGATACAAAATTCTAGCCTCTGGATCTCTGGGATGAGGGATCCATATATAGATGATTGCAGGGGGGTGAGTCAGCTTCTGGGATTTTGATTAGTGTCCTTTATCTAATAGTTCTTGATTATACTTGGAGATTGATGATATCCTACTCATCCCTGGGCAAATTCAGAGAGGCAAGTGTCACAGGAGAAGTTTCTGGAAGATTCTATGATCATCCACCTCGCAAATTGTCTCTACCATTTGTCCACTCTCGCCCATCAGACACTACATAAGGGATTTTCAGTATGCATCGCACCCTTTTTACTGGGAAGGTGGGATGCATCGCACCCTTAGGACTGAGCAACCTGTATGGTCCAGTTTTGACCAGTTCTGAGTAGTTTCCTGTGGAGAACTTCTGGGAGATGATGTAATCAGTTGACCTTGTTCCTTTAGGGTATGAAACAACAATTTTAGGGACTTAGGAGCCCTTGGTTTATGGACATGTTTGATTGGGGTTGCAGTGCCAAAAAATGTCTATAAAAATTGCCCCCTAAAGCATGAGGTCATTAATCTTTTGATGTCGGGTGAAATGCTTTATCATGAGGATCTGAAGTTTTTTTGAGTTGGAAGGCGACATGTAATAAGATACAATACAATACATTATCTTCATAATATTTTTCATGATCTAGCTGAGGCGGGCATTCCCATGCTCAACTTTATAAATTCATTTTCATGTAAATAAGACAAACAACCGTCTGTGCAGGAGACTGATGATTATGATAGAGTCATCATTCTTTGATTCAGATGATTATCTGTACAGCAATGATATACATTTGATGTCTTTATTTTCCTGAATATATCGCAGCCCGGATGGATGAAACTAGATCCGGGGTCATCAAAACTCGTTCAATCCTCACTCGGACTAGAAGTCGATCCATGTGAAATATGTTCTGGAGTCGAACATGGAAAGACATTGCCTGATTACCAGCCAATGATGTAAGCTGTTAACAAGCATGAGAGGAATCACCGATAATGATGATGACGCCCAAGGTACTACAGTACAATTCGCATGGTGTGAAAAGGGACTTGGTGTCAAACACCATGCAAAATCTTTCGGTCGAAGGCCAATGATGTAAACCTGTCGCCGAAAGTGAGAAACTTGCCCTTGAGGCATGCAAGCTTCAAAGTACTGAAAGGGTTGTTCCTATGTCGACTTCTTGGATAATGAGCTGATGTCGACAATAAGTGACCCATCGTAGGAGGGCCTTAATGAATCCAACATCTAAGACACAGAACATAGTAAATGATTTTGGAGGTGAAAACGATCTGATGATACAGGGTTTAGGGTGGCAGTCATGAAAGAATGGAGCGTGAATGTATTGCAGTGGATGAGACACAGGTGAATTCTCTGAGTGACTTCTCTTGAACATACCGGCGACATTGACATAGATTGGTAGCGTTAACCCCAAATATGTATGGTGTGATGGACCAATGGTAATATGACCGGTGAACGGAACAACCCAACCTGACTTGGATGAGGAGTGAACGTGTCATGTTCAAGAGCGACTTGCTACCAGTAAAGTTTCTTCAAGTTTTCTTCCCAATTTTTCTCATTGCTGACCAGTGCCTCTTTATTTTTTATCAAGCTTGAGGAGGATAACATATGCTTGTTCTATAATTTTCCCTTTGGGAAAACCCGTCGCTATGTTTTAACGAGCGTAGTGACAATGAAACTCGTTCTTGTTTGTATGGACAAGTTTGTCGCTATTCAATTTTAACGAGTTTAACGACAAAGATAACGCGGTCCTTTTCAATTTTAGAGAGTCTGAAAGGGACGTAAACGAAACTCCGATAATCCTTTTTCGTCATATAATGCCTTAAGTCCGAAAAAGTATAAAATAATACCAAATGGATGAATTTTTGGTAGTTTTAACGAAGCGAACAAAACAAGCGCTCGATCTTTTTGTGTAATAATTCCTCAGGTCCAAAAAGATTAAAAGATAGAGGAGGGATAGCACTTCTGGTCGCTTTAACGAGCTAGAGAGGCCAATCGCTCGGCAATCTTTTCATATTTTATGAGTCAGGTGAAAAGAGCTTAAAGGAGACTCATTTTCGAGGAACGAGTGATCATTTCGGGTAGCAGCTGATTCCAGGTAAGGCTTGGAATTTTCCAATCACGACAGTGTCACAAGGATGGCTAACACGATCACTCTTTGCAGTTGTTCCTCAAAAGGGGTAAACAATCAAATGGGGGTGAATGATCGGCTAAAATACAATGGAGGTGATGATGAGAACATGACCAAGGCGTAAAAGCTGATGATAATACATTCAAAATGGTTATTTATAGGAAATTGGTTCAATTTTTTGTTTTAATGAGCTTAAACTCTGGGGGGAACATTTGCTCATTGCTTATGTTTAATTTTTAATGAGCTTGAACTCCACATAAAAACTGCTCGTTCCAGTCGTATAATAAGGATATCTCATCAAAGATGCCATTTTTTATGGATCTTGCAGCTTTCAAAGCTTTGCCCCAGATCCTTTCTTTATGCAAGTTAGGAACGACCAATCCTACGAGTTTAAAGGGTTGAGAAACTGCAAACTACGAAAATAAATGGTCGCTCTTCGCTTGCATGCAAAAAGGTTTCCATGCCCCCAGGTATAGCGAAAAAATTCTAGGTTACCATATGAAAGCTCTCCATCTGCGTTGCAGATAAAATGCTTCCTTGTGATGTCCATCGAAATAGACAAAGGTGAGTGGTGCGGTCGCCTCCACTCACATAACTTTGACGAGGGAATCTTATTCCAGTCTAGTCCCAATTTTCCTAAATGGACGGGTGTGTCAAACTAGTCATATATCCTCTGCGGAAACCTACTCTACAGCCAAGGTTTTGCTGCTGAAACGGACCAGGGTGCATGCCCCCTGGGTTTTAGTCATATCCTCCCGAATCACTCACGCTCTTCAGGTGGACGGACTGGAGATTGATGAGACATTCCTTGCGTGAAAAGACCATTTAGGGATGGTATTTGACTATTTGCTATGTGTGAGCCGGGGAACAAAAGCTGGTCTACGAGCTTGACCACTCGTCCTTCATGCGGAAAACACATTACTCTAAAGAGTGAGGAGACAATGGCTCCCATGCAATAAATATAGTCACGCCCAAGGAGTAGATTATAATCTAGAGGTCCTTGGACTACCATTACGTTCATGTGAACGATTTTCCTTCTCAATGTTATCGGCACATTGGGAAGGATCCCTAACAGTCGACTAGTTCCTTTGTCAAAGCTTGTCAGATTTCTCATTTCAGGCAGAAGCGATGGCGAACCAAGTGCTTTCCAAGCAGTCGAGGAAAGGATACTCACAGAAGCCCCTTCATCTATGATGGTACCGGCCATGACCATTCTGTATACTTGTGCAATGATTCGGAATGGTACACTAGCCGGTAAATGGGGTCTCCCTAGTAGATTCCAATCGAAGGAAATGACTAGGTTGCTTGGAGGTGGGACCGAATAGATGGTTGGATATGACTCTGACAAACTTCCTTCCTGTGGTAAAGCAATGGGTAAACTTCCCCCATGTTCATCGGAGTCTGTGTTTATGAAAAGAATTTGAACAGTGTCGTTCTTATTCTCTCCGGTGACTGTATCATCTGAAGATGGACCTTCTGAAGGCAAGACTGGGTCAACTGCCACCTCGACCTTTTGACTTTCATCTAGTGTGGATTCAAATGGTTTATCTTCAATGATATATTCTTCGATCGACCACAATGGCGTGTCAGTCAGATTTTCAACTAGTGATGGACTCGGCAAGAGTTTCTTATATCCAGGAGGAAGTCGTAGCGGTGAAACTGGACGGTCTTCCAAAAATATTTTAGCTTCGTCTAGGAAGGGACAACGGTGGACGATGTGATCGCCTTCACACAGTTTACAAGGAAATTTACATTTCCTATTCTGTCCAGATACTTCGCTTTCACTAGTTGATGGTGTACTTTCAACATGATCATCAGAGGTTGACGACACCGAATTGTGCAAACGAGGAGACCAGTCCCTTAAGATCCAAGGGATGCAGGGACAATCTCGGTAATAGTGGTCTCCTTTGCAAATGACACATGGAGATTTAGGCTTAGATGGTGTAGTGTGTGGATTTTAACTAGACGATGTCTGTTTACCCCTTTTTGCCTTTGGCTCCTTCTTCTTCTTCTCTTTCTTCTCCTTCCCTTTCTTCTCCTTCTTAGTTACTTGATTTTTGGCCTTACCAGCTTTATCAAGTGAAGAGGAAGGAGGAGAGGGAGAATCAGATGAAGTAGAAGGTTAGGGGGTAGCTTTGGTATCATCTAGTTGTTGACTTGATTGTTCAGGAATCACGGTGCTCTAAATGACAGAGGTTAAGAAGAGCCATACGGGCAAGCCGATTGTCAATCTTGGAAGTGACAATGTGGCTATATGGGGCGCACCAACATCTCCCCAAGAGGAGAAAGGACTAGGATTTCCTCGAAGGGGAAATCCTCGGTTGGTGGACTCCATTTTTCTCAACCTAAGACCAACACGAGAAAGGTGGTGTTATTCCGATTAAAATAAATTTTAGACGCTTCGACACAACTTGTTTTTTCAATTTTTAAAAGTCAAGAAAAAACAAAAGATGACTCTAGTCGCCTTCGATTTTTAATGAGCCTGAAGTGACAAGTGCTCAGATGGACCTTTTCCTTTAGGGAGTCTAAAAAGGAATGAAAGAGACTACTCTGGAAATCTAGACAGAGGGATTACCAAACCAATCGCAAAACTGCAGAATACTTTTTATGGTACGACAGTCAATCTTCCTTAATGCTGTGTTCAGTGTATTGCGATCGATAGGGCGGCAGACACAACTTCCTATGGATAAAGGATATAGCCTATTGTGGTCTCCCAATATATACTCGACGGTACGTGGGAGCACAAGTCCGTACTGGCACTTTTCGTCTCAAAGAGGAGGAATCACCCAACCAACAGTGAAAGCGACAGTTACCAGGCTTTACGACATCGGAACACGTCTCTAGCCGAGACTTCTAGATGTTGTGCGTTAGGTTCCAAAGCGTTTTTAGGTTCATTAAATCTATTTTACAGTTGATCTTTCCTAAGAAATTTGTCTTTCAGGTTCACCGCGTGATGTAGATATACAATTCCTAAAATGCAATCTAAGATGATAAACAATCGTTTATTCTTCTTTTTGCAATGAAAATCCTAGCTACTAAAGAAAGAGAGACGATATTCTTTCAACATAGAGAAAAGAGCACACACTAGATGCACTCCCCTAAATCAAACCAACAAGCAGTCTAAATGCAAATGCACATGCATGTATTTTTTTCAGCCTTCTTAATGTGTGAATGACAAGAAGAATGCTAAGTACAAATCTGAATTATCTTTTCAAAGAAAAAGTACTAACAAATTTCTCTTCAAAAACGAAAGGACGATAATGATGAGACTTCGCTATTTTGAATTGAAAACTGCTTTCGACACTTGAAAAAACTACTAATTCAAATCAAATACAAGAGTAGCTATATAATCAACCATCGGGAATAATAGAATTCTTTTCTTTGACTGAAAACGACACTTGCAACACTTCCAAATCAAGAAAAAACAGTTCGGTTATGCTACTACTTTGTAAAAGAGAACTAAAAATGGCACAAAATACATAAAAAAATTTACAGTTCTTTGCACAATGGAGGCGGAATAATGGAAAGGAAGGGGGTTTCCACAAAGGTATACTGACTACAGACAACAAAACTCCTGAATAGAGCTGAAGAGAGTGAAGAAAAACCAAAGTCTAAAGGAAAAATTAATCTTTTTCGATCAGCGCACCCGTTACACAGGGAATCCAATATGCATCCCACCTACTGCACACGGGAAGTGCGATGCATACTGATTTCCTTGAAGAGAGGGTGCGATGGTACCAGGACGAGACTTTACCTGGTTCCAGGTCACATTTTGCAGCTAAGTTCAGGGATTTAGGCCGAGCAAGTGATAACCAGTAAATATAAATCACAGGGGCTGATCTAATGAGGTTACTAGAGCAACCACTAGGGCAATTAGGATGTTTGCAAATCAATTGTTCAGTTTATAAACAAAACCCAGAGATAGGCTGAAGCAGTATTGATCTACTTTGCAATTGCATAGCAAATGCAGTTCGAAGGCTAGCTGGCTTAACTTTAGGCTCCGTCTGTAAGTTTATAAAACAAACGAATATAGACAAGCAAAAAATCTATTCGCTCTGCAGCGGAGTCATCATTTTGTTATCGGGAAATCTATTGTCCACTCGGAGCTGCTAGTCCCACTAAGACTGGTAGCTATCTTAGAAACAAACACACTAAAACTACTTCCATTTTCCTTTATGAGAAGTAGATAAGAGGGGAACAGAGGTCCCAACCTCAGTCTTGCATTTGGTTCCTTTCTTGGTTCCTCTCCCTTCTAACACATCCTTGCCGCTTCTCCCTTTGTCTTCTACACAGCTTCAGAGATCACCGGTGGAATCAAAGCAGCATAATACTATCAAAGAACAGAGATCTACGATCATAAACAATATAGGACCAGATATATATTGACCACACAAATGCATATATCATCAAACATACAAGAATGTGGAGGACAACTTGAATAGATTTACTAATAACAAGAATAGCAAAGAGGATTACAACCAATTGTTCTGACCCAGCATCATCCTCCAACATGAAAGCCCTTCTTTCACCTCATGAAAAGCTTAGATCACCCAACACTATGATATTCCACCAAGAAACCAACAACACTTCTTTACAAGATACAAAATTTCAGCCTCTGGATCTCTAGGATGAGGGATCCATGTATAGATGATTGCAGGGGGGGTGAGTCAGCTTCTAGGATTTTGATTAGTGTCCTCTCTCTGATATTTCTTGATTCCACTTGGAGATTGATGATCTCCTACTCATCCTTGGGCGAATTCAGAGAGGCAAGTGTCATAGGAGAAGTTTCTGGAAGATTCTATGATCATCCACCACGCAAACTGCATCTGCCATTTGTCCACTCTTGCCCATCGCACCCTACAGAAGGGATTTTCAATATGCATCACACCCGTTTTACTAGGCAGGTGGGATGCATCACACCCTTAGCACTGAGCAACCCGTATGGTCCAGTTTTGACTAGTTCTGAGCAGTTTCCTGTGGAGAACTTCTGGGAGATGATGTAATCAGTTGACCTTGTTCCTTTAGGGTATGAAACAACACTTTTAGGGACTTAGGAGCCCTTGGTTTATGGACATGTTTGATTGGGGTTGCAGTGCCCAAAAATGTCTATAACACAAATCTTGGAAGATAACTCATACCAATTCTGAGAAAAAAATAAAAAAGGGAAAAAATCAAAATCTATAAATCAAGCAATGAATTGTTTACAAATCAAATACAATTCCTTTAACTAACAGTTAAATTGTGGTGATATATTTAAATATTTAGTAAGAGGGGAACTTCAAGCCACGGAATATTACCTTTGTCATTACTGTCATCCCTCAGTGACTGAGATTACAAATCAATACTTATGGAAAGATTGTAAGAAATTCTGTGAAATAGTAAAGCATAACCTCTATTTTCAAGCAACACAATCAAGACATTGTTACATCAAGAGCCATAATTGATACATAATCAATGAATCAAGTCCTTGTATGGCACAGTCTTGTTTCATAACCTCTATTTTCTCAATAACAAAATCAAGACATTGTATGTGGTTATTTCCAAAAGGAAACTGCGTTATAATTTGGAAGAGGATCTTATCAAAAGACATGGATTTATTCAAAGCTACAAGCCTAGTGGGTTACTGAAAAATAAGTTGGAATATGGGATCATGATACTTAAATTGAAAAAATATGCTTTCCTTTTAGAAACATTACAGTTATACAATGTTTTTTGAAAGCATCAGAATTTGAAATCGGGCCTTTCTATCAAGACAAATTTTCATTAACAGAATGTACTTTCCTACCTGAAACATTGTAGATATCCAAGAAAAACTTGAAAAGCATAAGAGAACTTAGCATAATGTACTTTCTTTCCTTCCTTAACATTCTTAAAGAGTTGAGGTTCCCCAAGTCATCAGGTAACTTTCGAAGGAAATGATAGTTAGTAATAGTCCAATTCACAACTAAAGATGTGTCACAAATATGAGGGGGCATCTCCTCCAAATCACAAAAGTGCTCCAGGTTAAAATCTAGCATTATTGGAAGCTTAATGCTCGACTGGGTGTTATTCAACCCATAAATATTTCCAATCTTCACTAAAAGCTTAAAGATAGCTTCTCTAAGTTCTACATGACTTTATTATGCTCTTGAAGTGGGGGCACATGCAGCCTCTCCAAGTGAATATTGTTAAACCAAGTGAAGATAAGGCTGATAGATAATTTAGTGTGGATCTCTTTAACCCATAATTGAATACTATGTGTCTCTTGAACCCATAATTGAATACTATTAGGACTTTCAAATTTTTCATGGAACTCAAAAATGTTGGAAGAAAGTATTTGCTTCCAAAAGAGAGTAAAACTAAAGCCTCTGCTTGAGGACAATTGATGTCGCACCACTAATACTTCTCCATGGAATCTATATAGGTAAACCACAAAATGAAGAATTCCATTAGAATATTGTGTTTATTGAATACACAAATGAAATCATTTCATTTCTTTAAAATATCTTTTGAAATCAAAATTATCGAAATTACATGTGGATAACCTAGTGGGTGTAGGATAAAATTCACTCGTGTCATTCACAGAAAGCGTGAGAAAAAACTTAATACTATATATAAAACCAAGAAAAATTCAAATTCATCACTTGTAGGGACCTCGTAACCACCCTGCCAATACACAAGTATGTTCCTATTTGCAGTTAGAAAAATTACCCAAATTACAATCTGTTTACTCCAGCCTATGTTGGAAAGTTATAGAAGGATGACTAGTGTAATCAATCCATTCCTTTTAGCCCTGGATTTGTTTCAGTTTAAAACAAAAGTATACAAATATACTTGTCCAATGTTTATGCTTTAACCTTTCACCTTAATATGTTTCTACAATATAATTTCCTAACTCTATTTAATATCTTCATTATCATAAAACCCAACCTATATCCATCTTAACACCACATCTAGCACTCTTAGGGGGATGAAATCTATTTATCCCTCTAAGCACTTGGTAGACCCAGAATTAAGATGGATCTAAGATGATAGAATTTCCCCTTTAAATAGTCTATGCTCACATGAATACCATGGTATTACCATGGGTCAATACCATGGGTTATCATAAACCTGGAGCTTAAAAATTACTATTAGTAATTTATAAAAATTAATAAAATTAATAGTTGATTTTTATTTTATTTTTTATTTTAACCAAGCTAAAATGTTTAACATACATTAAATTACAACATCCATTTTTACTCTTGATCCACCAAGCCCCGAGAGGGATCAAATATTTTTTCACTCTATGCTAGTTTGCATATCACGATATTTGATACCTCTCGGGGGTTAGTAGATCCAGAGTAAAGATGGATCTATGTTGGTTTAATTCCCCCATTTAAATAGGCTACATTCCAGGTGAATACCATGGGTCAATACCATGTGCCATTTTTATTTTTATTAATACTAATATTAGGGTTAATAATGTTTTTTTGCATGGTATTAATAATAATCTAGCCCATGGTATTTTTCCCATAGTATTTTGCCCGTAGGTTTCACCTAAATATAACGTGTTTTTTGAGTGTTCGTAAATATAAGGTGACTTATGGAGTAAATATAAAAAAATGTTTTATTTGTTTACCATACCTCTCTTTTATTTATATTTTTATTAATTTACCATACCTCTTTTAAAAATATGGTATTTGGCCCATAGGATTGACTTAAATAAAACCTCTTTTTTGAGCCTTCATGAATAAAACAAGGGTTATGGACTAAATATAAAAAGAGGTTTTATTTATTTACCATACGCCTAGTTTATTTATATTTTTATTTATTTACCATACCTTTTGAGTAAGTATAAAAAGACGTTTTATTTATTTACCATACCTCCACTTTACTTATACTTTTATTTGTTTACACCCTTGCATGTATATAAGGTGACTTATGGAGTAAATATAAAAAATGTTTTATTTATTTACCATACCTCTCATTTATTTATATTTTTATTAATTTACCGTACATCTCTTATAAATATGGTATTTGGCCCATAGGATTCACTTAAATAAAACCTATTCCTGAAAATTAGGGCGAATGGAAGGTTGTAACTCCTAATTTCAAGGGCTAAATTTACCTTTTTTACCCTCTCCCTTAAAATAAGGTGGGCTATTTGAGGTGATTTGTAAGAATGTACTATGATACAAAATATTGGCCCACTAAAAATTTAGAACCCCTTAATTTCACCAAAGGGCAAACATTCGCCCCTAAAATTTTCCATGGGAGGCGGTGTTCGACGTCACTGCGGAGGCCCTCCAGCAGCACACAGAGGAGAATCAGATTGTGTTGGGGGCCCTTTGGGCATAGATTTAGGAGTTGTAGGTGCGAACTCCTCAGGCTGTACTCTCTCAACCAACCTCACAGTAGGAATGGCTGTAGCCGATGAAATGTTGCGCTTGCACAACAAATACGATAGTGTTGCCAAAGGGGGCACTAGTTACAGAAAATGAGGCCGACAGGCCTACGGTCAGTGCGTTAAAGGGAATAGGGATCAACATGGCTGTGCTCCAATGGGAGATGCTCTATGTCCTACAAGAAGGAGTTATTGCAGAACTGTGGGATAGGGAGAGCCACGCACTGGAAGTATTGAGCGAACAAAGAATCAACATGGAGCAGTGTAGCTTGCAACATGACGAGGGCATGTCCCAGAACAAGCAGATAGTGAAGGTACTTGAAGAAGCTTGCCAGATGGTCCCTGAGTTGGCCATCCCAGTAGAGGCGCCAGCAGAGGCACGCTTTCAGAGGTTAGCAGTAGGGGTGCGTGAGGCACCAGACGAGATGGCTAAGGTACAGCTGGAGCTCAACCTCCAAATAACAAAGCTACAATTGAAGGTACAACCTTGAACTCCTCCAGAGTTAAGGGAATAGTGCATCAATGCCATCACAACCGGCATAGAAGAGATCATCAGTGCAATGAGGGACTGCACCAAAATGTTGGAAGAATCGTTCGAGGTTCTCACCGCTTTGCAGGAGGGCCCAAACATACAACGCTTGGATATAGAGGCGCATGAGTTGCGGCAACAATATGACGACATAAAAGGGATTGCGCAGATGGTGGCCCTTACATAGAGGCTCGCACGTATGCAACAGGCCAAGGCACTTAAGGAGAAGGTAGATGTGGCATGGCACAAAGAAGTGGTGTTGAAGGCGTGTGTCCAACCATGGATTGATGAGGCCTTCGTTATCACAACATCAATTAAAGGCAAGCTCACGTAGATGCAGGGGACGCAGGAGTAGATACACGGAAGTAGTTTAGATACTGAGGTCTTTGAACAGCGCGTCCACGAGATATAGCAAGTAGCCACTCAGTGCACTGCCCACCTCGGAGTGGTCCAAGCAGAGTTGGGAGGTATTCGCGCGAAGATCTCTGCACCGACAGAGTGACTCGAGGATGAGTCACGATGTTTATGTTGGGGTCCTATTGGGTGCGGGATCCCCCAAGGCAAGTTTTGGGGCTTAAAGCCCAAGTTTTGACTACGTCCGATATAAAGACTCCGCGAAGTGTGGGCACAGAGCGTGAAGTTGTAATTGAGTCACAGGTGTGTCCACCCTTACTTTTGTAATGTAATGTCAGCTTGAGAGTTCTACCCATGGTCTGCGGACCATGGGATTGTATAAATAGAGCGAGGCTCTAAGTTGTAGAGACAACTTATTAGATCTAAGAATCTAAGAGAAGATGAAGCATTGAGTCTTGGTTGAAGTGTAAAGTCATGTCTTGGGTTGTAGGATAGGAGAATGCTTTGCAGCTGAGTGTGGAGAGGCCTAGTAGTCCGCAAAGGCCTAGTAGTCCGTCTGAACTGATTCAGAAGTAATATACAAAAGTTATTATCACTTTGTGCACCTTTTTTTCCTGTTTTATGCATTGAAGTATATTGGATATAAATTTCAAGTTACTGTTTATTTGTTGCATGAACTTATATGAATGTGTTGAATAAGAGAATATAAACTAAGTATCGGTTTAAGGAAAGTTAATTAACAATTATACAAGATAAGTAAGATCTGCGGTAGAAATCAAGGAAACAGTGCAGATCACTACCTTAGCAATGCGAAATCATCTCAGCCCCTGACTAAAGGCTGTACAAAGGCGATCGAGAGAGGGTGGGAAGGCCCTGTAGGTCAGGGAAGTGCACTAAGTGACATGCAAGAAGATATTCCTAGTTGGACTTAGTTGACCCCTCAGACATCTCAAGGGTGCGGAAACTTGGTTCCAACATCCCCCCATAATGCTTCGGGTGAGACCTCAGTCCGCGCTCCACGGGTATGTTGCCGAAAGGGCCAGTAGTACAAGGATTTGTTTGGCTAATTAACTCCGAACTTTGGTCAGGCCCCTTCAAGCCAACAATAATGTGAATGGTTTCAATAATGGTGGGCTAATTTTGGTATTAAAAAAACAGCTATGGACCCTGTCTTCTTCCGAAAATATTTCCAAATAGAATGTAATGATTGTGGATTCTTAACTAAGTGTTGGCACACTCCTTGTAAGACTATTGGGGATTTAAATAATTACCCAGACACTCAAATTCTTGGTTAATTTACGAAAAGACACCATGAATGGTTATTCATGACCAATATAAAACACGAGAATGTTTTAAGGAAACCAATGATTGTACGAAGAATCTATACAAAATCTTGGGACTCATGTAGATATTCCAAGATAAGATTTCTGGGGATCACACCTTTGGGAGACTAATGAAGGCTTTCATGGGCTTTTCTTAAAAAGGATCCACTATGTAATAATGATGTCTAGTCATAGGACTGTACGTGACCAGTTTTCTCGTGGGCTTTACTGTTTAAAAGTCTCCACTATGTAAATATATTTCCTTCTACAGTTTAAAGAAATGAACAGTGTAAATGTTTCCGTGGGATTTGTTCAAATCATCCACTATGTAAACCGGTACCAAGATCCTTTTCTAGTCATGAGACTCAGAGCACTTCTCCAAATTTTGGTGGGATTTGACCCACATCTCAATGACTGATGGATATAGTACTCGATCTCTTTGCTAGATGGTCGAATGTTGATCTCCTCAATATCCTATATAAGGAGAGAGCTAGGCTCACTTAAGGCATTCAGAGTAGAGTGTAAGTAGGAGTTTTTGGGTTTTTTGAGTCCGAGAAGAAAGTTCTTTCTTTCATCTCCTTAGAGTTCGGATCTGAGAAGCCTGCCCATCAGAGTGAGATCTCTGGTGAGAACCTAAAGTGGTCAGATTCTTAGGATTGAATTCTGTCATGTGTGTTTTAGAGATTGAAGTTCTGAGACAGAGTCTGTGAAAGGCCAAGAAGCCTTTAGATGGCTACTTTCTTGTCAAGTGACAACATGTGATAAAAGCCTAAGCAATCTATCTCTGGTAAAGAAATATAGAATCTCTCTCTGAAAAATGTAAGAAAAATATTCATAAATAATATAAGTATCCATTTCTGAGTTGAACTTTCATCTGAGTAATTTCCTATTTTATGCCTATATTATATTGTCCGTTGAGGTAGTATCTGTGAGACAAGAGGTTCACTTGAGGTTCGCTAAGGTCTGAGAAACACCAGTCCGTTAAAGGCAGGAGGCCATGTGAAGGACGCTAGAGTGTGAAAGATAAGAGGTTCATGTATTGTTCACAGAGAAGAGACTCTGCAATAGCAAGCTTTGTGTTTGAAGCCCCTGCAGCAAATTGGTAATCAAACTAGAAGCATCAGGCAAAGATGTGGGGAAGTCGAATGCAACATATATCATTCTAAGCGTTTTGGTGTACAAGAGAGCTCTAATGATGACTAGCGACCTAAAATCCCTTGAACATGCACCAGGGGGGATGAATAATTTAGTGGAAAGATTGTCATAGGTCATGGGGGCCATGCTCGACATCATGAGGCACAAGACCGACATGAAAGACTCAGAGATAGATGCAGATTTGGTGTTGTTGGAGAAAATTATGAGTTGTTGCAACGAAAGATTTACAAATTAGAGGCAATCATGGAGTCTAAATTGGTTGTTTGAGACATGAATATGAACAAGATGGAGGTATAATTTAGCAAGGGGGAAAAACGCCATCAGGGTGACATGGAATACAGTGAAGAATAACTAAGAAAGATGATTAAAGGCAAAATTGAATGATAATTGAAGCCCCATCTTGAAGTTGGAACTTTAGTGCCAAGATAACTTGATATTCTATGATTTCTGTTGATGTATTACAAATTTACAGATTGATAGGAGTTCATTTCAAGGTTTATGGTAGAAATTTGTATATGATAGTGGATAAAAGAATGCATAGGAAATAAATATTTTGGACATGTATGCATAGTGAAACACCACAGAAAGCTGAATTTTGTAAACATTATGTCTATAATCAAAATTTTGCTTATAGTAAAAAATTGCTATTGTTCCTTTAAAAACATAAAAAATAAAAAATAAAATTAGAGTAAGAGATTTGATCTTTCCAGAGACTTGGTAGATGAATGTTAAAATGGAACTAAGTTGATTTAATTATTAATTATAATTAGTTCTAATTATAAATATAATTATTAATTTTTTTTATTTTTTTTTATTAATTTTTATTTTTATCTAATTTGACATTAATTGCAACAATATGTCCTAGTATGAAGACTTCCATAGGGACTGGATTCAAAGAATATACGAGTTCAAAGATAGTAAAAATATCTTATGGAAACAAGTCTACTTAGCAGCTCTACCTTCAAAATTTGTTGATTATCTCAGACAACAAGATGTTTTTCAAATGCCTTTTGAATCCTTCACTTGGGGAGAAATATACAGTATCATAACCAGAGTTCTGGTAGGATTATGCACGAGCATGAAAGTAAATAAATCACTGCAAAAATTTTCAAAACTACCAGATAGTAAATCCATATGTAGTAAATATGGCCTATCTATAGATGACCCCATAGTAAGCTGAAGAAAAGCCAAAAAGATGGCTAATAAAGTAAGAAGACAAGGGTACAGATAATATCCACAAAAGAAAAGAAAAGGAACCATGAAAGGATACTACAAGTATGTCCCAAAGACACACTATTATAAACCTAAGGGTATTCATCTACAAACACAGAGAAAGGATTAGTGGAACAAACTGACTTGTTGGCTCTGTGGTCAACCAGGACAAACTTCAAATCACTGCCCCCTAGCAGATGAATCTAAGAAAAACAGAGGGAAGAAATCCTTCGAAGCAGCAAAGAAGAAAAAAGAAGTAAAGGTAGAGAGCATGGTGTCAATCATGTGTGACAAATGTGGTTCTATAAACCACAAGTCTGAAAATTGTCCCAACCCTCACATGGAGAACAAATACAACAACAACAAATCTTCTCAACCTGAGAATCCTATGAATATTCTTCCTCAGAATCCTCTGATGAATAATTGAATATGCACATGGATGAATACAATTGTACAGATTCAAAAAACTACCAATGTGAATCAAGAACTGAATCAGAAAGTTCTTCTAATGAAGACTTTGACTCTAAAACAAAAGAAAAGGTTCTCATGGCATAGGCCATAGATGATGCCGAGGCAAAGTTGCTTGCTCAAATTAGAACATTAGAAGAAGGAGAAATGAAAGAAAAGTTACTTGAAACTTTTTTAAGCACCATGCACAAAAACCAGGGAAGCAGTAGTTAAGCTGCTTCAAAACCTAAATCCAAGGCATTATTCATTGATGTCTCTTTTGAAAGAAATACAAGAGCCTTCAAAAGAAGCCAACAGATCTATAAGGCTAGATCCTTAACATTAGGAGAAGTCAACCAAGAAATTCATCATCTTAAGAAGGAAATTGCCTTCCTAAAAACAAGATCTTTGAGCTAGAAAAAGGAAAGGCACCTGGAGAAGAAAACGATGAATATTCTACCAACCCAAATGTTGAAATCTTCAAAGGAAATGGGGTGACTTTATGGATTTTAGAAATACGAGAGTCATGACTATACAATATCAACAACATCATGTTATGTTGGATATCTGTATAAATGGTGAAATGTTTTCCTTAAAGATACTTATTGACTTAGGAGAATATTTTAATATACTAAATTCAAAGATAATAACTGCAAAATACTGGGTAAAGTCCTTCAGATAGGTAATTGGGTTAGGGAACACAGATTTATTGTATGAAGTTCCTCAGGCTTCTATCTGCTTCAAAGAACATTGTATAAAACTAAAATATGTTGTTGTTGACATTCCTATTGATTGCATCTTAGGAAATGTATTTTTGGCTATTGTAGAGCCACATGGATCAGCCAGACTGAAAAATGGAAAGGTTGGTTACTTTATATCTGTACCAAGCTGAAATGGTAAGTTGCAAACAATCAAATTACCTTTTATTTCTACTCCGAGGGTATCCATTATGGTACAGGCAATGTGGGAAATAGAGAAAGCCAAAAATAAATTAGAAGAGCTCAAAGAGCTAAAGACTACCATGAAAATAGGAGACTATCTTCAGACTCCTATAATCGTCAAAGGATCTCAAACTTGAGATCACAGATGGAAAAAGAATGATGTGCCAAAGAACCAAATGCTTTATGGAATATGAAACAACATTATGTAGAATTACCATATAAGGAACAATATGAAGGAAAGCCTTGCAAGAGCATAGCAATTCCCATGAACAAGGAATACAAAGATCTCTGCCAAAAGGAAATATCAATCTTGTTGGAAGGAAGACTAATCAGAGAATCTTGTATTCCTCGAAACTGCTATGGATTTTATGTAAATAAGCATTCATAACAGTTAAGGGGAGTTCCAAGATTAGTCATAAACTACAGACCTTTAAATATTGTTATTTCATATGATACTTACCCTATTCCCCATAAAGGGAATCTCTTAGCAAGGATTGCAGGGGAAAATGTATTTTCCAAATTTTATATGAAATTAGGTTTCTAGCTAGTGGCAATCCAAGAATCTCATATATTTAAAACAAATTTCAGTGTTCGAATAGGACACTATTAATGGAATGTGACGCATTTTGGGGTAAAGCATGCTCCCTCCAAATTCCAAAAGGTCATGGAGATGATTTTTAAACCATATTTTGATTGGTTATTGGTATATATTGATGATGTGCTTATAGTCTCCAAAAATGTCCATGAACACTTCAAGCATGTTCAAAATTTGTACAACTGGTAAAAAATAATGGGTTGGTCCTCAGCAAGAAAAAGATTGAACCTTTTCAAACAAGTATAAAATTCTTAGGCAACACAATTAAAGATGGGTAAATCACTCTAGAATTTGCTCATAAATTTCGAGATATTATCACTCACAAAACTCAGATGCAAATATTTTTGTGATGCTTAAACTATGTGAGCAATTTTTATAAATATTGTGCCAAAGACAGAATATTTCTTAATTAGAGGTTACAAAAAAATCCACAACCATGGTCTCAGGCACACACAGAAGCCATCAAAGGAATAAAAAATAAGGTAAAAACTCTACCTGTTCTTCATATTGCTAATGAAGATTCTTTCAAAATTGTTGAAACAGACACTAGTGATATGGGGTCGGGAGGAATTCTAAAGCAGAAGAAAGAAGGAGAAGAACAAGTTATCCAGTTCATCTCAGGAACATGGAACCCATTTGAGAAGAACTACTCTATTATAGAAAAGGAAGTCAAAGAATCATGGAACTGCATTAACAAATTTGATGTCCACCTAATCCATAAAATGTTTCTTTTAAGGACTAATGCCTCTGCACTAAAAAAGGTCCTCAACAAAGACATAAAGAAACCTAGAGACGTTAAGTTTGCAAGGTGGTAGGCTCTATTTGCAAATTTTGACTTTGAAGTCGAACACATTAAAGGAGAAAAGAATTGTTTACCTAAATTTTTGAGTAGAGAATACCTCAGTCAGAAATATAATGTCATGTTGATAGTAACAGAATGGGATCCTTCCCAACATATAGAAATCCTAAGAAGCATTCCTGAAACACAAAGGTGGGAAGAATAATATACAATGTGGAAGCCTACATGGCAACTAAGAAGTATAAATATACTAGATGCAAACCTACAATCTCATACAGACATACAACATCTAGTACCAGAAAGAAAGATCTACCCCAAAGGTAGCAAGTGGATACATGACATGGTGTATCAATGGAGTATGTTAGCTGCTCATTTGGCCGAAGAATCCCTAAGCAAGGATTTTCGGGATATCAATGTAATCTGGACAAAAGGAAGCAGTCAAAAAAGAGTCTTCAATAAGTTTTTTGGCTATTAATTGAACTAGGTGGGCAAGATGGTAAGATATGTATGGAATGTGGCCACAAGGTGATCTAGCCATTCTCTTTCCAGATACTATTTATAATTTCACAGACTACAAAAAACTATGGTGGGACATTATGAATGTAGATGGGAAGGATGAGACTCATTACACCTTTGTAAAATTGGGAGCTACATGGACTACACAAAGACAGAGGCAATGTGAATGGTTTCAAAAATAGTGGGCTGATTTTGGTATTAACAAAACAACTATGGATCCTCTCTTCTTCCAAAAATATTTCCAAATAGAATGTAATGGTTGTGGGATCTTCACTTAGTGTTGGCACACTCCTTGTAAGACTATTGGGGATTTAAATAATTACCTAGATATTCAAATCCTTGGTTATTTTATTAAAAGATACCATGAATGGTTAGTCATGACCAAGATAAAACACCATATTGTTCTAAGGAAACCAATGATTGTACGAAGAATATATACAAATTCTTTGGACTCATGTAGATATTCCAGGATAAGATTTCCAGGGATCACACCTTTGGGAGACTAATGAAGGTTCTCATGGGCTTGTCCTAAAAAGGATCCACTATGTAATAATGATGTCTAGTCATCAGACTGTACGTGACCATTTTTCTCGTGGGATTTACTGTTTAAAATTCTCCACTATGTAAATATCTTACCTTCTACAATTTAAAGAAATGAACAGTGTAAAGTTTTCCATGGGATTTGTTCAAATCATCCACTATGTAAACCGGTATGAAGATCCTTTTCGAGTCACGAGACTCGGAGCACTTCTCCAACTTTTAGTGGGATTTGACCCACATCTCAATAACTGATGGATATAGTACTGGATTTGTCTGCTAGATGGTCGAATGCCAGTCTCCTCAATATCCTATATAAGGAGAGATATAGGCTCACTTAAGGCATTCAGAGTAGAGTGTGAGTAGGCGTTTTTGGGTTTTTTGAGTCCAAGATGAAAGTTCTTGCTTTCATCTCCTTAGAGTTCGGATCTGAGAAGCCTGTCCATTAGAGTGAGATCTCCGGTGAGAACCTAAAGTGGTCAGATTCTTAGGATTGAAGTCTGTCAAGTGTGTTTGACAGATTAAAGTTCTGAGACAGAGTCTGTGAAAGGCCAGGAAACCTTTAGATGGCTTCTTACTTCTCAAGTCACAACATCTGATAAAAGCCTAAGAAATCTATCTCTGTTAAAGAACTATAGAATCTCTCTCTAAAAATTGTAAGAAAAATTTTCATAAATAATATAAGTATCCATGTTTGAGTTGAACTTTCATCTCAGTACTTTCCTATTTTCCAGCTATATTATATTGTTTGTTGAGGTAGTATCTATGAGCCAAGAGGTTCGCTGAGGTCTAAGAAACACCAGTCCGCTAAAGGTAGGAGGCCATGTGAAGGACGCTAGAGTGTGAAAGATGAGAGATTTGTGTAAAGGTTCATGTATTGTTCACAGAGAAGAGACTCAGTAATAGCAAGCTTTGTGTCTGAAGCCTCTGCAGCAAATTGGTAATAAAACTAGAAGCATCAAAAAAAGACACGGGGAATTCAAATGCAACATATATAATTCTAAGCGTTTTGGTGTACAAGAGAGCTCTAATGATGACTAGCGACCTAAAATCCCTTGAACATGCACAAGAGGGGATGAATAATTTATTGGAAATATTGTCATGATAGGTCATGGGGGCCATGCTCAACATCATGAGGCACAAGAGAGACATGGAAGACTCAGAGATAGATGCACATTTGGCGTTGCTGGAGAAAATTATGAGTTGTTGCAACGAAAAATTTACAAATTAGAGGCAATCATGGAGGCTAAATTGGTTGTTCTAGATATGAAGATGAACAAGATGGAGATATAATTTAGCAAGGGAGAAAAAGGCCATCAGGATTACATGGACTACAATGAAGAATAACTAAGATAGATGATGAAAGGCACAATTGAACGATAATTGAAGCCCCATCTTGAAGTTGGACCTTTAGTGGCAAGATAACTTGATATTTTATGATTTCTGTTGATGTATTGCAAATTTACAGATTGATAGGAGTTCACTTCAAGCTTTATGGTAGAAATTTTTATATGATAGTGGATAAAAGAATGCATATGAAATAAATATTTTGGACATGTACGCATAGTGAAACACCATAGAAAGTTGAATTTTGTAAAGATTCTATGTGCAATCAAAATTTTGCTTATAATAAAAAATTGCTATTTGTTCCTTTAAAAACATAAAGAATAAAAATTAAAATTAGAGTAAGAGATTTGATCTTTCGAGACTTGGTAGATGAATGTTAAGATGGATCTAGTTTAATTTAATTATTAATTATAATTACTTCTAATTATAAATATGATTATTAATTTTATGTTTTTTAATTTTTTTTTTCTTAATTTTTTTTTTTTTATCTAATTTGACCCCAGTAAAATATTTTATTGCTAATTATAATTACCGCGTAAGGCATTTCCATCTGAGACCAACTCCCTCTCATGTCAACATGTCCTGTCGTGGACCGTCGATCTTTGTGTTAGAAAATTATAAAATTTTGGGTCGTTGGATCATCACAGGCCATGGAACCTGTCGCAAGAATTAGGGACTAACCTCCTCGGGTGATTACGTTGTAGTTTGGAATGACTATCCCTATCTTACCCCTCCCACAAGAATTAGGGAATAACTGGCTCCGGTGATTACGCTGCGGTTTGGAATGACTATACATGTCTTCCCCTTGCTTCCATTTAAATATGGCTGCATACGCCTGGTTTCTTCATTATGTTTTCCAGTTTTGGCTGATTTTCCAAACGCAATCGTTGTACTTTCTTGCACAGGGATTGCACGCATTCTTCATTTATTTGCTGTGAAAAATGAGGTATTGTTGGAGATGTTCTCCCTTTCTCATTCTCTAACGTACCATTTTACTTCTTTCTATAAATTATTTCTTTCTGTAAATTGATATTATGGAAACAAAGCCACTGTGACGTGTAAGATATAGAGAAGTTTTATAAACATCTGCCATTAAGATGTAACCAAGAACTACAAACAAACTACATTTAAAATTTATATTCGAACCTACAAAATTTCAAATAGAAATCTTTGAGAAGAAATTTTGAACGACCTACACAGGTCTATTGCAAGTCTTGGGTTATAGGGATGGTTTCAGAATTATTGTCGGCCTAAGAAACATATAACTATATGTTTCTTTCTACCATATAAATTGTCAGTTGAGATATACAGTAATTGGATATATAAATACACCAGGGCTTGTTCAATATATTTAGCAAAATAATAGAACAAATTCAAGATGGGGTCGTGGATGTTTTACGAATATGAGAAAAGTATTTTTGCTAGCAAACTCGGTTCCACAACCTGCAAGTACATAAAAGAAAATTATAATGATATCTACGCCTATAAAATAATAATAATATTCAATCAGATTACAAACCCTGAGGGTACGCTAAACAAAACTTAGAATTCATAGTATTGATAATAAGTCTTGCAACATTAACCCATTATAGTTGACAAGTATACAGAGGAACCCTTGTTAAATTATATAAGCTGTAAGAATTATTAATTACATGTTGCAAGGTAAACCCCGTGTGCCAGGGAGTTAAGGGGGAAAACCCTAATGGTTTATGCTAGGAAACCACAGACAATATTACCCAACACCCAGATTACAATATTACCCAACACCCAGATTACGGGTTTGAAAACTTAATAGGGTTAAAACAAAAGCTTGATTTCTGTATGCCATAACTCTGACGTGATAGTCTGACCTAGAAACCCGAAATAAATAAAGTAGTGGTGTAAAAAAACTGTTGAATTGAGTACATTCCAAATCGAAAGGAACAACTTCATTTCAATAAATGGAACATTTTCAATTCCTAATATGTGGCCAAAGAAGAACAGAAAAGAACAAAACGCTAAGTTAGTCGTACTTATACTCTGCAGAAAATTTGAAATACGTAAAGAAATATAAGGAAATAAATTACCTTAGGTTTCCTGGCAGTCGGTGGACAATGCCCTGAACAGAGTTATTTACATTAACCAAAAAACATGCGATAATTAAGAATAGGGTTCCTTAAAACGAAGTAGGAATCACCCTTGATTACCTTGCAAAGATGGAGTACAAAGGAACTAATTATGCCTCCAACAACAAGAAATCCCAAACCAGCTATAAGATACAACTGAGAGCCGAAAACCCAAAGGAGAAAAAGGAAAATAGAGTTACAACAACATGTATATCCAAATAAATATGGAAATGAGACAAAGAAAATTTTAGTAGAAGACGCTGCACTCATCGTGTGTGGGCGTAACAGTGGCAACCATAACTCCAGAGCTAACTTTTAATTACAGTTGCAGCACTGACAGTGGAGCTCTACCCAACAGAGTAGTGTGCAAATGAGCTGACGATGCGGTGGAAGGGCGGGTTAGTTACCCTTAACCGTCCTGTCTACATCTGCACCATTCGATTGTAAACCCTGAACATCAACGGTGATGCCCATGACACCTTGCACGCGCCAAACCCGCCACAAGTCCTCGTAAGTGAGTGACAACTGGAACTTCGGGAAAGTTTAGAGGAGGCTCTTACATTATAAGTTAATCAGTTGAATACCAAGGGGAATTGCATAGAGAGTCGCTATAACATGGTCATGAAACAAATCATAAGCAACCGTTAAGCGTGTAAACCTTGCATGCATTCCATACTGAAGGTTAATTCAATAAAATTTTAAAGCATAGCCAATATATTTATCGGAGGACGTTGAATTTAGAACTAAGCCTAACCAGATCAACCACCGGAATAAAATTATATTAGCAGAAAAACCTTTGATATTAATAGAAAAAAGAGAAATTAATCAACTTAAAAGTCAAACAAAATAAAGTAATCAATTTAAATCTTTGTTGATAATTAAGGCCTGCACCATTTGAAATTAAAATAGATTATAATCCTTGTATTTGTTTGTTTCTATTTAATTATGAGTGTTTACTTAATATAGCGGACGATTGCCTAACCAGAGTTTTGGTAATTCTTCCTTGGATTACAATGTTCTAAAAACATGAAACGGTTAAGGATATATATCACTTTCACCCCTAAAAAACAAATAAACTAAATCCAAAAAAACGACTAAACTAAATCCGCAGGGAACAACCTGGTAACGCTGCAACAAAAAAATTCTTTCTACCACGTGGTAGATAGATGTTACAATTGTTAGGGGCGAGGTAGCTCCCCTCAGGATGATCTGGAATGCTATTATTAATGTGCGACCGACCCGAGGACGGATTAGTACCTGTGATTAACAGGTTCGGCGTGGGCTGGAAAGAAATGGTGACAGTGGCGAGTAAACAACCGAACGTGTTGCAACCTAGGGATCATCGGGCTACTCTTTCTCTCTATAGGGATTGTGACGAGAAGTGGGGCATAGCACAATTTGGGAGGGAGGAGGGTTTGGTTCGCTCACCAGCCAGGGTGAATAATCTTACAGTTAATAGAAAATTTCTTTCACCTGGTAAAGCTGCAACAAAAAAATCTTTCTACCACGTGGTAGAAGGGTGTTATAGTTATTAGTGTTACAATTATTAGTGTACTCTGTGTAGGAAATCCATTACAAACCTAAAGAAAACCAATTTTAGGAGAATGTAATGAACTGCAAATGTGCAGGGCTGTCAGCATGGATGCCCTTTTATTATGAAAACAAAACTAATGATATATATAACAACAAGAGGTTTCAAACACAGAGACAAAGAGGATTCATACACAGAGACATGACTCTCCTCATACATTTATTATTAAAACAAAACTAATGATTTATAAATATATAGGAACAAGAGGTTTCAAACACAGAGACATGACCCTCCTCATACATCTGTTGATTGATGTGAGATATTATATTAGGCCAGCGTCATCTGAAACACAACAAGCCCTCTTATTTTTCATGAAGATGGATATTTCCCTTTTCATAGGTATAAGTAAAAAAATATGTAGATGATAAAGTAGTTTCACTATGAAACTCGGTTGTTTGATATTATTAATTTTTCTAATATGCTTGTGAGATCGCAACATCTTTGTGAGATCTCAATCTTCTTTAATTGAATCCTTTATAAAAACCAATCAAGTCAATGAGTGAAGTTCAAGATTTATTGACGAGTCAATGGTGGGAACTTCTTGTAATTTTGTTACCTGTGAGAAACTTCTTTGGTTTCCATCATTGTAGGATTTTCCTTTTTCCTGTCAATTTGGTTTTGACTTTTAAGGGAAAATAATTTTTTCCCCAAGTTATGGTATTTGTTTTTTCGGACTTTTAAGGGAAAATAATTTTTTCCCCAAGTTATGGTATTTGTTTTTTCGGGTGAAAGTGATTGTTAAAATGATACAATTATCAAATTGAATAAATGTTATTTATACAATTTTTCCAATTAATATAGTTGATTATTTTTAGGATTATTAAAATAAAAATATTGAAATAGAGAAATATCAAATTTCTTTTTTTCAAATAACTTACTGTATTTAAATTAAATAAATGTAAGAAGTTATATATATATATATATATATAATTCAAATTCAAAAAGATTAAAAAAAAATTGGCTAGAAACATCTATATATAATCCAGAAAAATGAGTATTATTATTTATCCTCGTGTATGTTCGTATACTAGTTAACTATTCACTGCCCCTAGTTGGAGATAAAAAGGATAGAATATAACCTGAGGGCTCACCCAAGGGAACCTCAAATTGGCATTTCCCTTAATCCAAGTACAATCTAATTTTGAATAAATTTGAATATGCCATTTAAAGCAAATGATTAAATTAAAAGTTAAATTCAAAATCTGTTTTTTTTAAATGATAGGAAATGGTATTTTTTAATTACTCAAAATAAAGGGAAGAAAAATCAATATAATCAAATATGTTTACTCTGAAATGACAAGAATCATTTTGAATTAATGAAATTGCAAATATTTAATATTAATATTGTACAATCTTGTTATAATAGGGGAATTATGGGGTGTTGAATCCTCTTTTACATTAACAACATCGATTCCATTAATTCAAATTGAAAATTTTGGCAAATATTGTTTAGTTGGATTCTGTAGATGGGAAAATAGAAAAAGACCTAAAATGTAGAATATTATCCAACAATTAAACATTTTAGACTCAGTCAAATTGCATAAAAATAAAATAAAATAAAATAAATAATTATAAAGATCTAAAGTTAAGATGAATCTAGGTTGGTTATTCACAAAAGTTAACTTTTATAAACCTGAGGAACATTTTATTATAAAATAGGATTAAAATTTATCAAAAATAATAAATCCAATTTTTTTTAGAAGTTTATTTGTTAGTAGACAACTTGTTTTTGAATTAAAGTCATATTTATTATCCCATTAGAAAGAATGCTTCATTTTGAATCATTTTCTTTCAATTAAAACTCAAATAAAAAAAAATTGGTATAATAGTTTATTAATATGTGTTAATATATTATTATGAAGAAGCTTAAAAGATGAACATAGACATGTAGTACTTGCTTTAGTTGTTGGAGCATTTGACCTAATTTGTACTTTCTTTAGTTGTTGGAGCATTTGACATAATTTCAAGTGTGATGCGAAGAGGGAGTTCGTTTGATATAATTTCAAGTTTGATTATAAAAGTTAAGAGACCAAATTAATCTAATAATGTGGAGACCATAATTAACACAGACATCCATGGTAGACATTAATCATCTTTATCCAAACAATTTAAGAGAATTTAAGAGAATGCAAAGGGGATTAATAATAGTGATTGATATCGTATCCTTTCTAATACATTTTTTTATTAATAATGAGTAGAACCCTATTGTGAATGTAAAACACAATTATATTCTTAATGCAAGTTCCATATTAATAATGACCTATGTGTTTTTTCTAGACATATAGTATCACTTGTTTTTGTTATTTTTAATTTATTTTTAGTGCATTCTAACTAAGTTTAACAAATTGATTGTTATTCAACTATGATACTTTATTAATAAATAAATAAAATATTTGATATTCAATTGTAAAATAATTTACATACATAAGACTTAAAATTATCAATCATTTAATTAACAATTTAGATTTGGCCATTGTCCATTCATATTGTATTTGGAGTAGATACTGTCTCAAATAAAAAAATATTGTTCATATGTTATGCCACTAATGTTCATCCCAATTTTTGTTTAAAAGGGATTTCCCAAATGACTTTAAAAGGTCGTTAAATATAGTTGTAAGCAATATCCCATGTAATTGTGCAACTCTGGTCTAAGAAGAGTTTTGCCAATCTGTCTAGCCAATGGTGGTTATATTGGTTTTATTATCTCATGCATACTAATCATAAGAAGTATGACACTTAATGTAGTAAGAAGTATGGCCTTGAGATTTGGTTTTATTATCTCATGCATACTAATCATAAGAAGTATGACACTTAAGGTAGTAAGAGGTATGGCCTTGAGATTATCCACCTAAGGTATGTTATAGTTCCTTGCTCGCATATTAGCAAGTCCAATGATCAGATCCATGTGATAATTTGTATCATCATCCTACATTGCAATGAAGAAATAACCAAAATTTTAGACTGATTTTTCTTCCAATGGATAATTTTGAATTGAAATATTTTATTTAAGGGAGGATAAGTTGTGTAATTAGTAGAGGATAATAGGGATCATTAATGAGGAAAGTTAGAGAATACCTTTTCAAACTTAATAGGACTCATGTGAAAGCTTGAAGGTAGATTTTGAACACCATGTTGTAGTGTGGCGATCAATTTGTCAATATGTTCAGCATCATCATCATCATACAATGTAGAAGAAGGGTTCACATATGTAGCTTTCTCATCTGTGACAATCTTCATCCCTTTTTTTTGGCTTGAAAACTAGAATATGAACTTTATCAACCACCTATGCCAATTTGATTGAATTTGGATTTGAATTCCAATAGGGAATGGTAATGCCATATGTATTAGCTTTTAAAATGGAGGTTGTAAGAATCAGGGACATGTGACTGGGATCATGTGAAGAAAAGTGTAGGGGCTTTGGGAAATGCTTAGGAGAAGACTAGAATGGTGCACCTTCTCTTGTAGTTCAATCCTCACAGAGGTTGAAACTAAGTTTCTTCACACGATTTGAAAATAAATCCTCAAACATGAATCCTCAAATGAGTTAGTGATTTGCAAATCTAGTTTAACGAAATTTGATATTTTTGTAAATAGTAAATTATGCTAATATTGTTGCAATGCAAGATGGAAATGAAAAGTATATAATCATAGAAAGGGAAGGGAAGGGAAAAAGGAAGGGGATTTAATTACTTACTTGATTCTAGCCCAAGAGACTTAAAATTTAAATGTTAGACATTTGTGTGAAATCAAACAATCGACAATAGACTCTAGAAGTTCTCGGGCCTTAGTATCCCCTGCAAACTTGATTGATGCTATGTATTCTTCTAATTTTAAAATAAAAACATTTGCCTCAGCTGGATTTTTGTCTAACAGACCTTCAAATTTAGACATTTCCCATGTCAGATGGTGGTGAATATTATGTGGAAATGAATGAAGTGTGCACATGGGTGCCTTCTTTTCAAGGGGATCTCGTGATGCTCCATAGTTCTCAATAAAGTGAGGGATAGTATTCTTCTAATTTTAAAATAAAATCATTTTCCCCGTATGGATTTTTGTCTTACAGACATTCAAATTTAGACATTTCCCATGTGAGATGGTGGTGAATATTATGTGGAAATGAATGAAGTGTGCACATGGGTGCCTTCTTTTCAGGGGGATCTCGTGATGCTCCATAGTTCTCAGTAAGTGAGGGATATCCATTTGGGTGTTGCACCTGGTTCCTAGTGTTCTAACTAGCAATGGATTCTAGAAGTAAACACACATTGAATCTACATACAGCCTAACATTGACATTGTCCAGAGTATTCAAAGAAACATCAACCTCACCATTCTAGAAGGAATCATGAAAGACATTTTTAGTATCTGGGATCACACGATTATCCATTGCTTGAACTTGTAAATGTGGGTTGATTTCATTAGATGTTGATGCTACCACTCTTGACATTTCCTTCCCAATATTCCAATCCCGAAAGAGGAATTGTCTACTAAGATTTATCTTCTCAATAATGTCATCATATGTTATAGTCTGCTTTACCTGGCTCCCATGAATCTAATTTCTTTAGAAGCTCACATCCTAGAGCACCATTCCCCACAACAAATAATTTTGCATCTTCCAACTTTTTATGCACCTTTTTTCCAAATACAGAAATTTGAGCATCATAACGACTATTCAAAGGTCTCACATCCTCTAGCCCAAGGGGTTCTATAGGAAGAGATTCCAATGAATCAAAATAGAAGAACGACACAAGTAGGAATATAGAAATTGATATTAGACAATAAATAATTGAATTCTCTTCTACCTTTCCCTTCCTGGCCTATATAAAAGGGCACACTTCCATTTATATTTAAGAGAAATACATAAAAAGAGTAAGTAGGGTGCCAAAGAAATAAAACTTGCAAAATTGGATGAAATTTTTCATAACAAGATTTTACAACCTCCTGCCCAACGATTCCACCAAACATAGCTTCCATGGGATTCAACACTTGATGGGAACCACTTGCAAAATGTTTGAATACATTTACAAAAAAAATTGATGCAAGGAAAAAAATAATTTATATGATTTATGAGAACAATACATAAACAACAAACTAGGAGAAGACTACTACTAGTAATTGAAGTTGGTCCATTCACTCTCTTCAAGAAACAATGGAGGAAAGAGAGAATTGGGACAATCAAGCATGCAAAACAATATCAACAATGAAATCCTTCCGGGAAGACTTGTATGCAAAGGTTTACTCTCACATGATTATAACACCTTTTAGAAGATATTTGAATAGTTATTGGGTTGTCAGCTTCATTTCGCTAAGAAACAATGGAGGAAAGAGAGAATTGGGACAATTAGGCATGTAAAACAATATCAACAATGAAGTCCTTCCCTAAAGACTTGTCTGAAAAGGTTTACTCTCACATGATTATAACACCTTTTAGAAGATATTTCAACCATTATTGGGTTGTCAGCTTCATTTCACTACTACCTTCTATTTTCAAATGAATAAATGTGTAGATCAAAGTAATAAATTGCAGTTTGGTACAACCCCTATGTGTTTCTACACCAAAAATAAACAGTGGGATTCTTCTTTCCATGTCATAAAGCACATTTATAATTAGGTTGTTATGGTTACCAGTGGTTTGAAGACTTGTATGCAAAGGTTTACTCTCACATGATTATAACACCTTTTAGAAGATATTTCAACAGTTATTGGGTTGCCAACTTCATTTCGCTACTGCCTTTCATTTTCAAATGAATAAATGGGTAGATCAAAGTAATAAATTGCAGTTTGGTACAAGCCCTATGTGTTTCTACACCAAAAATAAACAGTGGGATTCTTCTTTCCATGTCATAAAGCACATTTATAATCTAGTTGTTATGGTTACCAGTGGTTGGCCCTTACATGCTGCCCATCTCTCTTCCTCTAGTTATCTCCCATCACCAACACAAGAAGCAACACAAGGCATCCTTCTTTGTTTAGAAGTTGGCTTGCATCCATTCCCAAGTATTTGATGATGTTCACACCCCCTAGGCTTGCTATAAATCACTCCAAGACAAAAACAAAATGTTTAGACCTAAGTAATAAATTGTTGCCTATTACAAGCCCTTTGTGTTCACTACACCAAAAATAAACAGTGCAATTCTTATTTTCATGTCCTACAACATAGATATAATCAGGTTGTTATGGTTACCAATGGTTGGCCCCATATAAGCTTCCCAACTCTCTTCCTCTAGTTGTCTCCCATCACCAGTGAAAGAAGAAGCACATGACATCCTCCTTTGTTTAGAAATTGGATAACATTCATTCCCAAGTATTTGATGCTCTTCAAACTCCCTCGAGTTGCTACAAATAACTCCATAATAGACATCAATTGTTTGTACAATTTTACATAGGTGACTGAGTCTAATTTTATTTAGACAAAATATGTTTTAAGGGGAAGTGACATCATAAACTCAAGCCCATCTACTATGGTCCCTGTACTACTCTAAAGCAGGTTGTTGTGAATGCATGTCATTTATATTTTCATTGCCAGCTTTGCCTCCACAATGTGGTTAATGTTAATCATCTCAAGCCCTATGAACCTCCTATTTTGAAAGAGGAAGTTCACCTTTCCTGCCCACCTGACAAAATTATGGATTTTCAACAGTTGTTGGAGGAAGACACACTACTAGACCTACACACCTGCACCACTTGTTAGCAGCAGACTATGACGTATCTTGTTGGGCACCAAATACAACTTCCTTCTTAGGACAAATGGTTGTCTCGGGTTTCTTTTGAACATAGATTCCCGCCGTTTGTTGAGAAAGTGGGGTCATTTTTGCTAAAATAGTGAAGACCTGATGTGCCACATCTGGAAATCATTTATAGATAGTCTTAATAGTTAGTTGTAGGATAATAAAGGTATGGTTAATCTTGAGCACTATGCATTTTCCGTTTATATTATTTCTTAGTTAAAGATGACTTTCGCAAAACTAATCAGATCTGATCTTAAGTAAATCTTATCAAATGTATTTGCTCAGAAACATAAGATACAAATATTTTGGGAATCAATATTCCTATGGATTTTATGCTTGCAAGTTTATGTCTTCAACATTTGATTTTTATGGCTTATCAATCAACCAACCATATGATGAAGGGAGGCTAATACAATAGTCTAGTAGTTTGCAAATTAGAAAGAGGCTGATATCACCTCTATAGCTCCCAAATCTATAGTGATCTAAGCTGTTAGATCGAAGAAGACAAATTAATAGCAAAGTTATGGCAAAGTATGCACCTGCATAATAGATTTTTATATGTCACTATTCATCTCCAATTTATGCCTTAAGGCATTTCCTTTGGAACATTTGGTGCAATTGCTAGTTATTAATTCTTTTATTTTAACCATGTTAAATATTACAAGATTTTTATCCTACTGAATTGGAGTGGTTAATAAAATTAGAGTTATTTATTTTATTTTCCATTTATTAAACAAGATATTAGCAACAAATGTTTCAAAATTTAAAATATTGAAATTAAAATAACGGAATTCATATATAAATAATAAATTTTAAAAAATTAAACTCCGATAAAATCAAATTTATATAATTGAAAAAAAAAATAATAAATAAACAACTTTGAAATATTAAAATAAATTAAGAATAAACAACTTTAAAATAAGTATGGGGGATTTACGCAGTGCATTATACTAGATATCATTTTTGGGATTCAACTGCGTTAAGTAAGTCATTCAAACGTATGACCATTTCCATGAGAGGTAGTCGTAAAGTGACTAATTTCTCATGATTTTTGAATAGTTCACTTAGCACTCATTGCATCGGGTGATGCTCACAGGGGTGAAGAAGTGGGATTGAAACTAGTGAAATGTGGAGAACGAATCACATAGCATCAATCATCACTTCCGGGGCTTGCACCCGGTAACCAGGACTTCCCAGGAGGTCACCCATCCCAGAACTCCTCTGGCTCAAGCGCGCTTAACTGTGGAGTTTTTCCCCACAATCAAGCCCACTTAGCTTGCTACCCCATTTGCAAAACCTTAGCAAGTATTGTGCCTCATGAACCATTCAAGTAGATATCCCTTGACTCTTTTTGAATTTAAGTATGGGGGATTTACGCAGTGCATTATATTAGATATCATTTTTGGGATTCAACTGCGTTAAGTAAGTCATTCAAACGTATGACCATTTCCATGAGAGGTAGTCGTAAAGTGACTAATTTCTCATGATTTTTGAATAGTTCACTTAGCACTCATTGCATCGGGTGATGCTCACAGGGGTGAAGAAGTGGGATTGAAACTAGTGAAATGTGGAGAACGAATCACATAGCATCAATCATCACTTCCGGGGCTTGCACCCGGTAACCAGGACTTCCCAGGAGGTCACCCATCCCAGAACTCCTCTGGCTCAAGCGCGCTTAACTGTGGAGTTTTTCCCCACAATCAAGCCCACTTAGCTTGCTACCCCATTTGCAAAACCTTAGCAAGTATTGTGCCTCATGAACCATTCAAGTAGAGATCCCTTGACTCTTTTTGAATTTAAGTATGGGGGATTTATGCAGTGCATTATATTAGATATCATTTTTGGGATTCAACTGCGTTAAGTAAGTCATTCAAACGTATGACCATTTCCATGAGAGGTAGTCGTAAAGTGACTAATTTTTCATGATTTTTGAATAGTTCACTTAGCACTCATTGCATCGGGTGATGCTCACAGGGGTGAAGAAGTGGGATTGAAACTAGTGAAATGTGGAGAACGAATCACATAGCATCAATCATCACTTCCGGTGCTTGCACCCAGTAACCAGGACTTCCCAGGAGGTCACCCATCCTAGAACTCCTCTGGCTCAAGCGCGCTTAACTGTGGAGTTTTTCCCCACAATCAAGCCCACTTAGCTTGCTACCATTTAAATTAAATAGTACAATATTTATAACATTGATGCTTTTGCAATTTTTAAATTTATAAAAGTGAAAGAGAGAGATTTTTTGGAAATTTTTATAAAAAATATTATGACTAATTAATTAATCATTAAAATAACAACCATTTTCATTATTAAAAACAAATAAATACGAAATTGAGTTTTGAAAAGTACTTAGACCGAACGGGAGAAGAGGAGAACGGATGGCGATTTTCAGCACTAGGGTTTCAGCAGACAGCGCAGCCGCAGCTCCCGTAGGTCAGCCATGCTCCCGAACGGCCAGAGGCTTGCATGCTGGTCACGCCAGGACTGAATCTTCCCTCTCGCTTTGGGACGGATTCGCTGAGGAGACGATCAAACAGGATTCAGCACACAGCAAGATTTCGCCAGGCTACCCATTCTTCTGGACGCAGATCGTACACGGCACGGCAGTACCAGCCTCTCATCGAGGGGATCACATTCTAAAACAACCGATTATCGCCCAGACTCGTTCTAATGCGCTCCTATCTGCAAACGCATTGCAGAGGCCTGGCAGATCCGTCTGCATCTATGGAGAACAGAGGTGCTTGATGTCCACGCCCCATCCTAGCAAGAAAACGATCCGATCATGCGAGCAAGGATTGATCTCAAATGACAGGGTCGAAGATCAGGTTTGGGGAGGGAACATGGATCTGGATCCACGATTTTCAAGGATTCCTCAACCCTCGGCGGTGCAGATCGGGTCCTCTTACACGCTGACGCAGTGTTTGTACAGAGAATCCACAGATCCCTCTACAGCAGATCTGAAACTCTATCAAGGCATCGGCCTTCCCGCTCCTCAGATCAGTTGGGGAAAAAGGCCTGCAGAATCATCCGCAGCTTTCCAGATCCAAATCAGGCTCCTTTCAGGGAAAACTATGCTTCTATGGGTTTGCCCGGCGGATCCAGTGCGGCATCTCAAGCATGCTTTGGACTTCAAAGTGGGAATCCCTTTGGCAGACCAACGGCTTCTTTACCAAGGTAAACATCTTGAGGATCCCTTTCCTATTTCTTTTTACGGCATTGAGAAAGACGCAACTATTATCCTTTCCCTCCGTCTTAGAGGAGGAGCTGGGGGGGAGCCTTCCTCAGCTAAGGCTTTCTCGTACAAAGATGCAGTCCATGGCAAGCAGGCTGAAAAGTCAGAGCCACCAATACAGACTTCACCCAAGCCCTTTTTGGTTGACAAAATGGAGGAGATCCCATCAGTTGAAGTCTCCTACCCTGAGCTTGAAGACGAAACCCAGAAATTTGCTGAAAAAGCCATCATCTGTAGATTCAATGGGCTCTGGCCGCGCTCACAGGATCTTTATGACTGGATCAAAGATAACTGGACGGATCGTTGTAAGGTTTATTTCTGTGCTAAAGGGTATTTCATAGTGTTGTTCGATGACCTAGAGCATTGCTACAATGCCCTAGACGAAGGCCCTTGGTTCATGGGTTCGGCTGGTCTCTTCCTAACTCCTTGGTTTCCCGACTTTGACCCAGCTTCAACAGTCATCACCAAGGCTCCGGTATGGATCAGGCTTCCAAATCTCCCAGTTCACCTGTGGCGTACAGAAGTATACAGGCAAATAGGCAATGCCCTAGGTAGCTTTTGGAAGGGAGACTACGAGAGAGAGAGGCAGGGTCTCTATACATATGCCAGAGTTTGTGTGGAGATTGATTTAAGTAAGGGATTGCCAGAGTACATCAATCTCAAGATCAAGGACGCTATCTGGACCCAGTATATAGAGTACGAGAACACTGCCTTCAGATGCCGTCATTGTAACCAAACAGGGCACCTACATATCTCTTGCCCTTCACTGTCAGCAAGAGCAAAAAAGGGCCTCTTTGCTCAAACTAAGCCTAAGCGTTGGGCCCCCTGCCCACCGCCGCCAACCAGAAGCTCCAGCCCCCCTAGTATGGAGAAGGTTCCAAGTATGGAAAAGGAGGAAAACCAGTCAGAACCAGATCAGATGCCGCAGACGATGGTTCAGCCCTCGAACATTATGGAGCACACCCATGTCTCAGCAAACTTGCAGAAGCGTCCCCATGAGACTTCCTCCTCGGATTCAGAGAAGGAGTCCCCAATGCTAGAGAACTCCAGTCTCCAAGTTGTACTTGCCCATACTCCTCCTGAGGGCTGGACAAAAGTTAACAAAAAGAAAGGGAAAAAACATTGTGGTGTAATCACTGTCCCGCTGGGGTAACAGCCTGACAGTTTGTATTTGCTATCGAATCTTCAGGTGTAGCAGAGTTATTCTTCCTTCCGAGACCGAGGTTGACGAATTTATCATTTCCGGTCTATCGGTCTCTTGTCTTTCTTGTAGCTCTGTGATTGTATCTCTCTTCCGGGACCGAGGTTGATGTATCTATCATTTCCGGTCTGACGGTCTTGTGCCTTTCCTGTTTGTACCATATTGATTTCTCTTAATAGATTTAGTTTTGCCGAGAAAAAAAAAAAACAAATAAATACAAAAATGAATTTTCATTTTTTTAAATTTATTATCATGTTTTTAATTTTATCATGTTTTTAATAAATACAAAAATGAATTTTCATTTTTTTAAATTTATTATCATTATTTTTATATAATAAGATGGTGTAATATTAACATTTTATAAGTTTAGATTTTATTAATTCGAAATAATTTCAACAAAGTTATTAAATCTCCATTTTATTTAATACAAAAATCTTACTTTAATCATTAACATAAAAAATTATTCTTATCTCAATATGTGTTCGTTTCCTTCATCTACTTCAACCTTCTCATTAACCTATTAAAAGAGTAAAATGGTAACAAGGTTCTAAAAAATTGCAGGTACATAATCGCTTTTGCTAAACTGAATCAGAAGAGAGCCCAGAGAGAGTAAATCCTCGATTGATATCGAATCTGGATATCCTGAGGGCTAATCGACCCATGAAAAGCATTTTAGCCGACATTTAGTTGTTCTTATCAATAGTATTGAAAGCATAAAAAATAAAATAAAATTTGGAAGAGATAGAGTGGTTTGTTGTGTAGGGTCTAGTTTGAAATTTAAATGATTTTGTTAATATATTATATGGTAAATTATGAAAAAATTATCATATATATTTTTTTAATTTGATGTCCTCTAATCTGGTATGGACATGGATATAGTGATATAAAATTAAAAAATAATCTATCTCATTAGATTCGTAGATAGTTACAAAGAATTAAAAAATAATTCATATCATTTTATTTCAGATTACTAAATATCCAGAGAGTGTCCCAAAAGCCTAAACTTGTCAAGAAAGATTACTAAATGCACAGAGAATGGCCCAGAAGCACCAATCTGTTAAAAAGGAAAATGACACGGAAGAAACGTTGTATTTTAACATGATCTTATCATTCTATTTCATACAAAAATGCACAAAGAATGTCCAAGAAGCATAAACCCGTTAAAAGATTTTATTTAATGCACTGCGAATGGTCAAGAAGCATAAACATGTTAGAAAGGAAAATGGCATCACGAAAAGCTGTATTTTAACATAATGAAACTTTTTACTATTATAGACTAATCTGAGGTCACGATCAGACCCAATAGATGATTTTACAACAAGCCTCATATTGCTATTTTACAATTGGCATTCCCCACTACACGCATCATACTGAAAGCAGTAGCTCCAATTTTATTTTATTAGGTTAACCCTAGGTTTGGGCTAGCTTAAGCCGATCTATTCACAACGAGATGTTTATCAGTAAGACTGTGGAGGCTCGGTCTAGTCTGGTAACCTCATAGAAAATTTAATTCCATTTTTTACTCTTCTCCATAACCATAAAAATCTTCTTATGAATTATTATCAGAAACCCCAGAGCTACACTCCAAAAAAAAGCGAATCTCCCCCAAGTCACCTGACTGCTTTAGAATTGAGTGGGTGGAAAGGAATCTCCCCCAAGTCACCTGACTGCTTTAGAATTGAGTGGGTGGAAAGGATGAAGATCAAGGTGGAGTTAGTTTTTTTTGGTAGGTAAATATTCACTGGGGATTTGAATCAGTAACTTATGGCAAGGAGTGCCTTAAGAGTACGCCCATTCACCATCAATCTAATAGATAGAATTAAATTAAATTGAAGCAATATATACATTTTAAATCTTAGAAATATTTTGGAATCTCCTGAATAATAGCCAACTGAATGTATTATTGTCCATCTAATAACAAAATTTATCCATCGGATATCAAAATCTATCCATCGGACATCAAAATCTGTAATAGAGTTGAAATTTATAAATTCAACTCTAAATTAAATTTTACTTAAAATTTACCTTATTCTTTAGTAAGTAAAATCAATTAATAAATTTCCTTCAATGTTTTGTTAATGTGTTACTTTTATATTTGAGGTAATGGCAATACTTAGACATTGTAATTGCAATATTCAGACATTGCAATTGCAATATTCAGACACTGCAATAGTTTGAACTGCAAATGTCAAGTACTATATTATGTTGAATGAAATTAAAAATAATTGTTTCACGGAAACTATTTTGAAATTTTATTAAATTCATTTGATAAATAGAAGTGAAGTTAAACGTCAAGTACTATATTATGTTGAATGAAATTAAAAATAATTGTTTCAGGGAAACTATTTTGAAATTTTAAGTTAATTGTTTAACTTCACTTTTGTATATCAAATTCAAAAATATTTATAAAATCTACCATCCACATAAAGCACTTCAATCCTACCTTTCTAACAAAGTATTCATAGCCTTATTTCAATCCTGACAAACTCAAATTGTCAAAATAACATAAGAGAATGTTTAATGTTCATTGCAATACTGCATTGAAAAAATATGCCTGAAATAAAATTAAAGTGTAAGTTGGTGATTAAGAAATTACAAACCAAAAAATTAAAATAATATAAGAGAATGTTTAATCTTCATTGTAATACTGTATTGAAAAAAAGGCCTCAAATGAAATTAAAGTGCAAGCTGGTGATCCATCAATAAACAACAAACCAAAAAAATCAAAATAATATAAGAGAATGTTTAATCTTCATTGCCATACTGCATTGAAAAATAGCTTACCAGCTTGTTTGGCGACATAGGTCCAGGAGTAACCCTGCGATGCATGGTTGACGATATAGGCGGTAAGTCTCTCATCTTCATCAGGTGACCAGAGACCCTTTCGTAGCTTCGGTTTGGAGGGAGCTGAGGGCACACCTTGCACTCGGGTACCCTGTCGGCGCTTCATTACTTTAGTTGTACGAGTGAATGAATGAATGTCTGTCTGTGAGCATGTGGTGCTATCAACAACGGCTGATTCTTAATTGCTAAGTGCTTTGGTCGCACAAGTGGGAACTGGCCCATTATATTTATACATATATAAGATTCGAACACTGGTCTATGTCAGGCTGGGATGGAGATGGAGCACCTGATTTTCCAAATTTTATTCCAAACATCATCCTCCTACCTTTTCTTACAATTATATTATCGTTCTTTCACGATTCGTTATATTTTTTGAATGGTATTATTCTCCATTTTATTCGGCGGAAAAACCTAGAGTTAAATAATAATTTTCTTCTCCTGGTTGATGACTTGGACATGAGCATCAGCTGAACTAAAATCTTTGAATATTTACTATTCGAACGTCATCTGGGCCATCCAAATCACGTGTTTTCCATAGAAAGAGCTCGGTCATCCAAATTATGAGTTTGCCAAAGAATATCAACCTGCCAATTATTGAAGTAGTCGTTTGATTCATTTATTTTAATAAAAAATTAAATCATTAAAAAAACCCTTAAAATGATACAACCCGAAATTAAAAAAAAAAAACAAATTAAATAATTAAAATGTGTAATTCCCCCCCCACCCCCCAAAATGTGTAATTCCCCTCCCCCCCAAAATGTAATTTCCCCCCTCCCCCGCAAAAAAAAATATTATGGCAAAAAAATCTAAATGATTTAAAAAAATTAATTTAAATACAAAAAAAATGTAGTTAATTTCAAAAAATTATTTGAAAAAATTGTAAGAGTAGCTAGATCCGTAAGTGAATGAATGTGAGTATATGGTAACTAATATATGCAAGGTTCAAAATATATACTTGTATTCTAATTAAAAAAAATAATAAATTTGAGAGTAGACTCTTATTTCTAATTATAAATCTTTATATACACACTAACCCTATGCAAAATAGTTAGTCTTTTCTACAAGAGTTAACATATAGTAATAACATTGATCTCATTTACTATAATTTTACTATGACTTTTCCCATTATTATTAACAAATACTCTACTTAGGTGTCCTATAAGAAAAATAATAAAACCTCTAACCCTTAAAAAATTAAGTGTGTACAAAGCTCTTATTGAAAGTAATACTATATAAAGAAGAGGCAAGTGGGCCTTCTCCACCTATCTAAAGATGAGCCTAGAGTTTTTTGGAGAAATATACATGTTTGTAAAACAAAAAAAAAATAATTTGATCTTCATGAAGAACTGGGATACTTGTCTTAAGAATATTTAAGACTCTTGGGACACCACGAGAAGCATCTTAAACATTCTTGTAGAGGAGGATATTTTCTGTTCGAAAGACGTGGAGTTTGAGATTAAGAAACTCACTAATGGGAAAACCAAGGATATTTAAGGCTACCAAGCTGAGATTTTCCAAATAGGAAAGTTTATCCCCATTCCCTATATTCACAAGCTTCTCAATTTGGTTGTAAAACATGGCTTTCCTAAGCCTTGGATGGAAAGCCATTGTGCCTATCTTTAAAATTGGGGATAAAAATGTCCCCTTTAATTACATGATCATTACGGTTAGCCACATCTTAGCCAAACTATAGGGGCTCATTTTGGAAAAGAAGATTAGCCTATGACTTGAAAGACATGAAGACTTGACAAAAGAGCTAAAAGGTGAGTTGGTTTTAGAAGACAACACTCAAATATTGACCATCTTGTCACTCTTAGGATGATTTCCAAGCAATGTTGCAATATTAAAGTTGAACTCCTCTGTTGTTTTTGTTAAATTTATAGAATCTTTCGACACAGTTAGTCAGGATAAGTTATGGAGAATATTTGAAGAGATATAGTTTCCTCTTGAATTGAAGATTTTTGTGATTCAACTATATGAGAATGTTGCCACTAGGCTTAAGAACACTAAGGGTTGGTCTACAAAAGTTAAATGCAATCTCAACATTAAGCAAGGATGTCCCCTATCCCCTGCCCTTTTTGGCATTTACATTGATAAGCTAGAAGCGTATTTGGAAGCTTCTGCATGTGTTGGCTTGAATCTTGTTGGTATGGTTGTTACTCTTCTGTATTATGTTGAGGATATTGTTGTTTGAGCTAGAAACCATGAAAATTTTGACAAGCAACCTAAAATCCTCCATGATTAGTGCTCCAAGATGATTATGACTATTAATACCGACAAAACTAAATTCATGATAACAAATCCAAAAATATCAACCATGACAATTTCATCTATGATGACAATTATTTAGAGAACGTTTCTTCATACAAATATTTAGTAATTAACATTCATCATCAACTCAACTTGAATTAGAGCATTGAGAAAATGATTATTGGCAGTTGGAAAGTCTATTATGGACTTGAAAACATTTGCAATATGACTAACCTTTAAGTTTGGCGTCAAAAAAGTTTCTCTTTAAAATGTGATTTGAAACTTTAAGTTTGGCGTGAAAAAAGTTTCTCTTTGAGATGTGATTTGAAGGCACCTGCTTAGGGTTGTGACAACAACAAGATGAGCAAGGAATAGAATACAATGAATGTTCAAAGAAAATAAAGGAACCATAGAGCAGAGCTGGAATGGATAAAAGCAAAAAGAACCCTGTTCCCTTGAATGGATTGCAAGTGTATAATGACTTATTCTTCCAAGTGTGAGAATCCACCACATTTAATGGCAAGGCGTAAGTAGTTAGTCCATCTCAGTCTACAATTCTTTCCCCATCTTTGTAGCCTTGCATATGCTAGCATTGAATTGTCCCTATTACGAGTAATATATCCATCAAGCATGAAACATTAATAATTTGTCTTTTTGCTGGGTTACTTTTATATTTAATGTAATTGCAAAAATTAAACCCTACGTCTATTGATATAGCTCAATTAACCCCATATTCAAATGAATGAACTAAAAAAAATTATACCAGTTTCATTAAAAACAATCATTTTACTTATTACTCAAACTAATACTGTAGATTTCTAAAATATTTTAGAATGTGATAAAATTGATCTGATAAATAGAAACGAAGTTAATTATTTAGCCTCCTATACATCAATTTGAAGAATATTTATAAAATCTTAACTTTTAAGAAAAAATTTATAACCTTACTTCCATCCCAAAAAATGTTTAATCTTCATTGCAATACTGTAAATGAAATCAAACTGCAAGCTGGTGACAAATTAATAAATGATTACGAACATGTTGAGTGACACAGGTCTAGGAGTAGTCCTGCAGGTGGTTGTTGATGATATAGGCGATAAGTCTCTCATCTTCATCAGGTGACCAGAGATCTGACAAGTCTCAGGTCAGGCTTGAACTAAGACCCAGATAGGATTTACTGGTATGATAAATCATCTGTCATTCACGTCATCCACAACCAAACCACACAAATTAAATAAAATCTTTATACATTTACTGTTCGAACAAGACGTGGGTCATCCAAATCATGTGTTTCAATTTATTTTCACGATGTGATCATATCACCTAAAAATATACGGCAGCATTAAACTATATGGCGCCCGTGTGTGTCAATGATCATATATATATTTGTTTATTATTTGGATTTAGATTTAGATATAGATATACATAACTATATATAATCTCATTATATATATATATATATATATATATGTATGTATGGGTGAGATTAAAACTATTATGATTAATGTTTTGTACAATCAAATTAATTGGTTTTTTAATGAAAAAAATGATTAGTGCTTCGCTGAGTTTTTTAATTAAGAAGAAAATATCATTTTTAAAAATTAACCAAAAAAAATTGAGATGTTATTGTTGTTCATAAGAAATTAAACTATGAAGAGTTCATAAGCAATATATATGATTTTAATGCTATGAATGAGCCATGTTATATATGTGTGGAGCTATTATTTTACAAAATCATATAAGTTATTAGTTATTATATAAGTTATGAATGGTTATTTGTGTTACATATATGAAAACCAAATCAAAAGACAAAAAGATATTAGTTAGTTATGGTCTATAAATGAGTGGGAAAAAAAATATTTATGAAAAGAGAGTATAGTTGTGTAGATAAGCAAAACAAAAACCATAAGATAGAATATAAAAATTATAGACTAGAGCTTTGTGTTTCTAGAATTGGTTTAAAAAGGAAAGTAGTTGTCCTAAATACCTAAACAAAATAAACAATACAACAAATAATAAAAAAATTATGAGTCATCAAGATAAGAAAGTATCCAAATCAATGGGGTGGTTTGCATGCTTTTAGTGTGTTGTTGAAGCTAGACCTAGAGGTGAGCCCATTTCAAGGCTTTTGGTGTTCCTTGTGTAAAGGATCCATGTAATGATACCCTCCAGAAATTGAATCTAGAATACCCTGTTGCTCATGATGCACTTTATCCTTAGCTACAAGAATATCAAATTGGATCTTATGTGAGTGTGAGCTTGGTAGTGGTGTGCACAAGTCATAGATACTTTTCTGAACTCCACCTCCCTTAGGGCTATGAACGTGCTAGCCCGTCATAGCAACCAACGAAAGAAAGAAACAAGTGGGATAGAGGAATCCTAGAGTTGACGGATAGATGAAATGCACCCCAAAGAAGAGATTAATGCCATCTTGGTGAAAAGAGACTGTGACTACTATCTTTGTTGCATGTTCCTCAACAACCTTCAATTCCTAAGAGGGCAAGAAGAAAGCTAGTGAAAAAAGCCTAAGTGGAGAACCAATAAAAATGAGATGCATCCAAATGCCATAAGAAATAGAGGAAACAACAAGGAAGATATTTCCAAAATGAATTTAAGAATCATATCAATGAGCCTAGAGGTAGCACACCTAGTGAGGGATCTAGAGGTTCTAGTATGATGAGATTCAATGTTGGACATCATGTGATGAGTGAAATGTCATGTCTAAGACAAAGTTTAATGAACTTATGTTCGAGCGGCTTGTGGCTTAGAGGTAAGAGCCTCCTTTTGACTAAAAAGTCACCACAAGTGTTATAGACAGAGTGAATTAGTAATGCTATTACAGAAGAAAAAGTATATTAAAATTAATATAATTAATTTGATTTTCAAAATAAAATTTAAGGAATTTTTCAATGATAAAATTTTTTGAAAAGCTAAATTTTACAAATAATTTTATTAAACTAAAAATTATAATATTTAAAATATATTTAGAAATAAAATTTTAATATTGCAAAAATAGTTACGATATTTGTAAAATAAAATTATAATATTTACTTTGATACTTTGGAATAGCACTTACAAAATTTAAATTAACTACCAAGCACAATAATAGACATCAACATAGAGCAAGAATCAAAACACTTAGTGATATAAGTTAAGATGCTAAAATTAAGAAAGAAAAGAAAACACAAAAACTAACAAAATTATAATTTTTTTATTATTATTATTATTATTAATTATAACAAAAAAATTAATATATAAGTTAAATATTTTTACATTTAAAAAACATGAAACAAGATTCTTAATCATAGATATTTAGTCCCAATTTACTATAGGGAGCCTTAATTTGTAAATAGACTTTGTTACAATACAATGAGTTAATATTGTGTCTTATCAATACCACATGCCAAAAAACCATAACTCACTTCATATGGCACCAATTCATATAAAAAAGAGATAATTACTTTGAAGAGAAATTTGAATCTTTGACATGTGTATACTACTATGAATATTCTTGGTGGATGGTAGAGATTCAATCTCAATGGATATTTTAAATTTTTCATGGTAGCATACACAAAGCAATAGTTTATATTTATCTGCATAGTAGTTATGCTTTACCCTTTTAATTAAATTGATTAATTAAAACAAATGCTATATGAAACAAATGTTACATAGGTAGCATAGTCCAGCCACTAAAGTGAAAATAATGCTTTTATAAAAATTGTAAATTGATATATAAAATAAAAAAATAATTTTCCTATTAAAGAGTAAGAAATTGCATAAATTTTTTGTGGTAGTGGTAATGAGTAAGTTTGCATATTTACATATTTACATTTTTACTCATTAGAATCTTGTATTGGAAAAAACTAATAAAATAAACCAATTTTGATTTGAATGTAAAGTAACATCATTATATATAAAAATAAATACATTTGAGAAATTCTTAAATTAAATAATATATGAAATAATATTCAAAAATCCAAATTTCCACACTTAATTATACTTAACTTAATGTGAAAGTTCATCACCGTAAATATGTTAAATTCTTTTTGAATATAATTTATTTTAGAAAGATGATAAATCTTTATAATTTGAAATTAAAAAATATTATTATTTTTAATGTCAATCTTATTTTGGAACATTTGACATTTAAAAATGCGAGGAATACTTGATGCGATCCGAGAGAGCCATCCTACTGGCTGTCAACACTGTAAACAATTTTTCGAACAACTTTGCGAAGGAAGCATAGCCTGCTTCCATATCCACAGTGCATTTCTCCCATGAAAGTATTTATTGCTTCAATTTCACTGCCTCGTTACCCGGATGCAAACTAGATCGAAATTCGCCACTTTTATTTGAAGTGCAGAGTTGCCACGTGAACAATGAACAATGTAGACAAATACCATTGTCACTTTCTCCAATGAAAGTATTTATTGCTTCAATTTCAGTGCCTCGTTACCCAGATCCAAACTAGATCGAAATTGGCCATTTTTATTTGAAGTACAGAGTAGCCACATGAACAATGTAGACAAATACCATTGTCACTGTTGATCTATATAAAACTTCTCGAAACTGGGCCTTGATTGAATTCTTGCTCATTGAGTCATCAGAAACTTCTCTCCTTTTTTCTCAACATGGAGTTGCATTTGTCCAGTCCAGAACGCTTTTGACAAGATTCTTGCAGACTTTGCACCTCTTTCTTTTCTTGATCATGAATTGCCCACGATTACGAGGTGCCACAGTTTATCACATATCATTTGTCCCAATGCATTGGAAATGTCAATAAGCTTCACTGTTGGTTGTGTCCACGTACCATCCGCCTTCAGTTACGACAGTGGTCACCTTAGGTTAGGTCTCAAATGTCGAGATTAAGGTTGATGCATAAAAAATCATGTACATATATTATTATGGCAGAGAGTTTATAGATGAGATTGGGAAACATGACATTAAAGCTGAAATAACATATCAAAATTTTTGCTATGGAGTGTTTGAAAATCTTTTTTTTTTAATTATAATAAAAATATGATATTTATTTTTAAATTTTATATTGGGTTTTACATAAATCAAAGATAAAATAATAACAGTCAAATTTTAAATAGATTGTTAGAATCCTGTCTTGACAGGGGTTAATAAGTATAATATGAAGTGAGTGTGATATTGATAAATCCTGGTATTAGTTCATAACATTATAATAAAGCCTATATACAAATCATTTAAATTAGGAGTAAATCTCTTTGGTTAATAATCTTATTCTATACTTTTTTTAATTTATATATTAATTCTTTTAATAATAATAATAATAAAAAAAAAAAATTTATAACTTAATTTTTATTTTTTTTTTAATATGTAAAATGTATTATAAAGTAAAAATTTTGATTCTTCTGATGTAATTTGACATTTGTCAACTCTTTAATTTATATAATTTTGTTTTGACATTTGTCATCTCTTTAATTTATATAATTTTGTTAATAAAAATGTAATTATAATATTTATTTATTTTTTTTTATAATTTTGAAGAAAAATATTAAAATTTTAAACTAAAAACCAACTATGTTCTAGTCGTAATATCTACATCCCCACGTAATCATCTGGTTGCTATCGAACGTTTCCAGAAGTGCCTTCGACCTCTGTAAACTGCTAACTTCTCCACATCACCATGCTTTCTTACTCATTTCTTTTGGGGCTCACCAAAGCCCCTTCTCACACTTCTCGCATCCTCTGCATCATCCCATGCATCATCCCACACTCTGCATGCAACTCTGAACCATATCCTCTTGTCAATGACTTCTATCTAGCGGAGATGTTTTCCATTTCCTTCCACCAGTGGAGAAAAGTTAAAACTCATGCCTTATATCAAATGGGGAGAAGTCATAGGGATATCTATATGTATTTAATATTGGCATTAGGTTTGGTTATGATAACACTACTATTACTATTGTGATGTTTAGAGCTTCTCTTTAGTTTTACTAAATTTTGATAAAAAGAAAATTTAAATATAAATAAAAATAACTCAATTTCTTAATTATATTAAACCTTACATTAACCAGAAACATTAAAAAAGATGTCACCATAAATACTCTAGTTACAACTCTACTCTCTCTCCTTTCACCCTAAAATCCTTTTTATAACTCTCCACTACTTATAATTAGGCATGAGGACGAAAAACTTTATGGTCCAATTAGAAGTGGATCGATCATCGAGTAATGGATGTTAATCCCTACATGGATAGAAACATTTCGGAAGTTCCAAACAAATACTAGGGATGTCTGGTGAAAGCATTTTTCTTTTATGTAACGAATTAACATGTTCCTAAATTAATAATTCTAATAAATCTTAATCGAATTCAAAGAGAATGGTCTAGATTAATTTTCTGGGTAACAACTATACCGATAACGATGAACAGATCTTACTCAATTGGTTTAATATCAATGACAATTGTTACTTCAAATAAAATATGGCAATTACACATTCAGAATGACATAAAAGATGATATAATTAAGATTCTGACAAATGGAATGCGAATATAAACATTAAAAATATTTATTTTGATTGATTAAAGCTTAGTATTAGATGTTTAATGGTAAATACCAAATATTATAAAAAAATAAATCAATGTTATTATTTACCAATAATATTTACAAATAACAAGTAAAATAATAGTGGGATTAATTTAAATCTTTATAAGTTATATAATAAAGTAATATTTACATTAATTTTCAGTTTAATTTTGTTTTAAATCTGTGTGAGAAACAAATTGCATGAATATAATTTTTTAAATAATTGCATGAATATAATTTTTTAAATATATATTATTTTTAATTAGTATAGTCAATTAACTTTTTTTTTTTTATGGAAAAAATATACTTTTAATTTTATTTAAAAGGAAGAACAAAATTACATTCTACATACACTGATTTTGAATATATACCTCATGACATTGAGCAATATAGAGAAAAACTATAAAATAAGATAAACATGACAACATTCGGAAATTAAGTCTGAAAATAATCATTTAATTTCTCTTTTTGTGTTTTTTTTTTTTTAATTTCTGCCATCCCTCTGAGCTTGGTTCAACAAGGAACATAGCCAATTATTTTCCAATTGCCTTTGGTGAGCTTTCTTTGTCTGAATCTGAATATTTAGATACATGAGCTCTTTTAGTGCCCTCCATCCCATCAAATGCCTAGATCTCAATTGAATCTCCATGTTTTCTTCTTCTTCATCTTTTGAAAGGTAAGGATCATATGTCTACCTTCCTTTAGGCTTTTCAGCTTGTCTCTTTTTATTTTTTGGATTATTTTTATGTTGAGTGTATGTGTTTTGCAAATTTCTTGTTTGAAAGCATGATCAACATCGAAAAATCATGTTCTTGTAATCTAAAACTTGGGACCATTAAAAGTTTTTTTGTTTCAAAATAATGTGGTTAGGTAGACCCTTGTTGAGCTCTATCCCTACACATATTCTTGCAGAGGAAAAAATACGTTTCTGTGTTCTTCCAAGGTCCATATTTTGAAGTTTCCGAAATAATTCTCAATATCCTTTATGATGTTATGGTGCCAGAAAGGAAGAGGGATATTCGGAAGTCTCACCCAAACCGACATGGTTGTGACCACCATATTAGTAGCATCAAATTTTGGAAACCATGTTGTAATAAAGAGCCTAGCTCTATCCCAAAACGATGGTCCTTCATTTATAACATAGTTGAGATATTTTTGTGTATCTAACTAAACTATGAAAAATCCATTTGAGCATAAATAAATGTCATGGTTGGGTGTCCATGAGGAGAAAACCCATTGGTGTAAATATTTATATCTAGGCAAAAAAAAAATAAACCTACAAATGATAGCCTTGGTTTCTAGAGTAGATAGGAGAGAATTTACCTCTATATTATTTACTTCCAAAACTGGTGCATGTTCTATTTGTTCCATTATATAGGGAATTGGCATGTCATGGATCTATTTTATAGGGGTGTAAACCTTTTCATTCACTTCATCCTTGAAAGAAACATATCAACTAAGGAGTCTGAATCATGCAACCATAAATTCAAAATGACAGTTGCATTTAAGAGGATGCAATAGTCCTTCATCTAGAAGGAGTCCTATAATAATTTCCCTTCAAATAAGAGGCTTTGTAAATTTTCAATGATTCCCATACATCTCTATATATTCTATTTCAAACGTTCCACCTAGTCGATGTCCTTGATCTAGAATATGAAAGCTTTTCCATTTATATTTTTTTATGAAAATCCAGAAAGGGTTCCCTTATAATTTGAGCCTAATTTACAACTAAGGTAGTGAGGTGAAAAAGAAAAGGAGAGAAATCCAAAATCATAGCTTTCAATAATACCACCAGTTGGGAGGAACATTTTATTTAAACCCGAGAGGGTGGAGAAGTGCGTGATGAGAAGGTTACTCCCCTTATAAACACTCTCATCAACTCCTTCTTAAACCCCAAGATCCATAATCTAGCTCGGGATTGAGGGTATAGTGAAAAGGGGAGAGCCCATCTTGACCACACTGAGATTACCATATAGCTGCCATCAAGCACTGCTTTGAAATTTCTACTTATTTGATGCTCCTCTTTTGTGGGGGCATCCACAGAACATAAGAAGCTAAAAAAGAAGCAATAATATGGTCAAATCGCCATAGGTATGACGGAAACCACCAAAGAACCAAGTCCATAAAAATAATTGTGCTCATTATACCCATACCTTTACAATCCATTGCTACCTGAACCATACTTGAGCATTGTGGCTATGACATGAAGCATTACTCCACTAAGAAGGAAAACACTAGAGTGACGCAAGAGCTCATGCTGGTAGGCATCAAAAATCATCAACACACTTATTTTATGATACATCTCACATTGTCAATATTAAAAAAACCACAAAAATTAACTAAACCAACATAGATCCATCTCAAATTTAGATCTACCAAGTATCAAGAGAGATCAATTATATCAAAATGTCAACTTCTTTTTTAGTGAAAAAATTGAGGAAGTATTTTTCCCTCGAGAGATTTCATCTCATCACTTGGTAGACCTTTAGTCAAGATGGATCTATGCTAGTTATTAATAATATTATTTATATTATATAGATTTCACATCTTTATATATAAAAGTACTCTTATTCTTTATTTTATTGAAACCTTGTTTTAATCTTGATGGAATATTCACAAAATATTTTTAGTAGTAGTGAGGATAAATACCCTTTTTTGTTTTATATTTAACTAAAAAAATGTTATAAAAATAAATTAAAATAAAATATTTATAAAATATTTTGATTGTGAAATGAGTTATGGTTTTGGGCATGTGGTATTTATAAGCCATGATATCGTAACAAAGCCTATTTACAAGTTAATAATATCCATGGTAAAGTGGGAGTGAATATCCATATCCATGGTTAAAAACTTATTATATTGTCAGTTTATTGTAAGTATATTTTTTATGTGCTTATTAATTAAATTTAAATATGGTTACAGGATCATTTCTTTTATTTATATAAGAAAATAGATCTTAATTTATAAATATTATGTATATGTTATGTATTTTAATGTGATATACAAGCATCACAACATCTCCCCCACACTTATTTTGTTATAATGTATCTGGGTTATATTACTTTGTTAATTCTAAGTTTTGTGAGGAACCTTGATGTATATATGTCTCATCATTCTCGGTAATATGATTTTTTGTTTCTTTCATTACCACTAAAAGAATATAGTAAAATCTTTCATGAATACACACTTTTATGTGTAGATACAAAATGTAATTTTGTTTAATCTACAAATGAAATTACAGATTTATCTGTCAAATAAAAAAATAAAAATAAAAAGTCTCCCCCATATTTGGTTATATATTACTTTTTACCTTTTATTATTTTTTAATTGAGTTGACATAAAAATGTTTACAAACAAACATTTCCACCACTACAACATCACAAACATATTGGGCTATAGAGCACTTCTCGATGCAAACTATATATATATATATATATAGATAAATGATATCTAAAAAGATTCTTAACCATAGAGATTGACCCCACATTACCATGGAGATTCTTAACTTGTAAATAGGCTTTGTTACAATACCATGAGCCAATATCTATTAGACTATTGAAAATATGAAAAAACATATAACAATATAAACAAATCAAAACTTTACTAGGCTAACCTCCTATCCAACATAAAAACATTTAATCATTCAAATAATTGAGAGAAAAATGAGAGGAAACCAAAACCCCAATTGGGGTAATATCCGCAAGAAGGTAATAACACCTTTACTATATTTTGAAATATCCAATATTAGAAAGAGCACCACCATAAATGCTTCACCACTTTAAAATGATAAGACTATCATATATTTTCTTGTGTGTCTTATGTGATTCTCTAACCTTTATTATATACCAAGAGGTATTGAGAAATAAAATTCCCATAATACATGTGTGTGACAACCCTCTTTGTCAACCATCTTTGTCAAACCTCTTGTAAATATTATTATATCTTGTAAATTCATGTAAATAATGCGTAATTGTAAATTATGACAGGTTGAGAGGGGACATGGATTTAAGGGTTTGCAGGAGGAGGAGTTTGTCATAAACCCATGCCTTGCATTTAATTTATCACCTAAATCCCTATTGAGAGGGATGGCATTGCTATGCAACCATTTACTAAGGAGAATGGGTGTCTGAATGAGAGGATATGCCCACAAATTTCCTCGTGGATCATGCTGAAAGAGTCAACAATTAAGAGGATAAATAGAGGAAATTACATGTGTTTGTGGGGAATTAAGGGGGAAAACAAACGAGGATGAGGAGAGGAGGCATTGGACTATTATTTTCTCTTTCCTCTATATTTCATATGTTTGTGTAGGTTTTTGTAATTTCCTATGTGTTTCCTCGTATTAAGGGAGGCCTTTAGATGTGCCTATGTATTCCCTGATATCAAGAGGAAAACATTTGTGCATGCGCATTGCTTGTTAAGGCCCAAGCATGCCTATGTGTTGAACTCCAAAAGAGAGTTCAGTGTTGAAGTAATGTTGTGGCGATACCCAAGTTGAAAAACTTGTAGGGCTTGCTCATTGAGAATTACCTAATTTGTGTCTTGAACAAGGGATGATAAACCATTGGAAAATAACTGGTTGAGAAATCATTAGTAGGTTGAGGCAACATGTTGTTGGGAAAAGTATCCAATACAGAATGACCCTATCCCACTCTAAGGGTGATAGTACCTCAGCAACAATCAAAGCAAAGCTATTCGAGATTACTTCTTTATGAGATGTAAGAGAGGGGAGAAAGAGATCCACTAACCGTTGTCTTCCGCTAATGATTGATCCAATCTTCTCTCTTTGCTGCTTGCTCCCAGCTCCTTGCTCTTTCACTGGCCCAGCTACACCAAGATCCTGCAAAATGACAAGAGAGGGAAACTACAAGAAGCATACATTCATAATTGATTCAAGGATTAGAATAAATCAAATATACAAGTATCAATACGCCATTGAGACACATGCATATAGAAGAACTTCAAATGCTTTATTAATGGAAGAAGTAAAGTTCAGGAAGTGATACAACCATAAAAGGCCCAATCCAGCACCACCTCCCAGCAGAAAGAAATCTCCTCTTCACCTCCTTCAAGCAAATCACCCAATAGTTCTATACTCAAACCAACAGCACTTCCTTACATTCACAAGATTCCAGCCTCCCTAGACCTCATGAGAGAGCTCTATATATAGGAGATTTGGAGAGAGGATGAGTCAGCTTGAGCTTGGCATGGAGCTCACTAGTGTCCTCTCCCACTTCAGTTATTCTTCAGTTCTTGAGTCCACTTGGAGGTTCTTGCTTCCACTTGGAGATCTAGACCCTCTTACTCATCACTAGGCGAATTCCCTGATCCAAGTGTCATTTTGGAAGCTTCCTGGGCATTGACACCTTGAGGAATGACTGTGCCACTTGGCCAAACTCGCCCAGCGCAGGTAGCCTTCTTTGCAGTTGACATTCAGCGCAGGTACAGAGTGGAGCAGTTGACATTCAGCGCAGATGCTCAGTGGAGCAGTTGACATGATCCAGAATTAGCTTGTTTTTGAGTGTTTTCAGGTGGAGAACTGATATTTACTGCTGTGGTTTGCTGACCTTGTTCCTCTAGGGGTAGGAACAACATGTTTAGGGACTTTGGATCCCTTAGATTATTGACATTTCATGCTTCATGCTGTAAGGCACAAAAATGTCTATAACAGTTGCCCCCTAAAGTATGAGGTCGTTTATCGGGTGAAATGCTTTATCAGGAGGATCCGAAGTTCATTCAATCGCTGAGAGGTGACCTGTAATAAAATACAATACAATACATTATTTTTCATTCTGCTTTCATGATCTAGCTGAGGCGGGCATTCCCATACTCAGCTTTATAAATTCATTTTGGTACATAGAACAGACGATCGTCTGATGGTAGACTGATAATTCTCTGCTGAAATTATCATCCTTTGAGTAGGATGATCATCTGCTGCAATGATGTACATGTCAAATGTTTTTATATTTCCTGAATATATATCGCAGCGCGGATGGATGAAACTAGATCCGGGGTCTTCAAACTCGTCCAATCTTCACTCTAAGTACAAGTCGATCCATGTGAGAATTGCATTGAAGTCGAACATGGAAAGACATCGCTTGATTACCGGTCAATGATGTAAACCGTTAACAAGCACGAGAGGAATCACCGATAATGATAATGACCCTCAAGGTACTTCAGTACAATTCACGTGGTGTGAATATAGGACTTGGCGTCGAACACCACGCAAAATCTTCTGGTCGAAGGTCATTAATGTATACCTGTCGCCGGAAGTGAGAAACTTGCAATTGAGGCATGCAAGCTTCAAAGTACTGAGGGGGGTGTTCCTAGATCAACTTCTTGGATAATGAGCTAAAGTTGACAAGAAGCGATCCGTCAAAGGAGGGCCTTAATGAATCCCACATCATTGACACGGAACGGAGCTAATGATTTTAGTGGAGGTGAAAACAATCTGTGAAATATGATTCAGGGTGGCGATCATGGGTGGATGAAGGATAATGTATGGCAGTGGATGGGACACGGTTGACTCTTTCTGAACAACATCTCTTGAACATATAACGACACTAATGTGATGGATCGGTAGCATTACCCCAAATGTGGATGGTTTGGCGAAGACCATGGTGATGAGACCGGTGAATGAAACAACCCAACCCGATGTGATACGGAGGAAAAGTGTCATGTTCAAGAGCAACTTGCTACCATTAAGCTTTGAGGTTCTCCCAATTTTTCCCCAGTCATTTCTGACCAGTACCTCTTTATTTTTGTCAAGCTTGAGGAGGATAACATATGCTTGTTCTATAACCTGCCCTTCGGGCAAGCCCATTGCTATGTTTTAACGAGCCTAGCGATAGGGAAACTCGTTCTCGTCTAAAGACAAGTTTGTCGCTATTTAATCATTTTAGCGAGTCTAACGACAAGGAAAACTCGGTCCTTTTCATTTTTAGAGAGTCTGAAAAGGTACAGAAAGTTAACTCCAAAATTCCTTTTTCGTCATCTAATCCCTTAAGTCTGAAAAAGTATAAAACAATACAGAAGGGATGAGTTTTCGATAACTTTAACGAGCCGAATAAAACAAGCGCTCGACCTTTTTGTGTAATAATCCCTCAGGTCCAAAAAGATTAAAATATAGAGGAGGGATAGCTCTTCCGGTCACTTTAACGAGCTGGAAGGCCAAAACTCGGCAAACTTTTCATATTTTACGAGTCAGGAGAAAAGAGCTCAAAGAAGACTCGTCTTTTGAGGAACGAGTGATAAACAGGGATAGCAACAGATTCCAGGTACAGGTTGGAATTTTCCAATCACGGCAGTGTCACAAGGATGGCTAGGTGAAATCACTCTTCGCAGCTGTTCCTCAAAATGGGTAAACAATCATATGGAGGTGAACAATTGGCCAAATGAAATGGAGGTGGCAGGTGCAAACACAACCAAGGCTTTTTATGGCTAATAAATTTATGATCACAATGGTTATTTACCGGGGTATGTTCATTTTTTAATGAGCTTGACTGCTCAATCTTATGTTTATTTTTTAACGAGCATGAACTATGTGCTAAAACTGCTCGGATCTTGCTTTTCTATTTTTTAACGAGCATAAATTCCGTGGTAAAATTGCTCGATTATATGGTCAAATTTTGATTTTTTACCACTACTAGCTTTTCTCTTTTCAAGTATAGTACTGCATTTTCAATTGCTGCAACAAACTTTGTTAGAAATGAATAATATTTGCATGAAAATGAGATTATAACCCTAATATTTCACTTTAAACTACGTAAAAAGCCATAAAAAGGTGTTTTTACCTCTCATTTACCATTTCATTTGCATTTGGTTTGTTGGAGCTCTGGAGGTGCCTCTTCCCCCTTGATTTTCATCAGCTGATTCCGGGAGATTCTGCGGATGATTTTCGGTGCCGTCTGGACCAGGTAGAAGCTAAACCCTAGCTCTTTCTTTTCATGGTTTCATTTTCCAGTTTCATGCCTGTTTTTCAGTCTTTCTGGGCCTCAGGGGTTTTGCCAAATCGCCCTAACTTCAGCGCAGGTTCCCCTTTCGAAACCTACGCTGAATGTCAAGCTGCCTTAAGGCAGCCTGACCTTCAGCGCAGGAGGGACACTCTCTGCCTGCGCTGGGCTCAGAAAACTGAGTTTTCAAGTCATTTTTTGATGATTTTTCGCCAGTTTTTCATCAAAATCAGGAACTTACTCCTTCTTTGTTTGCTTTGCAGGGAACCTTGAACAAAATATCCCTTGCATGGCGAGAACGAGAACATGAAGAGGAGGACATGATTGCCCTCCATGACCTGGTCACGGTGAACGTGCTGCGGAACTGTGGCCTACTTAAGTTCTTCCATATCTCTAGCATGAGAGCACATATTTCTTTGCTACAGTATATGCTTGATGCTTGGGATCTTGTTAACCAAGTATTCCAGATTAGGGGAAAGTCCATCCCCTTGACCATAGAGGACATGTACTTCTTGACTGGATTGTCAAGACGAGGTGCCCCCATTTCCTTGTCAGGTACGGCCCGGGGGACTGATTCCACCAGAGATTATGTTCGCCAGTATTGCAGGGAAGGTTCTCAGCTGAGCAGAGACGGCAAGATTGTTATCCGTGAGATTACTGACAGCTCTCTCAGGTCCATTCTGTATACCATTGGTAGGATGGCCGGTAGCGCAGCTCTACATGTTGACAACAGATCTTATATGCAACACGCCTTGGAGTGTCTCCAACTGAAAGTATTCAAGTGGTGTGATGTAGTACTTGTTCAGATGAAAAGTCAATTGACCAAGGTAAAGGACGGGAATCTGAAGAACTTTGGATTTGGTTCTATTCTGACTGCCTTCGCCTTGGAGAAAATCCCACTGATGCAGCCTCAGTACATCATACTCGACTTTCCTTCCCCGACCGAGCCACGCATGCAGAGGTGGGTTGATCACATGTCTAGGCATGCTGGTCAACCTTAGATTACTTTTACTGAGGCCTTCTTCAGGTGGTTCGAGCGCTAGGAGATGGCGTTTTCCGAGTATCCATATGTGGGTATGGATTTCCGAGGTGATCCGGATTTGGTGCTACCGGATGGCGAACAATGGGGCGCCATTGGTAAACTCCTTGACCATATTACTGTTTATTGTTCTTATTTATAATGTTGTTGTGCTTTATTCTATCAAGACTTTTAATTGTACTCTTGGGTGCATGCAGATATTGGTCCTGTTCGTCCAGTAGTTCGCCCGAGACCGCCAGTTGTTGCCCCGGCAGTGGAGCCTGCTAGGAGAGTTGTTATTCGCGACCTTGACGATACTGAGACCCTTACAACTATGCAGGAGCAGGTTGAGAGCCTTACTCTCGGCATTCCCGATGTGAGGATTGATGAGTTACCTTTACAGCTGCAGTGACACACTACCGGTGTACCTAGATGACGGACTCATCTCTTGCGCATGATTGCACAGGCCGTGACGTGCTATCATGAGCACCACTAGGCTAGGGTGCCCCCTAGCATCTTTTTGAGTTTTAGGTCATATGACCAATTTTGTCTTGGTTACAGAACATTATGTATGAACTATATAAACAGCTTATATATTTTGATTTTCGAGTTTTATTCTGTTTGAGTTATATGATCCATATGTACAATCTTTGATGATGTGTCCCTTTTATAAATGTTGCAAATGTCTGTCTAACACATAGTTTGCTAATGAGTCAGTTAATGTGTTTAAGTTTCTTGAAATATGTTGATATTGAATTGAATCAAATCGTCTTTCCAAGATCTTAACCCTTAGGAACATGCGATAAATAGCTGGATTGTGAACAGAATATATACCATTGAGTTGTAGTATTACGAGCTGTGAGTCTAGCTTGACAATTAGTCGGCGTATGCCACGTGTGATGGCATCAGAGAGTAGTTCTATCAACGCGCTATACTCAGCGATGTTATTCGTTGATTTCCCAATACATACACCTCTGAAACTTACTAACTCGCCGCTTGGATCAAAAATGGCCCAGGCTGCGGAAGATAGGTTCCGCGAACTACGACTTGCTCCGTCGGCATATCCAACACATGTCTCCAGAAGGTTCGACATCTGCAACAAATGAAAAAGGTGGATCACTCGACCAGAACAAATACTTTAGCGAAAACAAAATACAACAAAAGCATGCAGGTTACTATTTAAGCATAGTAACGCTTGAGATACAACCCGTTGCGGGGCTGCGCTAGTGGAATTCCATCGTAATCCATCAACTCGTAGGCTCCTTTTGTTAACACCCTTTTAACAATATAGGAGTCCATCCATAAGGACTTCAATTTACCTGCTCCCAACTTATCGGATTCTTGGTCATAAAGTAAGACCAAATCACCTTCTGAGAAGACACAGGGTTTGACATTTTTGTCGAACTGAGCCTTGACTCGTTTCTTATGGGCTTCGTTAGCCAAGGCGGCATCACGACGGGTTTCATCCAACTGGATTAATTCCAAGAAACAAGTTTCTTCTTCTGAAGTTTCGGGGAGGAGATCGATTGCGAGTTTAAGCGACGAAATTTTGCACTGGATTGGCAAGACTGCTTCCAAGCCATACACCAGTTGAAAAGGTGTGAACCGGTTGCATTCTTTACCGAGGTTCGGTAAGCCCACAAAGTTGAGTACAGGATTAGGTGCCATCTTCTTTTATGAACCCCGATCATCCTTTGCAACATACGCTTCAGGACCTTGTTGATTGCCTCAACTTGTCCGTTGGCTTGCGGATAATATGGGGTAGAGCTGTCGTGAGATAGCCCTAGCTTGGCAGCTAATTCGACCATCATGTGATTGCGAAAATGCGACCCATGATCTGTAACTATAGCCTGTGGTACGCCGAACCTGGCGACTACATGATTAAAAAAGAAAAGGGCAGCTGTTTCACCAGTGTTATCCAATGTAGGCATCGCCTCGGCCCATTTGGTAAAATAGTCAACAGCGACTATAATATACCCATGCCCCCCGGTCGAGGTGGGGTTACATTGCATGAAATCGATGCCCCACTTGGCGAAGGGCCCAACAGCAACTATCGGCTATAAAGGTGCGGGTGGTCGTCTGGTTTTGCTATCAAAAATTTGACAAGCATGGCAACTTCTGACTGCGGTTATGCAATCTTTGAACATGGTTGGCCAGAAGTATCCTGCTCGTAGGATTTTTTGTGCTGTTGCATATCCAGACTGATGCCCCTCACACGCGCCTGAATGACACTCATTCAGGGCTTTTTCGGCCTCCTCATGGGTAAGGCACATCCTCAGAACTGTATCGATACCACGATGGTAAAGTGTATCACAGACGATCATGTAGTCTTTTGCTTGGTATCGTATACGTTTTTGTTCGGAGCGAGAGGTGTTAGGCCTGAACTTTTGAGTTTGGAGATAAACTATGATATCTCCATACCATTCATCGCTTGTAGATATCAGAAACAAACTTTTGTCCACGATTGACTCTTCCGATGTTTCATCGTTGGACGACGATGGGAGGTCGCATAATAATTCTGCGAAAACTAGAGCTTTCTTTGATTTGGATTTCACAAATTCCAGATCAAACTCTTGAAGGATCGCTATCCATTTTGAATATTTGCCCCCCAGCAACTGTCGCGACAGTATATAAGTCATGGGGTTGCAATCTGACAAGATGGTAGTTTTCCGAAAGAGGACATAATGTCGAAACCTTTGAATCGCTTGAACAGCTGCAAGCGCTAGTTTTTCAACATAAGAATATTTACTTTCTGTATCATTTAAGTTTTTACTTAAAAAATAGATAGGATGTTCAATTCCATCGACTTCTTGAACTAAAACCATTGCAATGGTCGTATCCGTTGTAGCCAGATACAGGTTAAAATCTCTTTGATAGTCTGGGGCGTACATTAATGATGCTTTTACTAGACAATCTTTCAGAGCATCAAAGGAAGCTTGTGCCACCTGGTCCCAGACAAAAGGTACATCCTTTTTCAAAAGAAGAGTATAACCCTTAGCAAGTTCTGCGTAATTTGGAATGAACCTCCTCAGAAAGTTTGCTTTCCCTTGGAGTTTCTGAATCTGAAGCAAATTTGAAGGTGGAGGCAAATTAATGATTGCCTGAACCTTGCAGGGGTCGAGACGAATCCCATCCTTAGAGACTACAAAGCCAAGTAAACGACCAGAACCGACGCAAAACACACATTTGTGTGGATTGAGTCTTATCTTGTAGTGTCGACAACGTAGAAATATCGCTCTTAAATGTTGCGGATGATCAGTCCGCTTTCGCGAATGAGCCGGAAGATCGTCAAGATAAGGTTGAACAATGTTCTTGATGTCATGGAAGGCATAATTCATCGCCCTCTGAAACGTCGCCCCTGCGTTCTTTAAACCAAAGGGTAATTTTCGATAAGCGAATGTTCCCCACGGACAAATAAATGCAGTCTTTGACTGGTCCTGTGGGCGGATATTTATTTGATTATACCCGGAAAATCCATCCATAAATGAAAAGATTTCACATTCGGCGCATTCATCAATTATCTGGTCGATGAAGGGTGTAGGGTAGTTGTCCTTCGGACAAGCTTGGTTTACATCCCTATAATCGACACACACTCTAATCGTCCCTTGTTTCTTCATAACAGGGACAATATTCGATACCCAATCGGTTAGAGGAACCGGGTAGATGAATCCAGCATGGAGGAGTTTTTCAACTTCCGCCTTAATGGCAGCGGCTTTCTTGGGGTGTACCTCTCGAAGCCGTTGTCTTACTGGTTTGACATCAGGATACATTTTAATTTCATGTTCAACGATACTCGAGTCAATGCCTGGAATTTCATCATATGACCAAGCAAAGACATCTCTAAATTCGCGAAAAAGAGCGTTATATATTTCCAGTTCTGAAGGGGAGCAACCTTTGCCGACATAAATATTCTCTACAACATCTGTTTTAGTCGAGATATTTATGACTATAGTCTCTTCAATATTGGATAGGTTTCGCTCGGAATCCACCGTGTTTACAGTATTTGTTAGGAATTCAAAAACTGAAGGGTGATAAAGGTCACTTTGAGTATCTTCTTCATATTCCGGAAGAAGGGAACGATGGTGGTGATCATTCCATGGTGCCCCCTCAATCATCATTGATTGTAAGATTCCTTCGTCAGTCCCATGTACTTTCGACCAAGGATCTAATGGGGTTCCATATTCTCTAGACCTATCTACCCAAACGCTTGACGAGCGTTGATTTGGGTTCGCCTCCCATGCTTGAAACATTGATTGCTACAATATTTCTAAAGAGCTTGGGGGCAAAACCATTGAATGATCCATGTTGACCTTCGTGGAAGATATCATGTTGCAGGTTGCTACAAACGGTACATTTCCTATGTAAATAGGAGGTGGTAGCGCGAAAGTTCCCATCAATGTGGGGTCTTTCAATAATCCTACTCCGATATCTTGAATTGAATGGTTGCTCTCATGGATCATGGGAATGCTTCCTGTAACTTGTGAACCATTAGGGAGGAAGTTCTGTTGGTCGACGACCGTAATCCTTCCTTCAAACAGGAATGCGATCTTCCTAAAATAAGTCGACATGACAGCGGCCATGGCATAAATCCATGGTCTACCCAGTAGGATGTTATAGTCAAGATTTCCATCAATGACCTCAACATCAATTTCTACTGTCTTTCCTCCTAGTTCAACTTTCAAGTTATTAAGGATACCGTAAGGGGTATAAGTCCTTCCGTTGAAAGCTTTTAATGTTGTCGATGATCGCGACAAGGTTGGAGATCCTAAAGTTTTCCAGCAACTCATCGACATAATACATGTCGATGCTCCCTCATCAATTATTGTTCTGTGAACAGTTTTGTTGAGGGCTTTCACTTGAATAAGGAAAGCTAATTGAGCTGGTAACGAAGGATCGTATGCTTTGTGGTCAAAGGATACAAGATTGGAATCCTTAGGATCAACCCCACCAATTGCTGATAACAACGCCTGCCTTTGGGTTGGACAATTTTGTAATACCTCAAGAGTCGACATAGCGGATGGCGATTGGGCCAAATCTTCCACTATATTATAATGTTGCGCCGCTCTGGTGCGAGGATTAAATGTCGACTTGTGTACTACACCCTTTGGCGGTTTTATTGTTAATTCTGGGATGATGGGTGGTACAACTTCTGTCGAAGTTGTTGTCGAACTACTCGGTTGATCTTTACCTTTTTCGTTCGACAGCTGAGGATTCCCATAATCTTTGTTCCTTGTCGAAATCAAAGCATCATTCTGCTGTTTTGAAACCGACAACATAAGGACTTGCGACGGGGAAGCATTTCCACTATCAACCAGATTTTGACCTGGGTTGGGAAATGGATCAGTTAACACAGCTGAGGTTTGGGAACTTTTAAAGAACCTCTTTAACTCAGCTTTGAATGGGCAATTCTTTGTGCCATGATCCTTATCATCACATATTAGACATGGATAATTTTGTTTCCCTTTCCAGGGAGGGTTTGAAGAATTTTTCCCAGGGGATGACTCACCCTGTTTCTTCTTCTTCCCTTTGTTTTGCTTTTTCTTGCTTCCTGGTTGATTGGTTTCTTTGCCTTTATCTTCTGATACGGCATTTACTTCCCAAGCAAGAATTTCTTCTTTTGCATTTTGATCTGAATTCTTACAGGCTTTCTTTGACGAAGCCTTTATCAATTTCGTGTTTTCCGTGCCAATCACGCCGTCACCGGCATGAGAGTCACTATTTGATTTAGGAGGAGGAGGAATTGAAAACTCTGGTCTAGGGGCATCAGGTATCTTGTCGTAGAGTGTGCTGGACTGAGTATAAACTAAGTCCAAATATTGTGCACGAGCAATAACTTGCTCCTCTGTTACGACTCCCCCCTTTGCCACATCTTCCGTAATAGCCGGAAGTAACGACTTTATAAACCATTCAGCTAATAGCTGATCGGGAACGTATGTTTTCACCATCCTACGATGACGACGCCACTCATGTATATGATCAGATATATGGGTGGCAGTTGTCTGCTTGAAGTTGGTTAATATTTCTGTTCCTGTTTCATACCTTATCGGTAATTGAAAATGGGTTAAGAAAGTCGTGGCTAGGGAACTAAAATTGTCGAAAGAGGCTCTTGGCAATTCAATATACCATTTAGCCACTGCACCTATCAATGTCCTCTGAAAAAGGCGAAGCCTTATCGAATCGTCGTTTAGGGTGTTCGACGAACACCACAGATGAAAATTCATCACGTGATTCGATGGGTCTTCACCTGGATTTCCATTGAATTTAGGAATGTCAGATGGAAGTTTATGAGGAATCACTGGCCACCAAGGGGCATAAGCAATCAGATCGTTTGTTAACCGGTGTAAATCGGGTAACTCTAAAGTCACCACGAATGGTAACTGTTGATTCAGGTTAGGCGAAGCATAACCAGGGTACGATGGAATTGCTTGAGCAGTGGGCCTTTGCATACCAGCATAATGTAATTGATGTTGGTATGACTGATACGGTTGGTGGACTTGACCACTGTAAAGTGGTTGGTTTTGACCGTTTTGGATATACGGTTGTCCACTATTCGCAAAGATCTGCTGCTCAGAACCTTGGTACACCTGCTGGAATTGCGGTTGTTGGTATTGCACAAGCCATGGTTGTGACGCCATGTTTTGTTGTGCTATGCTAACCGTTGGACCAAGGTGCGGGGTAATTGTACCCGTTTGGACCTGTGTCGCCCCACCAGTTGGCGATTGTGGTTGTGACCCATGATCAAGTGGCTGTTGCATTACAACTTGATAAATCTGAGGTTGGCATGCAATAGGTATCGCTTGAACTTGTGACACTGTTACAATAGCAGGTGTGGTTGGGATGTTCGTCATAGGTACACACTGTTGCATAGAATATACAACCCTTGGTTGTTGAGGTAGCATAGGTACCCAACTACTTGATGCAATTCCAGTATAACCTGAATACTGTTGCGAACTCACGTATGGGTACCCTCCCGGAGGGGGTAATGAAAGGGCATATTGCCCCCCATACGGTATCAATCCCGAACTCAAGGGGATTGATTGCCCAGATTGACCTCCAAATGGATCAATTTGGTGAGTTTCAACATAAGAGTTGCCGGGTATTACTCCGGATGAACAAACTGGAACAGACCATACTGTCGAAATAGTCCCTTGGTGGACTCCTTCTAGTTGTTGTGAGCTAGTTGGGACAGCTGGTATGCCGGCAAACATCGTCGGAGTGACGGCAGGGACTTCTGTTGTCGCTGTGTCATTTGACACAGTCCTAGATGATGACGGTTGTTTAGACATCTTAAGTCTATCCAATAGATTTCCTAGCGATTCTACAGGAACTTCCACTTGTGGTGGATTAACTTCTGATGAAGGAAATAGAGTGACCCCGACTCCAAAATGAGTTGGAGTACTTGCTTGCGGATCCTTTGCAATTTCCTCTATCGCAATCAAACCCGGTGGAAGAGGAAGACCATCAGGTCCGTAAAATATTTCTGGTGCCGAAGAAGTGGTTGCTTCAACAGCGACAATTGTTTGAGGAACAAAACTCTCTGGACCGGTTACAGATGGAACTGGTTCAGTTATACAAGTATTTGCCCCCAGACTAGGATCAGTATTACTGTCCTTTTGTGGCTGTTGAACTTCTTCTATAGAGGCAGGGTTTCCAGAAATGTTAGGAGTAACCGGAACCTCAGATGCAGTTGGAACACTTGTTCTAACTTTTATAGGAGATTTTGAACCGGTTAAACGAGTTTGCTTTGTCCGTACTGTTTTCGATTCCGGAGACAAAGACGGTTGACTCGTAAGCCTCCGCGAATGATTGGGTTTCAATTGACTTTCTTCCACGATTGCGGATTACTTGATCAACCAAAATATTAAAAGGGGAAATTTGTGTTTCCGAATTGAATGAATTTTATTAGACGCTTTTAGACACAACTTGCTTTTTCACTTTTTAAGAGTCGAGAAAAAGGTAAAGATGACTCTAGTCTCCTTTGATGTTTTAACGAGCCCGAAGTGACAAATGCTCGGATGGACTTTTTTAGTTATAGAGTTTGAAAAAGGCCAAAATAAACTGCTCTGGAGATCTAGGCAGAGGGTGTGCCAAACCTTTCGCAAAACCACAGAATACGTTTTATGGTACGGGTGGTCGATCTTCGTGAATGCTGTGTTCACTGCATTGCGATCAGTAGGGCGGCCGACACGGCTTCCTATGGATAAAAGATATATGCCTATAGGGGTCTCCCAATATATACATGACGGTAGGTGGGAGCACAAGTCCGTATTAGTGCCACCGACTCTCAGGAGGAATCACCCACCTTCTTCGAGATCGACAGTCACTACGTTTAACGACGCCGGAACACGTCTATAGCTTAGACCTCTATGTGTTTGTGTTATGTTTCAAAGCATTGTTAGGTTCATTCAGTATATTTTAAGTTGATTTTTTTAAAGTTTGCCTTTCAAGGTTCACCACGAGATGTTTGATACAAATTCCTAAATGCAGTCTAAGATGAGAAGCAAGCTTTTCCAATCTTTCAACTTTGAAATTCTTAACTACTGAGGGAAAAGAAAGACAACATCTTTTCACACAGATCATAGAGCACACACTAATGCACTTTTTCCTAAATCAACATGCAAACTGTCATAATGCACATGCACAATGCAGGTATTTCTTTTCTCTTTCTTAATGTTGGTGCAAGACAAAAAGAAAGCTGTTGTATAACTTTGAATTCAATTTCAAGTGAAAGCAAACAAGCTTGTCCAAAATCAAAAGACACCTTAAGATTTACTTGTTTCGACACTAGAAATATATAAATTCAAACCATATGACGAAAGCAAAAGCTCAATCAGCTATGAACAGCAAATAAACTAACTCTTAAGATCAAAACGACACTTATCACAGGTCTAGATCTAAGAGGCCACAGCAAGACTAGTTCACTTTCGTTATGGGAAACTGTAAATGATATAAGAAATACACAAAGAACAAACACAGTTTCTTTATACAACCGAGGCGGAATAGTGGCAAGGAAAGTTGGTTTCAGATAGGTACATTGACAGACAACAGGCTGCAAAAACAAGGGTGAAAACAGGGCAATAAACAGGAGGGAACCCCAGTAGCACTAGGCAAAACTGGTTCAGCGCAGGTAGTACACTGTCAGTTTGACATTCAGCGCAGGTAGCCCCTTCAGGAACTGTGCTGAAATGCAGACTGCCTTCACAGTGCCTGCACTGAAGATTCAAACTTTCGTTTTTCTCAATTTCCGGGTCACAGATTGCTCAAAAATTCACAGTTTTTGGCCAAATTAGAAGCTATCAATCAAGTACACACTAAGGGATGAAAAGGAGGATGAAAAGCTATCACTAAGAGCTATTTAGAGTCCTTGTGGATCAGCTCTTCAAATCATAAACTTGCCTAGAAACTGAGCTAGAGTAGCTGCCCTCTACTTTGCATTTGAAAGATCCAAATGCAGTTCGATTCGGTACTCCCTGTGTTTATGAAATGAATAGCAAAAACAAAAACAACCAACAAGATACGATCCCCAGCGGAGTCGCCAATTTGTTGTTGGGAAAAGTATCCAATACGGAATGACCCTATCCCACTCTAAGGGTGATAGTACCTCAGCAACAATCAAAGCAAAGCTATTCGAGATTACTTCTTTATGAGATGTAAGAGAGGGGAGAAAGAGATCCACTAACCGTTGTCTTCCACTAATGATTGATCCAATCTTCTCTCTTTGTTGCTTGCTCCCAGCTCCTTGCTCTTTCACTGGCCCAGCTACACCAAGATCCTGCAAAATGACAAGAGAGGGAAACTACAAGAAGCATACATTCATAATTGATTCAAGGATTAGAATAAATCAAATATACAAGTATCAATACGCCATTGAGACACATGCATATAGAAGAACTTCAAATGCTTTATTAATGGAAGAAGTAAAGTTCAGGAAGTGATACAACCATAAAAGGCCCAATCCAGCACCACCTCCCAGTAGAAAGAAATCTCCTCTTCACCTCCTTCAAGCAAATCACCCAATAGTTCTATACTCAAACCAACAGCACTTCCTTACATTCACAAGATTCCAGCCTCCCTAGACCTCATGAGACAGCTCTATATATAGGAGATTTGGAGGGAGGATGAGTCAGCTTGAGCTTGGCATGGAGCTGACTAGTGTCCTCTCCCACTTCAGTTATTCTTCAGTTCTTGAGTCCACTTGGAGGTTCTTGCTTCCACTTAGAGATCTAGACCCTCTTACTCATCACTAGGCGAATTCCCTGATCCAAGTGTCATTTTGGAAGCTTCCTGGGCATTGACACCTTGAGGAATGGCTGTGCCACTTGGCCAAACTCGCCCAGTGCAGGTAGCCTTCTTTGCAGTTGACATTCAGCGCAGGTACAGAGTGGAGCAGTTGACATTCAGCGCAGATGCTCAGTGGAGCAGTTGACATGATCCAGAATTAGCTTGTTTTTGAGTGTTTTTAGGTGGAGAACTGATATTTAGTGCTGTGGTTTGCTGACCTTGTTCCTCTAGGGGTAGGAACAACATGTTTAGGGACTTTGGATCCCTTAGATTATTGAAATTTCATGCTTCATGCTGTAAGGCACAAAAATGTCTATAACACACCATAATGATAGTAGGACCTATAACACCTCGGGTAGCATTAGGGATGAGAACACAAGTGCGAGTACCACCAAGAAGTTCTCAACAAGTTCACTCTTACTCCCACAAACATAATACAACTAATAAAACTCCTTCTTATTCATACATGTCCTTCTCGAGGAATTGACTAAGACAGTTTGTGCTTTGCTTGAACCCTTGGATTTTTTTTTTGTTGGCTGAGAGCCACTGTCGTGTTATAACTAGGAACTATTGAGAAACACTTCAGAAATGGGATCTGTTCTTTTTAAGTGAGTGACTCCTAAGCAGGTTACCTCCTCAGACTTTGAATCTGACTCAAAGGTGGTTGGATGTAAGAAAGAATACCAGTTTAGTCAGCCTATGGTTGGATGGAGAGTTGAAGTGCCACTCTCAATTGCCGGCCACCACCTTCATAATATAAGTTCCTACTTGTGTCACTATCTCAATGAAATTTAAATGTCTATTGTTATGTCTATGCAACTTGTGTTGTTGATGGGGAAAGTGTATTCTTGTGTATTATGATAATATTGAAGCCTTTTCATGCTTGTGGGGTAAGGGTATTTGGATCCCTATTTTCAATGGTTACTTCTCTATAATGAAATGACGTGTATTATATGCCCCTATGTTGTTGAGTTATTTAAAGTAATCACGTCTCTCTCTCTCTCTCTCTCTCTCTCTCTCTCTCTCTCTCTATATATATATATATATATATATATATATATGCACACACACACGCACACATATATATATGTATATGTATATGTATACATATGCATATGGATATGCATATATGTATACGTATACGTATACATATACATATACATATACATATACATATATAGATAGATATATATCTATATATATCTATATATATATATATATATATATATATATATATATATATATATATATATATATATATATATATATATATATATATATATATATATATATATATATATATATATATATATATGAAAGGGAGGCGGAAAATTGCTATCATAATACTGAGGGATTGATATGCCTATGTGTTGAGTTCCCTCGGTAATATACTAATTGGTATTGGTAGGTTGTTAAGATGTATAACCTTGCACTAAAATTCACATTAATGTCTCTATACCATGGAGGCTTTGGAACCATAGCCTTTGTGTATGAGAGTAGTAGGCTCTCTACTATCAATGAATCTTAGGTGTGCTAGCCCTGAATCCATCTAAGTGTCAAAAGGAATACTTGTATGTGGACGTGTGTGTATATATATATATCTATGTATGCATGACATTCCATGGATGTTTTAGAGGCCTTAACTCTTATTTATATGTGAATGAGAAGGGAAGGGGTGAGAAACAAAGTGTTTCCCATAAATAGGTGGAAGACATTTATGCCACATAGTGAGCCCTGGAGGGTGTCATCTCTGTATGGGTTCTGCCGAGAGTGAATGGGGTGAGATTATACGGAGGTCTAATGGCCAAGATTCTCCATAATGCCTAAGTATTATAATGAGAAAAAAATTTCTTTACCTGTAGAGCTAGACCTTGTTGGGTCCCAGGAAGGGTTCAGGTGGTAGAATGATGTTGAAAGGTGATGATGTGGTGGGTGGGTGATGTGTCATATGGAAAGTAGAATGTCCATTTTGGAGGATCAAGTGGCTAGAAATCGAGTGACATGTGGTGTCCTCAAGAAGGTCCATGTAGCTGGTATGACACTAGCATGACATTGATGTGATACCTCGAGACTTTGGGAGGTAAAAGAGGAGAGTCGTAAGAGGAAGCAAGGATTCATAGCGGCTGGGGGATGGGAAATATTACTGGAACTTGCTGGGAAATTGTATGTCTCGAGACCTTAGACCTTAGGGTTCGTTGTCATGTATATGTGTGGTGGAGGAAGCCGAGATTGACAGAGGCTATGGGATAGGAAGTATCCATAACACTTGACAATAATATGTATGTTGGAGGTTCGTGGAACTGGGAGGTTTCCCTCTGTGGTAATTCATGTACTAGAGGTGAATGTGATTAATGGGTTTGGGGAACAAGAGTAGTTCCTAATAGTTCCCTTAAAATATAACACTATTACTACCAGGTTGTTAAGTCGTGTAACATCACACTAAGCTTCATAGTCATGGCTCTATACCACATGGAGGCTATGGAATCATAACGTTTGCATATGAGAGCAGTAGGATATCTACTAATAATGTAACTCATAAGGCTTAGCCCCAAAATTGTCTAGGTCAAATGGAATCCTTATATATCTATATATATATATATATATATATATATATATATATATATATATATATATATATATATATATATATATATATATATATATATATATATATATATATATATATATATCTGTGTCTGTATATCTATGTATGTATGTATGTATGCACGCATTCATGCATGTATGTATGTATGTATTCAAGCTGTGACCCTTTCGGAGGTCTTAACTCTTCTTTGGATGTTGGCAAGAAGGGTGGTTGTAAGAGATGGAGTATTTCCTTTCATTAGGTGGAAGACATTTCGATCGTACAACAGGTCCCCTATGGTGTAATCCCTATACAGGCTCTACCAAAGGGGAGTGGGGAAAGATTACATGGAGGGACAAAGGCTGGGCTCCTCCATAATTCCTATGTATTGTAATCGGGAAAATGTTGCTTACCTGCAGAGCTAGACCTCGATGGGACCCAAGATGGGCTGAGGTCGTAGAATAACGTTGAAAGGTGATGAAGTGGCATGAAACTTTGTAGGTGCAATGACCCTTTTGGAGGGCCAACTAGCTAGAAATCATGTGACATGTGGTTGGTATGATACCAACATGATGTAACTTCATTACCTTAGGACCTCGGAAGGTAATAGGGGAGAGTCATAACAGGAAGAAAAAATTGATAGAGCCCAGGGGATGGGAAATCTTCCCAGCACCTGACAAGAATTTGTAAGTCTAAGGACCTCATATCTTGGGGTTCCTTGTTGTGTCTATGTGTGCTGGAAAAACATGAGGTTAAGAGAGACTGGGGGATGAGAAGTGCCCCCAACACTTGAAAATAATATTTATTTCATGGGGTGATGGATCTAGGAGGTTTCTCTTTGTGGTAATGCATGTGTTAGAGGTGGTTGTGGTTGATGGAGTTGGGGAATAAGAATAGTTCCCAATAGTTCCATTAAGAATATAATAGTAGTACTCCTAGGTTGTTAAGTTGTGTAACCTCATCCTGAGATTTGTAATCAAGTCTCTATACCATGGAGGTTGTTAAATCATATCATTTTAATATAAGAGCAGTAGGATCTCTATTATTAATGCATCTTAGGAGGGTTAGCCTCAAATCGGTCTAAGTGTCAAAACGAATCCCCATTTATGGATGTGTGTGAGAATGTATATGTATGTATTTAGTCACACTGCGGCCCTTTGGGAGGCCTTAACTCTTCATTTTATGCCAATAAGAAGGGTGGGGATGAGAGATTGATTATTTCTTATCAGTAGGTGGAATAAAATTAAATTCCATTACAGACCCCAAGGGTGTCATCCCCATATGGGTTTTGCGAAGAGGGAGTTGGGTGAGATTATGTGAGGGGTTGAAGGTCAGGCTTCTCCATAATTCTTGATGAGCCTTGGTATTGCACCAAGAATGTTGCAACTCTCAAGAGCTCATCAACTCAAATTATCAACCTCGGGGTCATACAAACTTCGAGGTGATAGTTTTATATGCACAACAGATGGGATTCCAGTCATGTCACCCTCAGTTATGACATTTGATCAAAAAGTGCTCAGAGACCATTCCTTCTACTCAATTAGAAGGAAAGCTTGATAAAAGGAAAAATTTGAAATTTCTTCTAAGTATGAAAATAGAAATTCCATTGACTCAACTTGTAAAACCCTAATTACTCAATTCATGAAAAGATAAAGGCCAACATATTGGAAAAAATGAATCTATGTTATCTTGCAGAATTTATCACACTACCTCATCTACTTGCAGAAAAAAAAAACTCATCTATGTTGCATAATTCATCAAACTACCAATCAAAATCATAGGCACCATCTCTGTAGGTCATACTTGCTCATAAATTAATAACCTGTTTGCATGATAAAGAAACTAACTCTATTATTTTTTTGCATTGAAAACAAGGAAGGTTTCGAGTGGCCTATGAGGCTTTCTTGATGATATTATCATACCTAGAGGTCATTATACATCTATTCTAGGTAAAAATTACAATGTGGGTTGAAAATAATGAAGAAAAAGGTTGCTACAGGTTTGCTACACGCATGCTTGTAATGTTACAAGAAGGCATCCGAGTGGTTTTTGGAGGTAAAAACGTTGGCTTGAGAGTATAGAGAGGTGAATAGTAGTTGGATAAAATGAAATAAGGTTGGTTTGAGCCCGTAGACAACCTCAGGACCTCTTGGAGGTCTGTCTTTCTCTAGGATGAGTGATCTCGGTGACCTAGAGAGAATAGCTTATAAAACAGGGTTTTTGGGACAAATCTTGGAGGTGGAGGGAGGTGAAAGAACTTAGGATGGAAGTGATGAAGCTTCCCTTCCATGTACATTAATCAACCCTGCAATCAATCACTTGCATGCATCCATTTATCATTTTCAAAATGAAATAAATTATGATGGAAAATATGAGTTGAATTTAAATGACATCTAATTCATGCAAACCACTCATCTACTCACAAAACTAGCTTATAAACTACAGAAAGAAAATGTAAAATAGGACAACCAGTACTAATATATTTCCAAGAAACCATAAAAGCAGTCCTTTTGGGCTGTGGTTGTAAATCCTTCCACTCATTGTCCCACAAGAGAGGTGATGTAGAGGTTGCAACCGCAGGATTTTATAGGTTAACCTCTACTGAAATGCAAGAAACTATGAACAACTTAGAATAAAGAAGAAAAATAAATACAAGAAGAGGGACCAAAGCCTTTGGGTTGGGCCCAAACCCAAGGGCGTCAACCCTCTAAAACTAACTCAAATGCAGCATAAAATCCAACTTCACATTATCAAAAGTGTAGGTCTAATACATCCCATAAAAGTTGAAAGTAACAATGTCAATGCTTCGAGCTCAATAGCTACACCTAGCTGATGAGCCTCATCATTGGGTAACTATATGGACCTTAATCCACCTCCTAGCTTAGTCAAATCAAATCGTCTCATAATTTATTACATATTTTGATTATATTTTTTTTAATGAGATGAGTCAAGGTGAAATATTATGCCTAGTGGACTAATGTGCATTGATTGCATTTTAATGAGAGAAAATCATGGAATTTTGGCTAATTAAGGGCTGAAACTCAAATGAGACAAGGAAGAGAGATTGTAGGAGGTAAATCCTCCTCATTTACGCGTCCCTCATTTGAATATCCCTCCATCAATAACACTAGCTCGGAGTACAAGCAACCAAGTCATGGAGATCAAAAGGAAACCAAGAACGTGATAACTAAAGAGCTAGTTTATCTTGAGTTTGGGAGACGAACCTCCCTAGATTTAAGGAATTTGTTGGAGACTTCAGTTATATAAATAAATATGCCTAGAGCCTCATTAGGATTTGAATTTTTTCTGTAAAAAAAACTAGTCATTTTCGAGTTCACGACTTGTGGAAGACATTGTTATGTAATTTTCTGTTTTCATAATGAGAATGACAAATTCCTTAACCCAACGTTGAGTTAACTCAGAGAGCTGAAGCTCTTGGGTTAGGGGCCAACCCTACTAGAATAGGCTCCTCTTCCTTTGTTTGTATTCTTAGATTGAATTCATAGATTAATGGTTGAATTGTCTTTAGAATTATTTCACTACAAGTAGTGTAGATTTGATTAGTTTGCTTCCATTTGTGCTTTTCTTTAGCAGTAGTTTAGAAGAGATAAAGGAACATAAAAAAGATGTCAATAGGTGGTTTTGGCCTCACTCCTTCCTTCAGGGATCATGGTTTGAGGAATGAACTTCTATGCAACCCCAAAAAGACAAAAATGTACTTTCTCATGGAATTTAGGGTTTTATGTACTTGGGCCAGCATTGGATCATTTTACAAGAGTAGGATTTAGTTATCGTTTCATCCATCTTGAGTATTACATTATATCTCATTAATGTTCCATCTTATTCTTCAATTTCTCCTCTTGCATGAAGTAGGCAGCTAGCTCATGAAATTCTACTTTCCTTAGATAATTGAAATTCTTCTTGTTTGTATGATTTTTGGGTAAATGTCAATGTTTGATGCAATGCAAGTGTTTCAGAAGTCTAGAGAGATTTCATAGTCAGAAACCTCATTCCAACATCATCCATCCATGATCATTCTTTTCATTCACTAAAACCCTCACCAATTTCATCATTTCACAGGGAAAATTCTCCAATCTTGTTGAGAAAATCCAACCATCTCCCAACCTTGGTTTTGACTTCTGAAGTGGTCCTAGGCACTCCCTTGCCTCATTCCATGCACCAACCACCTTCCCTGAACCTTCCATCACCTTCAACACCCATCCTTTTTCTCTCGCCTGTATCATATAGAAATACAGGGGATCTTGTAGGTTTTTAGGACATCCTGTAGAACCCATTAGGACATCATGTAGGTTTTCCTGTAGTGGCTTTTTTTGAGGCTGAATCGAGGAAAAAACCTCTATGAAGCTAGGAAAGGACCCATACTGGTCTCCCAAACATTCTAGCCATTCACCATCATCACTAAGCCACCTGCCACATCACCAAAAGAGATTTTCTTTCACATAAAAAAGACAAAAAGAAAAACAGAATCAATTTATTCATTTACATGCACAAAAGTAGAATGTTTGATGCTTTGAATTTGCATTATTAGGAAAGTAGATTTGCATACATGCTAACTTAGCATTATTTTGAAGCATAGCCTCTTAGCAGTTAGTTAGAAAACGGTGTGTTTTAGCATTTGATTTTAGTCTTCTTCCTTATTGTAGTAGACAAGCTTTCTCTTAGAGTAGATTTCTCTTTCCCTCATTGGTAATCAAGATTATTCTGAATCCATAGAAGTCTGGTTTGAAAAACCTTAGTGGTCTATCGCCAGCTTAGCAGTGATAATGAGAATACCCATCACATTTACTTGTGTATACATCATTCTCACCTCCAATTTTGTATGAACCCCGGGTTGATAAAGTAAAGTTGGTCGCCCCAGGAGTTGCAACATTCTTGTTGCAATACTGGTGCTCATCACTTTTTGGCACCGTTGCCGGGGAGGTGTCTCAGTAATATGTGATTAATTATTTCTTTCTTCCATTTCTTGTCTCTGATATTCTACTATTAGTTTCATTTCTGCAAAAGTAATTTAGTATGCTCTCTTTTCCATTCTGTATTCTTTGCTTTCCTTTCCATTCTACAAGTAAGATTTCATTAAAGCATCTAGTTTTCATTCAGTAGGAAATTTCAATTCTGCAACTATTTTCAAATCTTGAAAAAAACACAAAACAAAACAAAAATACTTCTTTCATGCCTCGTAGGAATAGGGCTAACTTAAGGAAAAATTTTCCAAATACCCCCACTATTTCAAACAGCCAAACTTCCCTCTTCTTCAGTGGTTGTGAATCGGAGGAACCCTTAGGTGAACAAATAGAGATATTTGAAGAGCCTACAAGGGGAGAAGAAGAAGAAGAAACCATTCCAACTGACCCAATGGCTGAAAATAGGAATGACAAAGGAAATAGAGAAATAGTTGAGGGTGCCCTCCCCATCAGGGAAACCAATGGGGATACCAAGATGAAGAATATAAGCCCCTCTGCCCTTCCTCATTTCCATGGCCTGACCTCAGAAAATCAAGACACTTTCTTGTTTGAGTTTGTTGTCATATGCATAACCTATGGTTACACCAATGATGAGGAGAATTTGAAACTATTCCCATCCACTCTCAAGTATGCATCTTTGTGTTGGTTCATGGGTTTACCTAGGGATAGCATCACAACTTTGGCTCAGATGTAGCAAGCCTTCAACAACAAGTATCGACACTATTGCAGGTCTAAAGGCACTAAAGAGGAAATTTTTAGGATGACCTTAGGGCAAGATGAATCCCTAGAGGATTATGAAGAAAGTTTCCAGCTTAGCTACAAAAGGGCCAGGTGCACACTTGACCCTGAGTCACTGAAGCTAGTCCTGCTTGGAGTCGTAAGGGAAGATCTTTTGGATACCCTAAACCTGTTAGCAAGAGGGTATGTCTACTAGCTACCCTATGAATATATCAAGACTATCTTTAGAAACCATTTAGGGAAGCTAGGAAAATGGGTAGGGGTAGTCAACCTATGTTCAGTCCATCCTCTTCCAATATATCCATCAAGGGTGAAATTGGAAACATGCTAGAAGATTTCAAGAGTGAGATGCTGCAAATCCTTCCCTACAGATGGACATTATGAAAATTAAGAGAAAACAGGAGGAAGCAAAGAGATCCTTAGCCATTTTCTGCCCTAGATTGACAAGGAAGCACCCTAGGAATGAATGTACATTAAAAGTATACTCAGTCTATGAAGAAAACCTCTCCACAGACAAGTTCCCTTTGCTATCTGGACTAAAAGTTGTATATCAGGGAGCTAAAGGGGTGACTGAACAACTCTGTTACATAAATCAAAGTAGACCTCATGAGCCTTGCCCATAACAATGGGGCATGCAAGGGAAATCCCATGCATATTACAATCCCAACCAAACCACATCCATGCCCTCTTGGGGCCCCCCTGCTCATCCTTCCTAGTTGACACCTCCTCCTTCGTCCTTTGCACCTCAGTATCATTCCCAGTTGACCAGTCATTTCAACTATATGCTCCATCACAGCCTCAGTGGAATGCACCACCCCAGGGGTGGAGGCCCCCATACAACAATGCTCCAGCTTTATTGCCTTCACCACCTGCTTAACCACAACTTTTACACTCTTCTCCACCTAAACAACCCTAGATGCCTACAAAGCCAAATCTGAACCCGAACAACAGACATGCACAACAAGTATATAGTGGAGAGACATCATATCTTGCTTATGCTATGGAGATTCAGGAAATCAACCTGAGATATGGGAGAGTACTCCTGGACAACCAACCTCTACCTCCACCTAGGGAGAGTGAGGAAGAAAGAGAGGAAAGAATGCCTAAAGTAAATCCACCACCCTTTCCTAAGAGATTAACTCAACCAATCCAGCCTACCCCAGAAGAGACTGAACTTCTAGGAGAATTTAAAAATCTATGTGTCAAAATTCCACTTCTCCAAGCTATAAAAGATGTACCTATTTACAACAAGTTGATTAAGGATAAGTGCTTCAAACATCCAGGGAGGAAAAAAAGAGATGCCCCTACCATTAATGTCATTGGACAGCTATTCGACTGAATGCTCGGGCAGATAATTTGTATAAAGTATTTGGACCCTAGAATCCCTGTAGTAGATGTGCACATCAGTGGTACCATTGTCCCACACACTTTGATTGATCTTGGGGCTGTCATTAATGTGATGACCAAGGACACCATGCTCAAGCTCAACCTCCAGGGTTCATTGAGAAAGACCACAACAATCTTGCAACTTGCAGACTATTCCACAGTGACCCCTGAGGGGATTGTGGAGGATCTGATGGTCTCCATTGATTCTTGGGAGTACCCTGTAGATTTCCTAGTTCTCCAGCCTAAGGTCAAGCTTACTAGTTACCCTCTCATCCTTGGGAGGCCTTGGTTAGCCACTATCGATGCCTACATTAGCTGCAAGGTTGGAAATATGACTATAAAAAATGGGCATATGTCCAATTAGTTAGTCCTGTACCCTCCTACTCAGCCATCTCTAGAACATGACTTACCTTTATGGCTGGAAGAGGAGGAAGAAGATGAATTTTATTCAACCGAACTCTATACCTTAGAAACAACCATGGGAGGTGGAAAACCGGATGAAGATTATTTGATTGAACACATACTCCAAAGTCCAACTCCCAACACATTGTCCTTAGAATAAGTAGTAAAGGAAACCCGGAACAACCATCAGATTGATTTATGATTAGTTAATTCAAACCCTATCCATGTCAAAACCATAGAATTCGGCCGTGAGAGAACTTTGAAAATCAATGCATCTCTTTCTGTTCACCAAGAATAAAATGTAGAGATTCCCACTCTAGATAACCTGATAATGCAATATACTAAAGAAAAATACTTGATCTACTTCTACAAATAAACTTGCGGAAGCTTAATCGATTTTGAGCAAGATCAAATAGAACAAATATAATAGAGAATGAGAAATCAATCACACATGAACACAAAAGAATACTCTGGGTAAAGCCTCTGCTAAAAACTTGATCTCTGTATTATAATACAAGTGGAAATATGTCCGGATTACACAAAGCTTTAGCTCACAAGCTATCCAGCTCTCAGTACAATCCCTTAATCTAGCTCAAATATTGAAAAGACACAAGATATGTCTTCCTCCAATCCTCCAAGCCTCCTATTTCCTTGCGCAATTTCTTTTGGGGTCCAATGCTACCACCCGTGTGAATTGGCCTCATCACACACTCATCAAACTCAGAAGTAACTGCACAATCTCCAAGGAATGAATTCCTTCTGCATGCAAGATATATCCTCAATGGAATATTCTTGCAATTGATAGTACATTGTCCCATCATTTGATCTCAATTGGGTCTCTGACTAAACTGACATGCATGAGTTATTTATGAGAAAATATTCAGTTATCTAAAGTGTGAAGTGCAGTAGTTACATGCATGCATGCATTAACTAACTGAACTCACAATCAGTTCCACAAACTATTGGGACTAATCTAACTAGACTTAACTCAGTTAATTTGAGCTAATTAATTACAACTCAAAGTACAACTCATCCTAATCTCCTTTAATCGAGGGATAACTTCCTCAATCAAAGGGGAAATTGTTGCATGTCTTCACATAGACTTCATGTTTGATTTTCTACAACTAATTAACTCAAGATGAATTAATTAATTATTTTACAAACAGCTGCTAATACCAATTCGAATTTTAATTCTCAATTTTAGTTTAGGGACTAACTAAAATTAGAATGTATCCCGAAATGCTATTTATAGCAGTGCTATTTTTTGCACTTCTATTTTCAGCATTTCTTGTTTCTATTTTGAACACTCCCTCTCAACAAGAAAGGTATTGTCAGTCACCCCAATCCTGTCTCTGTGGAACTCGAACTTGCATTTTGACAATGCGTTAGTCAAAATATTTGCATCCTGTTCCTCGGTCAAAACATATAGCAACAACATGATCCTCTTCACCACATAGTCTCAAAGATGATGATACATGATATCTATGTGCTTGGACCTGTCATGAAATACTAGATTCTCAGAGAGTTCGATACAACTCTGATTATCGTAGTAGATCACAGTTGGATCCATCCTCTGAACAAACAATCCCACTAGAATCTTCCACATCCAAATGGCCTCGGATGCTGCCTGACTAGCAGCCATGTATTCAACCTCTGCTGAGCTAAGTGCAACTGACCTTTCTTTCTTATTGTACCAGGAAATTGTAGTTGAACCAAGGTTGAAGATTCCTCTAGAAGTTCTCTTTCGGTCGGATGGACTCCCTGCCCAATCTGCATCTATGAAGCCCTGAAGTTTCACTCCCTCTATCCGTCTATACCATAATCCATACTGAGATGTGCCACTGAGGTATCTCAGCACATGCTTCGCTGCCTTCCAAAACAACTTGGTAGGCTGAACCATAGCTTGACTTAGCTGGTTCACCGTAAAGCATAAGTCTGGTCATGTGTTCACTAGATTCATCAATGAACCCATAAGCTACCGATAAACAATAGCAGCTAATACCTCACCTGAAGTAGCATCCTCCTTCCTCCAGTTACCAGCTAGAGGATTCTGCATGGGCTTGCACTTCTCCATGTGGAACCACTTGATTATCTCATTGGCATACTTGCCTTGAGACACAAATACTTGCCCATCTTTTTGCCACACTTCCATGCGTAGAAAGTAGTGAATAAGACCCATGTCTTTCATCTCGAACTCTCTTTCAAGGTCCTCCTTGCAAGACTTGATCAATTGATCGTCACCTGTCAAAATTAGATCATCCACATAAAGAACAATTATCAATGGCTTACCTTCTACCATGATGTGGTAAAGGTTCGCATCTGCTTCACTTTTGGTGAAGCCCAACTCGGTGAAATAGTTGTCGATCTTGGTGTACCAAGCATGAGGTGCTTGCTTCAGCCCGTACAAAGCCCTCTTGAGTCGAAACACATGCGACTCATGATCAAAGGTCTCAAAACCTCTTGGCTACTCAATGTACACCTCTTCCTCAACCTTCCCATTGAGGAACACAATCTTCACATCCATATGATGGATCTTCCAACCCATCTGAGCTGATAGTGCCAACATCGATCTGATAGATGAGTACTTTGCTACAGGAGCAAAAGTCTCATCGTAGTTGATCCCCTCAACCTGTGAGAAACCACGACAACAAACCTTGCCTTATGTTTCTCAACACTATCAACAGTTGCTTGCTTTACCTTGTAAAGCCATTGAGAACTAACCACTGACTTGTCCTGAGGCCTTGGGACAACATCCCACACACTGTTCCGAATGATAGAGTCGTACTCCTTTACCATAGTATCAACCCAGACTGGTTGCTGCACTACTCCCTCGAAAGAAGAAGGTTCAGACTCTACACACTCCCCAACCAGGGCCATATTACCAGTGTACCACTCGGGTGACCTCCTATGTTTGCACTGAGAAGATGGATGTCCCACATTCTCTCGCGCATCAATCATCAACCTGTAAGCCTCCCTTGAGCGTCTGCACCCATCTCTAGAAGGCTCAGCATGAGTGGATGTCTCCAGACCCGGATCCTCTGCATGTGGCTGCTGCGCATTAGTCTAAGGCTCCTCCTCCTTAAGAACTAAAATTTCCTCCTTTGCATGGAACTTGAGCTCCCTCTCAAGTGATACTCACATTGCTTTCTGCTCGTCAAACTTCAGATCTCTGCATACCACTGTCCTCTGACTGGTAGGCAGGAACACCTGATAGTTGTGGGGTGTATCAGTGTGCCCCACAAGTATCCCCAACTCAGCTGTTGGATCTAGCTTCTTCCAGGCATGTTTGGTCACATGGAAATAAACCGATGATCCAAAGATCCTGAAGTGACTCACATCTGGTTGCTTCCTGGAAAAGGCTTCCATTGGTGTCTTCATCCCCAGTATACGATGCAGGCTTCTGTTCTGCAAGTATACTGGTAAGCACTAGTATTGTAGTAATAATGCCGCAACTCCTAGGCTTACCACATTTTGGCGTCGTTGCCAGGGAGAAGTACTTATTACCCTTTATGGATATTTTCGGTGATGAGTACTGGGCTGGCAAGGTATACGTTGGCCATATTCGGACCGTTGGTCCCCACCTGCTTTTTCATCATGGCCCCTCCTCATAATCATCCCTCATTATTGCATCATAGTTCACACTTCCTCCACTACCTATCCTTGGCATCTTGTGTTGGAGTTGATTGACGTGTGGGTGACATCTCGGATGAGTGGAGTCAACTAGATGAAGGTGGCCAAGTTAACTGGCCACCTTTTCCTCATTCAACCTCAACCATCTCATTGCTTTTGCATGACTTCTAATTACACAAATGCAAACAGAGGAGTGACTTAGTTACTTACTTGTGATCCGAGTGTATTTGTTGTGAGGTGTTGTGGCTCTCTCTGATGCATGCCTTCATTCTTCTTTTTACATGCTTTCTGCTTGCTGATGTGTGGTTGTGTGCTTGTACAGGTTCTTTTCTGGCTAGATCTGAGCTTCAGGTGCCTTTTCAACCTTCATGTTTGCACTCTCTTGCTGTTGGTGCTAGATTTCTATGCGATCAGCTGCTACAGGAAATCCTACAAGAGCTCTTGTAGCTGCTTCTCCCCTTGAAAATTCAGCTTCTTCCCTATGCTTGGAGCTCGAGGATGATTCTAGAGGTGTAGATAAAGATGGAGAGGTAGTAGGTAGGCTTCAGGTGAGGTTGATGGTGCTTTTTCCTCTCATTTTTTTTTTTTTTCTTAAAAAATTGAAAAAACTGTTTTTCTGTGTTTTTCTTGTACAGGAAGAAAAATGATGCTTGGGGTGTGATGCAGGTTTGGAAATGATGGAAAGGAGGTTTGAAGATTGTAGGAGGGCTTATAGGTTCTTCATGAAGCTTCTTTGTCCCTCAAACTGCCTTCTGTAGCCACTTCTGGCTCTCTGTAATTCCTACAGGAGCCTCCTGTAGAAAACACAGTTTTTGAAAAAGAGGTACAGTGGGGTGAAAGAAATGCCAAAAATGATGGAGGAAGGTGTGGAGAAGATGAGATGGGTGTTGTTATGAATGTCAGGGTCCCCTTGGCACCTTCTTCTACTCCCTGTAGTCCTCCTGCAAACCTGCAATGCAACAAAAATTCATTTTCTTTTTCTCTTTTTTCTTTTTTTTTTTGAAAAACAACTAGGGTGCCTCAGAGAGGTTTTCACCCTAATTGCCTACCCTGGGCGCCTCCAAGGGAGGTTTTCACCCAGGGATCTTATTCTTTTTTCTCTCATTTTTATTTTGACATCACTGGGCTGCCTTAGAAGAGGTTTTCAACCCAACCCAATGATGGGACTCAAGCGCCTCATGGAGGTTTTCACTTGAGTCATTATTATTTTTTTTTTTGCCTTTCTTCAGTGAGTGGGTGAAGTGGAAGCTAAGACATGCTCCACTACCATCACTGTTTTATTCAGATCTTCAATAAACTCTCACTTGGAGAGGGGTTTCTTGTAGACTTTCAACCGATGTCCATTTACAAGCATGGGGATGGCTTCATCAACAATGGTTCTGATATGAACTAAACCATTGTCATTGCATTTCGCCACAGTGTAGGGTCCCAGCCATCTTGTCCTCAGCTTGCCTTTGGAATCCTTGTATCTTGAATCATAGAGTAGTGCCCAATCTCCCTCTTGGAATTGCTTCTCCTTGATATTTTTGTCATGCCATATCTTTCTCTGAAGCTGAACTACCTCTGTATGGAGAAGGGCTTGCAATCTGTATTCATCCAATCCATTGATCTGAAGGAATCTGTCCTTCTATGCATGGCTGAGGTCTAGGTCCAACTGAGCTGCCATCCTTATTGTATTGAAATCAAATTCTATTGACAGCAAAGCCTTCTTCCCATACACCAGTTCATAGGGCGTGAACCCGGTGGTGGACTTCCATGTTGTGTTGTAGGCCCAAGTGGCCTCAACTAATCTGTTTACCCAGTCTTTTCTGTTGCTGCTCACTACCTTAGTTAGGATCCCTTCCAATGCTCTGTTAGTGACCTCCACTTTCCCATTGGCTTGTGGATGGTAAGGGGTGGAAGTTCTGTGCTTGATCTTATGATGTGTGAGCAGGTCTTCAATCAGATTGGAACTGAACTGACTGCCTTGATCTGTGACCAACTCTCTCGGATACCCAAACTTGTAGAATATTTTTCTCTCAAAAACTCAGCTATTTTTTCCTCTGTCACTGCTTTCATGGCTTTTGTCTCTGCCCACTTTGTTAGGTAGTCAGTGCACATAATGATGTATTGTTTCTGCTTTGAAGGAGGGCTGATAGGCCCCACAAAGTCCATGCCCCAATTCTCAAATGGCTCAAAGGTCACTTGAGGTTGCAGGGGCATCTCATCCTTTAGAGTATGTTTCCCCATCCTTTGACACCGATCACACTAGCTTGTGTATCTCCTCACATCTTGATGAAGAGTGGGCCAGTAGTAGCCTGCTTGCAATATCTTGAAGGAAGTTATTTTTGCTACAAAATGACCTCCACAAGGCCCATCATGACAGGTCAGGAGGATGTCAAATACTTCCTCCTCCCTTAAACATCCTCTCAAGATTTGATCTAGGCCAAGTTTGAAGAGATTTCCTCCAATCCAGGTGAAAGGGGCACTTTTCCTTACTATCCTGCTCTTCTCTATTGAGGACAGGTGTGGTGGGAACTGTGCTGAAACCAAGTAGTTTGCTATATTAGCAAACCATGGAGAGAGTACTAATATAGCAAATAGGTGTTCATCTCGCATTTGGTCATCCACCATTCCTTCTTCACCTGTAGGAAAATTACTCTAGAGAAAAAGTTAGCAACAACATTCTCTTTACCAGGCTTATCAATAATTGTCAAATCAAACTGGTGCAGTAAAAGCAACCATCCAATAATGCGAGCATTTATATCTTGTTTGTTCATTAAATATCTAATTTCAGCATGATCAGTGTGCACAAAGGTTTGATAGCCTGTGATATAATGTCTGAATTTGTTTAAGGAATGCACGACAACTAGGAGTTCCTTCTCGGTCACTGTATAGTTTAACTCTGCCTTCAACAAGTTCTTGCTTATAAAGTATATGGCATAAGGTAACTTTTCATCAACTTGTCCTAAGGCTACTCCTATCGCTTTGTTCGAGGCATATGTATGAATGTGAAATGGTAGGGCCTAGTTTGGGCCTCTGAGAATTGGGGCAGTCACTAGCTTGCTCTTCAAGGTATCTAGGGCTTCTTGACAGTTTTCCGACCATATGAACTCAACATCTTTGCCTAGGAGGCTAAACAAAGGAGAGGCTATCTTGCTGAAGTCTTTAATGAATCTTCTGTAATATCCGGTTAAGCCTAGGAAACTTCTAACATCCCTTACCTTTTGAGGAGGTGGGACCCTTTGGATGATGGCAATTTTGTTGGGGTCCACCTGCAGTCCTTGTTGAGATATTGCATGACCTAACACGGTCCCTTTAGTCATAAAAAATTCACATTTTTCCGGACTGAGGGATAGGTTCATCTCAATACACTTGTCTAGAACTTTTCCTAGGTTAGATAAAGCTTTCTGAAAGTCATAGCCATAAGGATTAAAATCATCCATGTATATTTCTACTGCATCATGAACCAGTTCAAAAAACATACTCAATATCGCTCTTTGAAAAGTGGCTGGAGCATTGAAAAACCCAAAAGGAAGGACCCGGTATGCAAAGGTACCCTAAGGACAAGTGAAAGTGGTCTTATCTTGGTCTTCCGGGCTGATTTGAATATGATTGTACCCGCTAAACCCATCTAGGAAGGAGAAAAACATTTTCCCTGCCAGACTGTCTAACACTTGATCTATGAAATGGAAAGGAAAATGGTCCTTTTTAGTGGCTTTGTTCAATTCCCGATAGTCGACACAGATTCTACACTTACCATTTTTCTTTGGCACTAGCACCAAAGTAGATACCCATTCACTGTCATAGATGGGATAGATGAATCTTGCATCAAGAAATTTCTATAGTTCTTCCTTAACAATATCTTTAAGTGTTGGATTCATCCTCCTTTGAGGTTCCCTGACTGGTTTGCAATCTTCCTTGATGTATATACGATGAGTACATATTGAAGGGTGCACTCCCTTCATCTCCTTATAAGTCCAGGCGAAGCCATCTAGATGTTTTCTCAGTAGGATGCACAGTTCCTTCTCCTGGGAAGTAGATAGGGATCGATTGATTTTCAATGTTCCTTCTGGGCCAAACTCTATATTTTTGACACGGGGAGAAGTAGGATCGACCACGCAGAGATCAGCTAAGGGGTTATTTTTGGTTTCTCTTACTATGTCTTTTAATGGTGATACACTGGGAGGTGAATTCTGAATCAAATTTTCAATCATATCATCCTCATCTTGCGGCTTTCCCCCCTTGGAGATTTCTAATGTACAAAGTGGTGCAGAATAAACTTCATCCTCATCTTCCTCCTCCAACCAGAGAGGTAGATCATGTTCTATCAAGGGTTTGGCAGGAGGATATAGGATTAACTGCTTGGACATGTGCCCATTCTTTACAGTCATGTTCCCTGTTCGACAGTTGATGTAGGCGTCGGTTGTAGCCAACCAGGGTTGTCCTAGAATGAGAGGATACCCAGTCAGCTTTGCCTTTGGTTGGAGAACTAATAAATCTGCAAGGTACTCCCATGAATCGATGGAGACCATCACATCTTCCACAATCCCCTCAAGGGTCACTGTGGAGCGGTCTGCTAGTTGTAGCACTGTCGTGGTCTTCCTCAAGGAGCCCTGGAGGTTAAGTTTGAGAATTGTGTCCTTTGTCATCACATTAATGGCAGCTCCTAGATCAGTCAAGGTGTACAGGATCATTGTGCCAATGATGTGGACATCAACTACTGGGATTCCACGGTCTAGATATTTTGGACAGATCACCTGCCCCAACATCAGGTCGAACAATTGTCCTATGACATTGATGGTTGGGGCATCCCTCTTGCGCCTTCCTGGATGCCTAAAGCACTTCTCTTTGATCACCCTATTATAGATATGCACATCTTTTATGGCTTGGAGAAGTGGTATCTTCACACATAAATGTTTCAATTCTCCCAGGAGTTCAATTTCTTCTAGGTTACGTTGGACTATCACAGATAGTCTCTCAGGAAAGGGTGGATTTGCTTTAGGTTCGCTTTCCTCATTATCTCCCTCAACCTCCTTGGGTGGAGGCTAGTGATCTAGGAGAACTTTTGCAGATAGCAAGTTGATTTCTTGAATCTCCACAACATAAGTTAGGCACGATGGTTCCCCACTATACACTTGCTGAGCTGTCTGTTGTTCGGGTTCAGATTTAGCTGGGCAGGCATTTGGGGTTTCTTTGGTGGAGCAGAAGGTAACGGTTATGGTTCCGCAAATGGTGGAGGCAAAAGAGTGGGAAGAGAGTTGTATTGGGGCCTCCACCCCTGATGAGATGCATTCCACTAAGGTTGCGGCTGAACATAGGATTGAAATGAATGGGTGGCTAGTTGGGCATGATATTGAGATGTGAAGGACCAAGGAGGAGGTGTGGACGAGGAAGGATGAGCAGGAGGGCCCCAAGAAGGTATGGAGGGAACTTGGTTGGGGCTATAGTATGTCTGAGATGCCCCTTGCATCCCCTGCTGGTATGGTCTAGGTCCACGCAACCTTCTTTGGTTTATGTAATAAAGTTGTTCAGTGACTCCCTCAGCCCCTTGATATACATCTTTAAGTTCGGGCAAGGAAGGGCAGTTATCTGTAGAATGATTTTCTTCACAGACTGAGCAAACCTCTATAGAGTTCAATGGGCATTCATTCCTAGGATGCCTCCTGGTGCATCTAGGGCAAAAAATGGCCAAAGCCTTCTCTACTTCCTCTTGCTTTCTTTTGATATGTAAGGTATCCGTTTGGATGGAAAGAGTCTACAACATCTCACTCTTGAAGTCTTCCAACATGTTTCCAATTTCACCTTGAATGGATGAATTGGAAGAAGAGGTACTGGCTATGGGTTGACCCCCCTACCATTCTTTCTGGCTTCTCTAGAATGGTTTCTAAAAACAATCTTTATGTCCTCATAGGATTGTTGGTAGATGTCTCCCCCGGCCAGTAGATGGAGGTTTTCTAGAAGGTCTTCCTGAATTCCCCTAAGCAGGACCAACTTCAGAGACTCAGGGTCAAGTGTACACCCGACCCCTTTTGTAACTGAGCTGGAACTTCTCTTCATAGTCTTCCAGGGACTCATCACTTCCCATGGTCATTCGGAATATTTCTTCTTTATTATCTTTTGACCTACAATAGTCTCGATAATTGTTGTTAAAGGCCTGCTACATGTGAGCCCAAGTTGTGATGCTATTTCCAGGTAATCCCATGAACTAGCACGGTGCTGCATCCTTGAGAGTAGAAGGGAATAGTTTCAACTTTTGTTCATCTTCTGCATAGTCATAGGTTCGACACATGACAACAAACTCAAATAAGAAGGAGTCAGGATCTTATGTAGTCAGACCATGGAAGTGAGGTAGGGTGAAGGGCTTGTATTCTTCATTTTGGTGTCGCCATTGGTCTCTTGAATGGGAACGGTACTCTCTATTCTCTCTCCATCCCCCTAGCATTTTTGTTTTTAGCCATTAGCTCCAGAGGAATGTTTTCTTCGTCTTCTTCCCCTATAGGTTATTCAAATATGTCTGGTTGTTCACCTAAGGGTTCTTCTTGATTGTAGCCACCGAAGAAGAGAGAAGGTTGGTTGTGTGAGGCAGTGGGGGTGTTGGGAAAATATTTCCCTGAGTTATCTCTATTCCTACGAGGCATGAAAGGAAATATTTTTGGTTGGTTTTTGTTTCTTTTTCCCCACACTGATAGTACCTATAGAAACTAAAATTGATTGAACAAAAAAAATTGTAACTAACTAAAATGAACTTGCTGAAATGGAAATTTATACAATTGGAAAAGAAAGCAAAGAAATGCATAACTGAAGGAAAAGGAATGACTAGTCTACTTTTGCTTAAATAAACTACTAGCAGAATGTTGCAAGAAGAAATAGAAGAAAGCATTAATCACAAAATACTCTGATGCTTCCCCGGAAATGGCACCAAAAAGTGGTGAGCACCAGTATTGCAACAATAATGATGCGACTCCTAGGCTGCCGAATTTACCCTTATCAACCCGGTAGTTCGTAACAAACTTGGAAGCGTCGGTGCTGTATGCACAAGTACTAGTTCTCACTGTAGGTTGTCACTTGGTTAGCTAGTGCAAGATCACAAGGAGCTCAAGCCAACTTCTATGGATTCCAGAAGAAGCTATATGTGTGATGAAAGGAAAGAAAGATTACTCTACAGATGTTATTCTAACTGCAGAAACGAGAAAGACTGAGATGTAAAGCAAACCTAGTAAACCCTAATTAACCAACTAATTCTACTTTTGCAGAAAGCACTATGAAAACCATGAAAGGAATGCCATTACCTACTCGAGGAATTAAAAAACATCTAACTATGCTATTTCTGGAAGTAAATAAGCAAGAAACATATTTTTGGATTTTTATGTATTTTTATGTGAATTTGACATGCATGTAATTTATTGTGTGTGAGTGTGGCAGCGAATAGGTGGCATTGAAGGGAGGTTTTGGGACTTGAGAGGATGTAGGATGGTGTGGATGGGTCCTAGGAGGTCTCAAGTGGCCTTCTGGATGCTTTTCCCACATTCAGCCTTCAAAAGAAGGCCTACATGAAAATCTACAAGAGGACACAGGAAATCTACAGGAGGAAAACAGGGAATCTACAGGAGGACTACAGGAGGAGGCCGAGAGAAGTTTTCACTGTTTTGAGGGTGTGAGTGTGGGTGAAAAAGGTGTATGAAGGTTGGAAAGAGGTGTTAGGGCTCCTATGGTCTACCACGAACCACCAGGAGAGAGAAATATGATTGTATTTGCACAAGGAGAGAGGAAGAAGTTCTATGGAAATATGCGGGAAACTAGGGCATAATTGAGGTGAGATTTGGGAGACCTATAGGGCACGGATCAGACAAAGGGTGTGATTGGTGATAAACTAGGCTACTTCTAGAAGAGATATGCTACATAGAAATTGACAGTCAACCAAGGAAATCAAGCAAGAAGTGAAATGAATGCATTTAGGAAAAATAGGGTTTTGCATAAAAATGGTCTAAACTATGATCTATGAACGGAAATGCTGAGAAATGTTGTAGGAAAGGAAAGCATGAAAGAAGACTATTGCAAATCAAGAAGTGAGAATGATGAAGAAGATCTAAAGCAAAGAAAAGCTGGACTATTAACCTACTAAAAAGCTGCAAACACTAGAAGTCCTATTAAGGAGGAAAATCTGTGTTTTTGGGGCAGCAACAGAGTCTTTGCCTCAAATCATGGTCCCAGAGGGAGGAAGAGATGCCAAGGCACTATTGCTAGCCTTTTGAATATTTGCTGGTCACTGCTTAACTTGCTACAGAAAGCTCAAATGGAAGCAAACTACTAAATCATCAAGAGCAACCTATTCTTAACCGTAAGAGAAACACATCTAACACCAAACTAATCTACAAACTGAAACAAAGCATACAAATACAAGTAAAGAGGAGCTCGGCTGCTTGAATTGGGCCCTAACCCAAGAGCTTCAGCCATCTGAGGTAACTCAATGCTAGCTCAAAAAGGGTTCCATCTTTCTTATAAAAAAATAGCAAGTTTACATGAAATTATCACAAAATAATAAGCTCGAAATTTGAGCAGAGTTTACATAAGCAAAAATCTGACCCTAGTGAGGCCCTAGGCCTCTCTACTTACACAAATGAAGCTACCAATATCTTCCTTAAAATCAAGAAGGCTTGGCTCCCCAAACTCGAGATAATCATGAGTCATCCTCCACTTGCTCGACTGCCTTCTAGTGCATGATTCAGCTGCTTGTACTCCGAGCTGAATGAAGGGGAATTCGAAGTGAGGAGTAATAAATGAGGGGGATTCCCTCCTATAATTCCTCTCCTCTATCCACTTCGAGTTATTTTTGCCATTTGTCCACTATATCCTTGACTTTGACCTTGAAATCCATCAATAATCTGCATTAAATACATGTTAGACCACATGGCACAATAACTAACTCAACTCACTCTATAAGCATAAATATAACCAGAAAATCATATAATAAGCTAAGAGAATGGTTGATTTGACTAGGTTAGGAGGTAAAATGAGCCCATATAATTACCCATTTATGAGGCTCATCATATACTGCTCTATTGCATGCATCAGCCCACAAATGAAGTGGTAGGCTTTGGTCATGCAACATCGCTCGAGTTGCTCCCATAATCGATCTATTTTTCCTTTCGGCCACCCCATTCTGCTATGGGTTATGGGGTGCTGTCAACTCCCGTTTAATTCCTTCTGCTACGCAGAAGTTCTTAAACTATTGGGAGACATACTCTCCACCATTGTCGCTATGCAAGGACCTTATTTTCTTTTCAGATTCTTTCTCTGCCAAGGCTTTAAACTCACAAAACCTTGAGAAGGTCTGATCCTTCTTCTGCATAATGTAGATCCAGCATCTACGAGAAAAATCATCAATAAAAATAAAATAGTACCTTTGTTTAGCGATGGAGGTTGCAGAGAATGGTCCACACACATCTGTGTGAACTCGCTCCAGGATTGCTACAACTCTATTGTCTCGATCCTGAAAGGAATATTTCACATACTTACCCAAGGTACAACCTTTGCATGTATCCTTCTGCTCCAATTTTCCCTTGGTAAGTCTGGTAGAAATCTGTTGCATGATCTTCAAGGCCCCATGGTGCAAGTGGCCCAATCTTCTATGCCATAGCTCGCCAACATCTTGGATCTGCACCAACTCAGCTTTGGAACTCAATGTAGCACAGTCGTCTACCTCTAGCTTGTAGAGATTGTTTACTCAAATCCCAATCCTCTTATCCTGTTTAGTGCCGATATGCCTCAGGAATACCTTTCCTTTACTAAAGACTACATCATAGCCTTTTTCTTCCAACATAACAATGGACACAAGATTCTTCTTCAGACCCGATACATACCTTACATCAGTTAGGGTGAGAGTAGCTCCATGCTCCCTCTGAAACACAATCGTACCTTCACCTAAAACACGGTACTTTCCATCATCGCCCATCTCGATCCGCATCTGGAGATCCTTCTCCTCCAAGGTACTGAAAAGATTCTTGTCACCAGACATGTGGAAAGAGGCTCCACTGTCCAGGTACCAAACACATCCCACCATGGATGAAACCATGCATGCGATGAGAGAGAAATCCAATTCGAACTATGAGGCCAGTGCCTCACCATCTGATCCCTTCGAGGATCCCTTCTTGGATTTCTTCTATGGACAATTTGTAGCATAATGGCCCACCTCATGATAATGAAAGCATCGCACTTTCGATTTGTCAAACTTCTTCCCACCATGGGAAGAACTGGATTTGGGATGGGACGCCTTCCCTTTCCCTTTCCTCGCCTTACTCGCTAAGGCTAGATTTTCTTCATCATCTTGCTTTGATGAAGATCCATCTCTGGTGCTTCTTCTTATCTCCTCCTGCATTAGATCTGACCAAAGTCGTTCCCAATCTGGCAGTTTCTCTCTTCCATTTACTGAGTCTTGGTAGCTATGCTAGCTCTTAGGAAGACCAAGGAGAGCAAGACTCACCATGTCATCATCAGCTGTCGCGATCCCTAGACTTCCAAGCTCATCCCTGTAGGTGGTGATCGTATTCAGATATGTAGAGATCGTGTCGCCCTTTTCACACTTGATTTTCTGAAGCTTGTCTTTCAGTGCCAGCTTCCTCTGATCGTTGTTGTTTTGATATAGATCATTCAATGTTTTCCACATTGAAAACGATGTCTCCTTCCCATGGAGGCTCGAGACAATGTGGCCTCGAACTCCCTCTAGGAGGATTCTCCTCGCTCTAGCCCCTCATTTCTCCCATTCCGCCAATTCTTGGGCTTTAGCTACTGCAGGCTTGGGGACTTCTTGATCAATGAAGTCCTTTAGACTGTTGTCCTCTAATACCGCTTCCATGCGATCCTTCTAGGCTATATAATTCAAGCCGCCATTAAGGGCATACTCGAGTCTTAAACCATTGAACACCATTGGTGAAATTTGAGATGTGATATGAATTCGAATTCTAAAATTAGGAACTTCAAACTTCGAACTTCTCCCTTCTTTGTATATTGTTCTTCGCTTTGATCACCTTTTCTCTGGTACCATGTAGAAATTCCCACTGTAGATCACTTGATAATGCAATATAGTAAAGGAAAATACTTGATCTACTTCTACAAACAAACTTGCGGAAGCTTAATCGATTTTGAGAAAGATCAAATACAACACATATAATAGAGAATGAGAAATCAATCACACATGAACATAGAAGAATACTCTGGGGAAAGCCTCAGCTAAAAACCTCGATCTCTGTATTATCATGCAAGTGAAAATATGTTTGGAGTACACAAAGCTTTAGCTCACAAGCTATCCATCTCTCAATACAATCCCTTAATCCAACTCACACACTGAATAGACACAAGATATGTCTTCCTCCAATCCTCCAAGCCTCCTATTTCCTTGCATAGTTTCTCCTCGGGTCCAATGCTGCCACCTGTGTGAATTGGCCTCATCACACACTCATCAAACTCAGAAGTAACTGCATAATCTCCAAGGAATGAATTCCTTCTGCATGCAAGAGATATCCTCAATGGAATATTCTTGTAATTGATAGTACACTGTCCCATCATCTGATCTCAACTGGGTCTCTGACTAAACTGACATGTATGAGTTATTTATGAGAGAATATTCAGTTATCTGAAGTACAACAGTCACATGCATGCATGCATTAACTAACTAAACTAACAATTACTTCCACAAACTATTGGAACTAATCTAACTGGACTTATCTCAGTTAACTGAGCTAACTAATTAGAACTCAAAGTACAACTCATCCTGATCTCCTTTAATCAGGGGATAACTTCCTCAATCAAAGGGGAGACTCTTGCATGTCTTCACATAGACTCCATGTTTGATTTTCTACAACTAATTAACTCAAGATGAGTTAATTAATTCTTTTACAAACAGCTTCTAAGATCAAATTCGAATTTTAATTCTCAATTTTAGTTTAAGGACTAACTAAAATTGGAATGTATCCTGAAACGCTATTTATAGCCGTGATACTTTTAGCACCTATTTTTAGCATTTCTTGTTGCTATTTTCAACAAAAAAGTTGTGCAACATGATAAAGGAACATCTAGACGCCTTTGCTCGGAGTTACAAAGAAATGAAGGGAGTGCACCCCTCAGCTTGTATTCACCACATTTATATAAAAGAAGGTTGCAAATGAGTCCGACAACCCCAAAGGAGAATGAATTCAACTCTCAAGGATATAGTTAAAGAAGAACTGCAAAAGTAGCTAGATGCAAGATTCATTTACCCTATATCACACAGTGAGTGGGTCTTTCCTTTGGTGTTGGTTCCAAAGAAAAATGGGAAGTGGAGGATTTGTGTCGATTACAAAGAGTTAAACAAAGCCACAAAGAAGGACCATTTACCTCTACCTTTCATTAACCAAGTGCTAGATGGCCTGGTAGGGAAACAATTTTTCTCTTTCCTAGATGGGTTCAGTGGGTACAATCAAATCCATATTAGCCCGGAAGACTAGGATAAAAGCACCTTCACTTGTCCTTGGGGTACTTTCTCCTATAGGGTCCTTCCTTTTGGCCTATGAAATGCCCCTGCCACTTTCCAGAGAGTAGTCCTAAGTATCTTTGTCGAGCTAGTCCATGATGCAGTAGAGATTTATATGGATGATTTTACACCCTATGGGTGTGATTTCCAGGAGGTTCTGTCCAACTTCGGTAAGGTGTTGAACAAATGCATTGAAATGAACTTGTCCCTTAGTCCCGAAAAATGTGAGTTCTTGGTGACTGAAGGGACTGTGCTAGGTCATTCAATATCCCAACAAGGACTGCAGGTGGACCCAAACAAAATAGCCATCATCCAAAGGGTCCCACCACAAAAGTAGAGAGATGTCAAAAGTTTTCTAGGTTTAGCTGGATACTATTAGAGGTTTATAAAAGACATCAACAAGTTAGCTTCTCCTTTATTTGGGTTTTTTGCCAAAGACTCTGAGTTTGTATGGTCAAAAAGTTGTCAAGAGGCCCTGGACACCTTGAAGGACAAGTTGACCACTGCACCTATTCTCTGAGGCCCAAATTGGGCCCTTCCTTTTCATATACATGTTGATGCCTCACACAAAGCCATAGGAGAAGCTCTAGGCTAGATAGATGAGAAATTGCCTTATGCCATTTAATCTATTAGTAAGAATATGTCAAAGGACGAACTAAAGTAAACAGTGACCGAAAAGGATCTCCTGGTTGTTGTGCTTTCATTGAACAAATTTAGGCATTACATTACAGGTTATCAAACATTTGTACATACTGACCATGCTGCAATTAAATATTTAATGAATAAACATGATGTGAATGCCCAAATTATTAGAAGGTTACTTTTATTATAGCAGTTTGATCTAACTATTGTTGAAAAGCCTGGCAAGGAAAATATTGTTGCAGATTTTTGGTTTAGATTAAATTTGCTTGTAAGGGAGGAAGGAATGGTTGATGACTAGTTATCGGATGAATACTTATTCACCATTTCAGTTCTCTCTCCATGGTTTGCTAACATAGAAAAATACTTGGTGTCTGTACAATTCCCACCGAATTTGTCCTCAAAAGAGAAAAGCAAGCTTGTGAGGAAGATCGCCCCATTCACTTCGACTAGGAGAAACCTCTTCAAACTATGCTCGGATCAAATTCTGAGAAGATGTGTTAGGGAGGAGGAAGTCTTTGACATCCTTCTGACCTGTTATGATCGGTGTTGTGGAGGTCACTTTGCAGCCAAGAGAACAACATTCAAGGTGTTACAAGCTGGTTATTATTGGCCCACTCTTCATCAGGATGTGAGAAGATATATAAGTCAGTGTGATCAGTACCAAAGGATGGGAAAGCCTACTCTAAGGGATGAAAGGCCTCTGCAACCTCAAGTGATGTTCGAGCCATTTAACAAATGGGGCATGGTTTTCATTGGACCTATTGACCCTCCTTCCAAGAAAAAGCAGTACATCATTGTGTGCACTGACTATTTAACCAAGTGGGCTGAAACCAAGGCAATCAAGGTAGCAACAGAGGATAAGGTGGCTAAGTTCTTAAGGAAAAATGTATTTTAGAAGTTTGGATAACCTAGAGAACTGGTCATTGATCAAGGCATCCAATTTCCATCCAACATGATTGAAAACTTGTTACACCAGCACAAGATCAAGCATAGAACCTCCACTCCCTATCACCCACAAGCTAATGGGCAAGTGGAGGTGACCAACAGAGCGTTGGAGGACATTCTGACCAAAGTGGTTAGCAGCAGCAGAAAATATTGGGCAAATAGATTAGTTGAGGCCACCTGGGCCTATAATACCAGCTGGAAGACCACCACTGGATTCACACCCTATGAGTTGGTTTATGGGAAGAAGACCCTGATGTCCATTGAATCTGAGTACAATACATTGAGGATGGTAGCCCAACTAGATCTAGATCTCAACAGTGCACAAAAAGAGAGATTTCTCCAGTTGAATGGGTTAGATGAGTTTAGAATGTGGGCCCTCCTACACATAGAGGTGACCCAAATTCAGAGGAAGATTTGGCATGAAAAGAACATTAAGGACAAGCAATTTCAAGAAGGTGATTGGGATTTGTGATATGATTCTAGATATAAAGAATTTAATGGCAAGTTAAGGACTAGATGGTTAGGGCCTTATGTCATAGAGAAAAGTCATGATAATGGTTCAATGCAGATTAGAACCATAGATGCAGAGGCCATTCCTTTACTTGTTAATGGGCACATATTGAAGGTTTACAAGAGGCCATTTTCAAAGAAAGAGTTCATTGATGGTATCAGCAAAACAATGATGATAGTGGAGCAAGTCTCAACTCCTACCTCATTAAGTCACTGAGAAAAAGGAAAAAGGGAAAAAGAAAAAAAATGAAAAAAGAAATGAAAGAAAAGAAAGAAATACAAAAATAAGGAGACTCAGGTGAAAACCTCCATGAAGCACCTGATTCCCACTATTGGGTTGAAAAACCTCTTGAGGCAGCCCAATGTTGTCAAAACAAAAAAATAAGAGAAATAAAAATATCTCTGGGTGAAAACCTCTCTTGAGGTGCCCAGGGCAAGAAACTAGGATGAAAAGCTATTGGAGGCAGACTAGTTGTTCTCAATAAGAAAATAAAAAAATAAAATAAGAGAAAAGGAAAATTATGAAAATATTGTTTGTAGGTCAGCAGGAGGACGATCAGAGCAACAAAAGAGAATCAAAAGGGACCTATCCATCTCATGTTTTTATTTCTCCATTCATTATCCTTCATCATTCAATCATTCCCTCCATTTTTCCACTCATTTACCTCAGTTTGCAAGGGTTCTGTGTTTTCTACAGGATTCCCTGAAAACCTACAGGATGATCTTGTAGGAATTATAGTGGCTTGGGAATCCTAAAAGAAGTAACCCTAGAGCAAGGGGATGACCTGCCCATGTCAAAAAATAAATTCCTACTTCAACATCTCATCACCATACCTCTCTCCACCATGATCACCCCTGCATTCATAAAAAAAGTCATTTTCAAAAAAAAATTACAGTTAAAAAAAAGAAACACAAAGAAAAGAGGGTGAAGACATAGAGAAAGGGGACAACATATGAAGGCTATTTTTCCTCATTCATAAATCCATAGATCTCTTCTCTACCCATGCCCATTATCCTCAAGTTCCTGTGGTAGAAAATGATTAAGAATTTTGAGGGAGAAGCAGCTACAGGACATCCCGTAGGAAATCCTGTAGCAGCCTATCCCAGAAAACAAAAATCACAGGTTGCAGACAACTTCAAGCATGGAAGATCTAGAGGTAGAAGAAGCTCCTCCAGAGCCTACCAGTAGCATCAAGATCATCATCATCAACACCAAGTACCTGGACATCAAAGAAAATCGTCAAAGGATAATAAGAAAAAAGGAAGCAGAAAAGCACATGCACCCAACACACAACAAATACTTCATTCTTCAACAAGAAGTATCAAGTCATCATTACCATAGGTAAGTATCTCACTTCCACTCTCTCATTAGCATAATGTGATCAAAAGATGTAAAATTTGTGAAAGAGTTGGTTTATAAGTGAAATGTGGCCAGTTAACTTGGCCACCTTCATTCAGTCAATGAGGAGAAAGTAGTTGGTCCTTGCACATGTGGTAGCAGTCAAGTCAAGGGAAAGAGGGATGAGGTCGAAAGTAGTTAAGAAACAGATGCCCGAAGTGGGAGTTGATTACAAACTGAGAAGAATGATGATGTGGTAGTGGGACCAACGGTCCAAAAATATATATCCATACCTCGGCTGCTAACACACCACCTCACACAAATCACGCATATGAGGAAATAAACATTGATCCCCATGTATAGAAGAATTCACATTCTCGAGGCTCCACACTAGAAAAGTTTCTCTCGGCCCTCAAGTAGTCTACAGGAAAGGAAAATTTCATTTTTTCCTATGCAGGACCACCTACAAGATCCTACAAGAAATCCTACAGGATCCTACAGGAGATCCTACAAGATATAGCCCAGCACCTACAGGATTGGCAGTGAGGAGTTTCAGAGGAAGAAAAACAGGGATTGGCTTCATCAAGCAGTGATAATGAGGTAGGCTCTAGATTTCCCCACATTTTTCCAAGTGAAAGGGGCATAAAAAAATAGTATGGTTTGTTGAAAGTGATTGCAGCACAAGGGAAGTGCATACACATAATTTTCATTTAAATTTCCTCATTCATTAAATTTGGTAGCAGACCTATACAACCCTCCATCCATCAGAGAAAATGATAGGGGTATTTAATAAAAGGGAGCCCATCAACACATTGAGGATTCATCAGTACCCTCTTGTGCTAGAGATATCACAAGGCACAATTAGATGGATTTCTTTGAGAAATTGAGGGGGTATGATGATGAAGTAGCCAGAGATTTTTCTCTCTCCCTCATTCCACTGACTAGGACCCATGCCATTGTTGTGGTGAGAGGCCTCTCCATAGAGCTCACCCCTGAAATCATAGGCAGAATTATCACACCTCCCTGAGGAGTGCCTTGGAGAAAGGAGGATAAGGGAAATAACTGAACTACAAAGAAGAAATTAGTTTTAGAAGGAGAGGAGGCCATGGAAGAAAAAAATGGAGTGAGAAGAGAAATCCTACCCTATCCTTGGAATGAAATTAGCTACCACCTTATAAAGTATATCTCATGTGAAGGTAGGTATAGTGTGGTATATGGATACCACTTTAGGCTTCTTCAAGAATTGAGGTTTGGAGCACACAAACCTCCTCAAAACAGACTCAACATCCCGTACTTCCTTCTTCAATTAGTGATAGATATGAGCATGAAGGTGCAGGAAGGAAACCATCAATAGCTAGCCCATCATGGGTTAATTACACTTATCATAGAATATGCCTTCCAAAACCTCAGAATCCCTATCACATCGGAAATTTTCAGAGACATGTAGACAGAGGGAGATATAAAAGCCCTTGAATATGACAAGAGCCCCACTGCCAGTGAAGGGGATGAAGAATAAATTGAAAAAGAGGAAGGAGAAAGAGAGAGGGATGAAGAGGAAATAGATGAGGAAGAAGAGTAAGAAAAAGAGAAGGAGAGTGGTGAAGAGATAGAAGAAGATGCAAAGGAGGAATCTGATGAATAGAGTGAGGAACTAGTGGGAGAAGAAGAGGATAAAGACAAAGATGAGAGTGGAAATGGAAAAGAGGAGGCACCATACAAGGAGGAATCACCCAGGGTATCTCCAGAACCCACCAAAATGAGGCAATAGATGCCCTTACTGCCCTTAGTACCCCTGTCAAACAAAAAGGCAAAAGAGAGACACTAACTCCATTGTACTTTAGGACAAGAAAAAGTACAAGAATAAGGTAGGGAAAATATCAATCTCCCACCAAGGTTCCTATTGTTATTGAAGACTCACCCAAACACTAGGAGAAAATGGCTCTTCTTATGAAAACTCAAGGAGAAGGATCATCAAGACAAGCCTCCTCCAAGTCTCGTATCGCTTATGTTAGAAGGCTTGTCACTAGATATGCCTCATCCAAATGAAAAGGCATCCTACAGGAAACATAGAAGGACAAACAAGAAGAAGAGGAAATCCTATAGGAAACTCTGCTAAACCTACAAGAAACTCAGAAATTGGATAAAGAAGGGTGTATGTAGCAAGAAACAAAGATGGAGGATCCAGAGCTAAGGGAACCTAGTGCTCAACCTAACCTTCATTCATACTATAGGTTTATTGAAGGGGGTAGGGTCATTCCACAAAAATTTTCCATCTCATTATTCTTTGAGCTTGAGAAAGAAAGGGAAAGAATACATAGATGGATGAAGATTACCAAATCCAAAGGGGTGGAGGACATAGATCACATGGAGGAAAAATTTAAAGAGATGGGCAGAGAACTAACCAACCTGAGGGAAAAAGAAGCAATAAAGAATGATCAGTTGTAGGTAGAAAATGCATGGTTAAAAGGATAGCTACAAGAAAGAGAGAATCAATTGGCATCCATGGTCAGTATATCCTAAGAGGCAATCTAGTGCAGGATTCTAGCTAAGTTCTATGCATTATATCTTAAGGAATAGTGGTTGCAGTTCCAAATCAAGACTCTCGCATAGAGAGGCACTATGCCATTCCAGGATAATAGACAATTGATTGATCTTTGTGGTCAAAGAAAATTGGAGGATAGGGCTAAGATGTCTGAGTTCTACCTACATAACTTAGTCTTGATAGATCTGAATGTGTGGGACCCTAATTCAAAACTTGGGGACTTACAGTTGATGGCTTTGGCATCATGGATGAACCATGAGAAAGCAAGGGCTGTTAAAATGAAGAAAATAATGGCAAGGGAAGAAAAAAATCCTCTCATGATAAGAGCTGAGCAGTCTAATCCAATGGTTGTCATCAGCACACATAAAATGATTGCAAATTACCCTCAACTTGCACCCATATACCTTTTTGCCCAAGAGTAAGAAATTTAAAAATTTTAGGGTATGTTCAGGATGTTAGGGGATGACAGCATGCAAGCTTGCCAAACTCCTAAAGATGAACCACACTTGTTGGTTCAAAATGTGTCGACCCAAATCTTCAATGTGATTTATTCTGAAAAACTATTTATACATTATAGTACCATTCTACTCAAAGAATGAGAGAAGTAGTGAAGATGATACCCATGTACAAGCAAGCTCTCCAAAGACTCAAATTCAATTGGATTGGCTTGAGACTCAGTCCACCACTGCTCTTAGGGATGTTAGAAGGAAGGAAGGAAGAGGAGGAAAGAAAGCAGTGGGAGGAAATAGAAAGGAAGGTAGGATTCTATGCACAGGAAGAGGAAACTACAGTAGAGCATGGGATGTTAAGGAGGCAACTAGAAATGAAAGAGATGGATATTGATTGAGTTTCTCAGAGGATGAGAAACAATTTCAGTAGGGGGGTGATGATGAGCCTTATCATTGGGTAACTATATGGACCTTAATCCACCTCGTATCTTAGTCAAATAAACTCTTCTCACAATTTATTACATATTTTGATTATATTTTGTTTAATGAGAAGAGTCAAAGTGAGATATTATGCCTAGTGCACTAATGTGCATTGATTTTATGTTTGTGAGAGAAAATCATGGAATTTTAGCTAATTAAGGGCTGAAACTTGAATCAGACAAGGAAGAGAGAGTGTAGGAGGTAAATCCTCCTCATTTACTCTTCCATCATTCGAATATTCCTCCATCAATCACACTAACTTGGAGTACAAGAAGCCAAGTCATGGAAATCAAAGGGCAGCCGAGCAAGTGACAGTTAAAGATCTAGTTTATCTTGAGTTTGGGAGCCAGGCCTCCCTATATTTAAGGAATTCGTTGGAGACTTCAATTGTATAAATAAAGAGGCCTAGGGACTCATTATGATTCAAATTTTTTCTGTAAAAACACTAGACATTTTCTAGTTCAAGACTTCTGGAAGACATTGTTATGTAATTTTCTGTTTTGATAATGAGAATGAGAAATTCCTTGATCCAACACTAAGTTAACTCAGAGGGCAGAATCTCTTGGGTTAGGGCCCAACCCTAGAAGCAAAGGCTCCTCTTCTTGTATTTGTATGCTTAGATTGAATTCATAGATTAATGGTTGAATTCTATTTAGAATTATTTCACTGCAAGTAGTGGAGATTTGATTAGTTTGCTTTCATTTGTGCTTTAATTTAGTAGTAGTTTATAAGAGATAAAGGAACATCAAAAAGATTTCAATAAGTGCTTTTGGCCTCACTCCTTCCTTCAGGGATCATGGTTGAGAGAAAGTAATATTATGCAGCTCCAAAAATATAGAGTTCTAGTTTCTCATGGAATTTAGGGTTTCTCTACTAAGGTTAGCATTTGATCAGTTTGCAAGAGTAGGATTTAGTTATAATTTCTTCCATATTTAGTCTTACATTAGATCTCATCAATGTTCCATCTTATTCTGCAAGTTCTCCTCATGTATGAAGTAGGCATTTAGCTCATGAAGTTTTGCTTTCCATAGATAATTGAAGTTCTTCTTGTTTACATGATCTTTTGGTGAATGTCAATGTTTGAGGAAAGATATTTCATAGTCAGCAACCTCATTCCAACTTCATCCATCAATGATAATTCTTTTCCTTCACTAAAACCCTCACCAATTTCATTGTTTCACAAGGAAACTTCTCCAAGCTTGTTGAGCAAATCCAACCATCTCCCAACCTTGGTTTTGAGTTCTGAAGTGATCCTAGGCACTACCTTGCCTCATTCCATCCACCAAACACCTTTGTCGACCTTCCACCACCTTCAACACCCATCCTTTTTCTCTCTTCCGTATCCTGTAGAAATACAGGGGATCCTGTAGGTTTTCAAGACATCCTGTAGAACGCATTAGGACATCCTGTAGGTTTTCCTATAGTGGCTTGTTTTGAGGCTAAATCGAGGAAACACCCTCTAGGAAGTTAGCAAAGCACCCCTAATGGTCTCCCCAACCTTCTAGTCTTTCCCCATCATCCCTAAGCCACCTGCCACATCACCAAAATAGATTAGCTTTCACACTTTCAGATAAAAAAGACAAAAAGAAAAAGAGAATTATTTTATTCATTTACATGCACAACAGTAGAATGTTTGATGCTTTGAATTTGAATCCTTAGGACAATAGATTTTAATACATGTTAACTTAGCAATCTTTTGAAGCATAACCTCTTAGTGGTTAGTTAGAAAATGGTGTGTTTTAGCATTTGATTTCAGTCTTTTTCCTTACTGTAGTAGACAAGCTTTTTCTTAGAGTAGATTTCTCTTTCCCTCATTGGTAAGCAAGCTTCTTCTGAATCCATAAAAGTCTCATTTGAAAAACCTTAGTGGTATTTCGCCAGATTAGTAGTGACAATGAGTAGACCCATCACATTTAATTATGTATACATCACTGTCACCTCCTAGTTTGTATGAACCCCGAGTTGATAAAGTAAAGTTGGTCACCCCAAGAGTTGCAACGTTCTTGCTGCAATACTAGTGCTCATCACTAGCTAAACAAAAAATTTGAATCCTAATGAGATCTTCCTTTATTTATTTCTACAAAAGGTAGTTGAAGCAACTCCCTTGAAAATAGGAATGGTTCCCTCCTTGATCTAAAAAATGATGGATCTTTTCCTCCCTGATCTTCACTTGGACTAGGAGTCACTCGACTGCCAATGAACTTGAAGTGGTGAGAGAGGATTTGGTGATCTGAAGCCCATTTTAGGGAGTTAAGGAGGTGGGAAAATCCCCTAGATTCTCTCATAGTTGTCTCCATTGAGCCCCTGCATAATAATAGCCTAAAAAATGCCTCATTTTCCTAAAATTAAACCACATTAGGCCACATACTATGAAAAACACCTTCTACTCCTCTTACTAAGCATAATATAATAAAAAAAGTGAACTAATGGAAGAGGATGGTAGTTTTAAGACTCGAGGATGGAAGATTCATCTTCAAAATGTACCTAGTGGGCATCACTGGATGTGTTCTTAGGCTAAGGCAAACTGGCAAAGGTTAAGGCAAATGCATTAAAAGGAAAAAAGGAATTTTTGGAACATTAAGTTATGAAAATAAAGGAAATTAGGAGAAAAGTAAGGTCAAAGGTCATAGGTTGCATGTGAGGAGGAAATTGAAGGAAAATAATGGAAAATGAAGAAATTAGAAGCCTCATTAATAAAAAGGCTTCATAGGATTAGTTGGTACCCTTTTGTCAGTTCACTTTTAGATCTCTCTCATTATTCTCTCTCTCTCTCTCACTCTTGTTGGAAATAATACTGAGAGGGGGGTGAACCAGTGTTATCAGATCAATAATTTTATTTCCCAAATAGATTTATATACGCTACTTCAGTGAAGTGAACTAGTGTGTACACGCGATTGTGATTAAGGAAACCAACGTATATCAAGAGAACTTGTGATTTAGAGAACTTATCATGTGTTGACCTTAAAGAAGTATATCAGAGATTTATTAAACAGCGCAGTAAAAGCAGAATAAAGCATCACACATAAGCAACGCACATGAAAACCAAGATGTAGGGTGGAAACCAAATGTGGGTAAAAACCACCTACTGCTGTTGTCTCTATCTTCTTTTAATAATAAGAAAGTCTATTTACAATCTTGTATTGGTGCAGACTCATACCAGTATGTAGGCTCCTACCTGCAGAAGGTTACAACCTTCTCTCATTCTCCAACTTCTACTGGAAGGGAGCTACAGCCCCTAGCTCTTGTACTAGCCAATATGTTTACTAGTATGTAGGTGCCAGCCTATAGAAAAACTCCACTCTACCAACAGGGACCACATTTCATGAATTTTCAGACTAGATACTCCTGGATCACAACACCACAATCTGAAGGCCACGTTTCATCAAATTTTCACATTGGACCCATTATAACTTTTAAACTTAAACTACATCAACCAATATTCAGATAATTTGAACAATCAAATCACTGACACCAGAACACTGTGCTGAACCCAGAACCCTGCATCATCATTAAGAACCAACAATAACCTAAAAAATCATGCATTAGAGTGTATACACTACTTGGTTGTACCCAAACTGTGTGTATACACTACTTCCGTTAATTGAACCTGTGCATACCTTTAAAACTATTGCGAACATAAACTTTTGAATCAAGTCTGTACCAACTGTCAATATTCTGAATATCTACTGTCAACATTCAGAGCTTTACACAGGTGGGGACAGAGTTCACTTCTTCTCACTTATACAATCAATCAATCAAATTCCAGCCTCCTTATCCATTTATATCTAAGAAGACTTTATTGACAGACAGCAGTAAAACAACATAATTTTATCACATAGATCAACCAGATTTGAAAAGAAGCTTTTCTTTAGTATACACTACTTGAAGGAATTGAACCTGCATGTATACGCTCTTTGGCTGAGACGAACCTGCATATAAATCTCCAAATATTGACTCGGAACTTTGTTGCAATTCCAGACTTCAAACAAACCTCGATCATGATAGATAACGAATATAACATGCGCAAAAAATTAGATCTAGTCTCACACAATTATCAGATCATTCAAGAATAAGTCATTTCAAGTCTCATGATTCCTGATCCAATATTGAACTCAAGGTGCACATGAATATTTCAGATCCAGTCCCAAACATAACCCTGCAACATAAAATATACTTTAGATAGAAGTATTCCTTAGAATCTTATTGCTTGCACACTTGGCCTAATGATCTTCTCCTCCTTATATACACTTAGGCCCTTCTCAATACCTTCGACCAAAACCACTTAGGATGAATACCATGGACCAAATACCTAGGGTTAATACCTTGGACCAAATACCTCAGACCAAATACCTTGGACCAATACCTTGGATCAAATACTTGGTTTTTGAACATGTATGCGCTTTTCCTCCTGTGAAAGTGCGCGTATACGTTATACGCTCCTTTTGTTCTGTTAACCTGCATGTATATGCTTCTTTGACAAAGTGAACCAATGTATACCTCTCTTTCTTCATTCTTTGGAGTCTAATATGTAATCCTTTATTGTTAACCTGCTGCACTGTGCAATGTCATCTGAGAGAGTTGCCATCAAGGACAACACCTGTATCAAAATGCCAACAATCTCCCCTGTTGGACTTGATGGAAACAACAACACCAAGACACTCTCCCCCTTTGACATCAAGGGCAAAGGACGGACCATGATATTCTCCCCTTTTGACATACATTATGTTGTCCATGCTCCCCCTGAGTGCATGCTGATTTCTCTGATTGAGCTCCCCTTTATACATGATGAGATGTACTAAAACCATCCATGCTCCCCCTGAGCACATGCAGAGTCTACAAAAATAGTTTCCAAAAGAATAACATGACTCTATAACTCAACTATGTGATTATGACCTTCCTATCACCAAAGACTCATACATACATTCATCTCCCAACCAAGTCGGAATATACCAAATTTGACTCATCCACCAAACCAAGTGGGGATATACCAATTGTTTATACATGACAGAAATACAATAAATATTACATCATCCATCCAATGCAAAGAGGGGATACAAATTACATCATTTGTTCAATAGAATTCATTCAAATGTATGAGAAGACATATCACACCCTAGACTTTTACATGACTTAAGGAACAAGTGGCATAAATATCTGAAGCCATAGCTGGACTCAACAACCATAATGCCAACAATGCAGAATGCGAGTGAAGGCTAATGCTCCCCCTGAACCTATGATACCTATGCATTGCTAACAAGTCAATGATCAAGGCATCTTTGTCAGTTAGATAAAAAATAATGAACAGAGCATATCGATAAACTGTAATCATCAATCAACAGATAGAGCACCCATATCAGAGTCTGCCCCACTGTTTTTCTTGACTGAAAAACATATACACTCCTTCATCCACAGAAACCCGTGTGTATACGCGACTATACTTCATGAAACTCACGTATAATAACCTTTTTCTGAAAAAACTGGATTTTAGCAGTAGGATGATGCAACAACTACTCCCAGTTTTTGTCTGAGATATTCAGATGTTTCTCTGGGCAGTGGTTTAGTGAATATATGAGCAACCTGTTCTTTGGAGGGAACATACTCCAAATTTACCTTTTGTTCAAGAAGTTGTTCTCGTATAAAATGGTACTTGATGGGTATGTGCTTGGTCTTGGAGTGCATGACTGGATTTTTTGAAATATTGATGGAACTTGTATTATCACATAGAATGGAGATGGGTGGAGTACATGTGATCCGAATGTCTTGCAATGTTTGCATCATCCAAAGTAGTTGTGTGCAGCAAGATGCAGCAACCACATACTCTGCTTCAGCTGTTGATAAAGCAATTGAACTTTGTTTCTTGATGAACCAAGACACTAACCTGGAACCCATATAGAATGCACCACCACTATTGCTTTTTCTATCATCAACAATTCTTTCCCAATCTACATCTATATATGAATGAAGAGTATGGTTTTCATCTCTAGGATACCATAAACCAAAGTCATGAGTTCCTTGAAGATATTTGAAAATTCTTTTGACTGCTTGAAGGTGTGATTCCTTTGGATTTTCTTGGAATCTTCCAACTATTCCTACGGCATGCATGATGTCAGGTCAGGTACCTGTTAGATAAAGCAGACTACCAATCATGGATCTGTAAGTTGGTTGATGTACTGCTGCTGATTCATCATCTGAGCTGAGACTGTATCCTGTTACCATTGGGGTACATACAGGTTTAGAATCTTCCATTCCATACCTTTTCAAGATTTGTTTGAGATATTTTGTTTGCGAAAGAAAAATACCATCTTTATTTTGTTGAACTTGTAGACCAAGAAAATAGGTAAGTTCACCAAGCAAGGACATTTCAAATTATTGTTGCATTACTGAAGCAAAATTCTGACTCATGGATTCTACATTGCTACCAAAAATGATATCATCAACATAAACAATAATAATTAGCAATCTATCAGTTTCAATCTTTGTATATAGATTACTATCTGCTGAACCTTTTGTAAAACCTTGTTGGTGTAGATATTTGTCAAGGTATTAATACCAGGCCCTTGGAGCGTGTTTTAGACCATAGAGATCCTTTTTGAGTCTGCATACAAGTTTTGCATCATTTCCAAGAATGAATCCTTTTGGTTGTTCAATATAAACTTATTCTCCTAAATCTCCATTAAGGAAAGTTGATTTTACATCCATTCAGTATACTTTGAATTTCTGAAAGCTAGAAAGAGCAAGAAACATCCTTATGGCTTCAAGTCTGGAAACAGGTGCAAAAGTTTCTTCAAAATATATACCTTCTTGTTGAGCACACCCTTTACAAACAAGTCTGGCCTTGTTTCTAATGACTTCTCCATTTTCATTCAGCTTGTTTTTGAATATCCATTGAGTTCCTATAATATTTTTATCATGAGGTCTAGGAACTAATTCCCAAGTATCATTCTTTTCAATTTGTTGAAGTTCTTCATCGATGGCCTTGACCCAACACTCATCTTTGCATGCTTCATTTACATTTTGAGGTTCGGTGGAGGATAGTAATGCTAGATAGCTTGAGGCTCATGTAATGGTTCTTCTTGTCTGTACACCTACCTCCTTTTCCCCTAAAATTTGAGTTTCTGGATGATTTTTCTGAACATACCTGGACGAATTCTTTTCTTCTACCATTATCTCTTCTTCTGGTGCTTCATTGGTTTCTTCTTCAATATCATTTTGATTTGATGTGGGAAAATAATCCCCATCTTCTTCATTGTCATAATCTTTTGTTTTTATCTGTTTTGGATTTTTTCATGCTTCATCAACTACAACATCAATGCTTTCAACAATTTTCCCAAGTCTTTTATTATAACATTTATATCCTTTACTTCTGGAAGAATAACCAAGAAGAATACCTTCATCTGCTCTAGGTTCAAACTTACCAAGTTTTTCATCAGTCCTTTTGATAAAACATTTGCTTCCAAAGACTTTAAATTATTTTACAGTAGGAGTCTTACCATACCAAAGTTCATGTGGAGTTTGAGTGCTATTTACCCGAACATTTGATTTGTTGAGAATAGTCACGACAACGAATGCAGCTTCACCCGAGAAGGTTGCAGGAGTTCCAGATTCATCTAGCATAGCTCGAGCCATTTGTTGAACTGTTTTGTTCATTCTTTCTACCACACCATTTTGCTGAGGAGTCCTTGCGGTGGAGAATTTATTTTTTATTCCATGTTGTTCACAAAGTCAAATAATTAATCTAATGTAAATTCCACTCCTCGATCAGATTTGAGGCATTTGATTTTTCGATTTGATTCATTTTCAACCAAGGCTTTGAAGGCTTGGAACTTTTCAAATGCTTCATATTTATGCTTCAAAAGACCTATCCAACACATTCTGGAAAAATCATGACTGAACAAAATAAATTATTCTTCTCCACGAGGTGACTTTTTCCTTGATGGTCCACATAAATCAGTATGGACAAGTTTAAGAGGCTTACTAGCTGACCCTTCCTTTTCTATGGAGTGAACTCTGGTTTGCTTACCGATTTGACATGTTTTACATATTGTATTTTCTGGGATGCTGATATCTGGAGGATCACGAATAGCATTGAGTTTGCATGCTTTTATTATTTGAGAAAAGCTTAGATGTCCCAATCGTCTATACCACAGCCATTTTTCATCATTTTTCCTTAGATAGCACTATTGTTGTCCTCCCTTGAGTATGTATAAGTTGTTTGGAGTTCTTGCACCTTTGATCATGGTCTCTCTTATATCAAGCTCATGAACAACACATTTGTTTGATCAAAACACCACTTCATTTCCTTGATCACACATTTGACTGACACTCAACAGGTTATGCTTTAAACCGTCTACATACATAACATTTCTAGCTTTAACCTTTTCTTTCAAGAAAACATAGGAGTGTCATTTCCAAATGAGACATTCTTTTCTTTTTCTAGGGAATTATATGAGTGAAGTTTTTCTTTTTCACCTGTGATGTGTTTGGAGCATCCACTGTTGATGTACCACTGATTTTCTTGTCCTTTTTCATACAAGGCTATACCACATTTTTCTGTTTGAGATTCTTTCCTTCATATCTTGGGATTTAATGGCAATCTCTCCTTTTGAGATGTTTGCCTAAATTTGCTCTTGCATTCAGATTCTTCATGACCAAAGTTGTTACAGATTGAGCATTCTATTTCATTTTCAAGAGGAGAAAAGTTACTATAGGAACTCTTGATTCTTGTTAAATTCTTTTGATTTCATGCTTCTCTAGTCATGATGGTTTTGTAGGAAACACATTGAGAAACTTTGTGCCCAAAAATATGACATGAAAAACATTACCCATGAAATAAGTTCCTGCGACTATCGAATCTATTAACCTGGTGACTGTAGTTTCTATTGATATTCATCTTTGGAGCAAATTGAGTATGATTTGCCTGAGGTTGGTTGTGGCTTCTATTCATTCTTGGAGTAAATTGAGTATGATTTACCTAGTGATCATCTTTATGCCTTTGCTGACGATTGTCATATTGTTCACTGGTATTTGCTGCATCAAGATAGCTTTTAGTGGAGGTTGACAGCTTCTGTGATTTAGATGCTTCTTCAGTATATCCAAGATCTGTCTTTATCAGAGGAGAATGTTGAACTTTGATAATTTAATTTAAATTTTTTAATCCTTTAGCAAATCTAAGATTGAGAGATTCCATTTTCTCAAGATCCTTTCTTAGACCCACAATTTCACATTCTATTTTTTCATTGTGTTTTTCCTTTTCAGCAAGTTGGTATTTCAAGGTATCTAAAATCATATTCTTTTATTCTAAACAGATTTTGAGTTTAGATATTTCTTCATGAAGGTCTTCCTATTCTAAAGCATCCCATGAGAAGTCTATAATCATCAATATTAGATAAACCATCACTACCCCCTTCTAAACTATCCCAAAAATCATTGCTATCATAAGCCATGAGAAGTCTGTAATCTTGTCCAGTTTCATCTTCATCAATATTAGATAAACCATCACTATCGTCATGAGTATAGTAACTCCTTTTATTCACAACTTTTTTTCTATTCCCTTTTGCATATTCCTTTCCTTTTTCATATTTATCTTTATGAGGACATCTGGCATCATAATGACTGACTCTGCCACAAGAAAAGAATTTGAAGGGTAGCTTACCTCTAAACCTTCTAGAACCCTATTGAACTTCTTGACAAAGTTTACTTCATCTTCTTCTTTTGAAATATGTGATGATTCATTGTGTTCTTCCTTTGCTTTTGCTGAGGCTTTAAATGCGGCTTCTCTCATATCCAATGGTCCTCCTTTTCTCATCTCAAAGGCAGTTAAAATTCCGTGAATTTGTGTCATAGTGATATTCTGTAGATCCTGTTTTTCTTCTATGGCAGACACTTTTGATTCAAATTTAGCAGATAAGGATCTCAAAACTTTCTCAACTAAGGTAACTTCCTTTATTTCTTCACCCAGATTCTTCATACAATTAATAACCTCATCTATACGTAAGAAGTAACTAGCTATACTTTCATCACTATGCATCTTAAGAGCTTCATACTGAATTCTGAGAGTTTGAAGCTTAGCACATTTTACCTAAGAGTCTCCTTCATAGATCAAAACAATTTTGTCCCATATTTCTTTGGCTGATTTGATCTGCATGACTTTGACAAACTCTGTTTGTGACATACTTCCCAATAAAGTATTGACAGCTTTGGCATTTGTTTCATATTGCTTCTTACCTGCCACATCTGTAGCAATTGTTGTTGGAAATGTATATCCTCCTTCCATAATTTTGCAGACATCTGTTCCAAGTGATTGTAGATAGGTTGTGGTTCTTATTTTCCAATAAACAAAGTTTCTCCCATCGAAGATTAGCGGTCTGATGGATCCCATGCTTTCTTGATTATTCATGATGATGGATCTCCCTTCAAGTGATCAAGCTTCTTCTGAAGGACCTGCTCTGATACCAATTGTTGGAAATAATACTGAGAGGGGGGTGAATTAGTATTATCAGATCAATAATTTTATTTCCCAAACAGATTTATATACGCTACTTCAGTGAAGTGAACTAGCGTGTACACGTGATTGTGATTAAGGAAACCAACGTATATCCAGAGAACTTGTGATTTAGACAATTTATCATGTGTTGATCTTAAAGTAGTATATCAGAGATTTATTAGACAGTGCAGTAAAAGAAGAATAAAGCATCACACATAAGAAACACACATGAACACCAAGATGTAAGGTGGAAACCCAATGTGGGTGAAAACCACTTGCTGCTGTCATCTCTGTCTTCTTTTAATAATAAGAAAATATGTTTACAATCTTGTACTGGTGCAAACTCATACCAGTACGCAAGCTTCTACCTGCAGAAGGTTACAACCTTCTCTCGTTCTCCAGCTTCTACTGGAAGGGAGCTACAACCCCATAGCTCTTGTAATAGCCAATATGATTACTAGTACGTAGGTGCCAGCCTACAAAAAAACTCCATTCTTCCACTAGGGACCACGTTTCATGAATTTTCAGACTGGTTACTCTTGGATCACAACACCAGAACCTGAAGGCCACGTTTCATCAAATTTTCACACTGGAACCATCATAGCTTTTAAACTTAAACTGCATCAACCAATATTCAAATAATCTGAACAATCAAATCATTGACACCAGAACACTGTGTTGAACCTAGAACCCTACATCATCATTCAAAAGCAACTGTAACCTCAAAAATCATGCATTAGAGTGTATACGCTACTTGGCTACACCCAAACTACGTGTATACGTTACTTCCATTAATTGAACCTGCGTATACCTTTAAAACTACTGCAAACATAAACTTTTGAATCAAGTCTATACCAACTATCAATATTTTGAATATCTATTGTAAACTTTCAGAGCTTTACACAGGCGGGGATAGAGATCACTTCTTCTCACTTATACAATCAATCAATCAAATGCTAGCCTCATGCATTCAGTTTTTAATTTAGATCTAAGAAGACTTTATTGACATACAGCAGTAAAATAATAGAATTTTATCAGATAGATCAACTAGATCTAAAAAGAAACTTTTCTTTAGTATACACTACTTAAAGGAACCTAACCTGCGTGTATACGCTCTTTGGCCGAGACAAACCTGCGTACGAATCTGCAAATATTGACTCAAAGCTTTGCTACAATTCCAGACTTCAGACAAACCCATATCATGATAGATAATGAATAGAACATGTGAAAAACATCAGATCTAGTATCACACAATTATCAGATCATTCAAGAATAAGTCATTTCAAGTCTCATGATTCCTGATCCCATATTGAACTCAAGGTTCACATGAATTTTCAGATTTAGTCCCAAACATAAACCTGCAACATAAAATATACTTCAGATAAAAGTATTCCTTAGAATCTTAACACTTGCACACTTGGCCTAATGATCTTTTCCTCCTTATATACTCTTAGCCCTTTCTCAATACCTTGGAACAAAACCACTTAGGACCAATACCTTGGGCCAAATACCTAGGGCCAATGCCTTGGACCAAATACCTCGGACCAAATAGCTTGGACCAATACCTTGGATCAAATACTTGGTTTTCCAACATGTACGCGCTTTTCCTCCTGTGCAAGTGCGTGTATACACTATATGCTCCTTTTGTTCTGTTAACCCACGTGTATACACTTCTTTGACAAAGTGAACCAGCGTATACCTCTCTTTCTTCATTCTTTGGAGTCTGATTTGTACTCCTTTGTTGTTAACCTATTGCACTGTGCACTGTCATCTGAGAGAGCTGCCATCAAGGACAACACCTGTATCATAATACCAACATTGGTCACTTAGAGTTTTCTTGGAGCACTCTAGTTTTGGTTCAAGGAAGGAAAAGCGAGCAAGGGGAAAGGAAGGAAAGAAAGGATCAAGGAAGAAAAGAAGGATTAGGCAACTTCCAGAAAAGTACTTGCATGTAACCTTTTGCATGTGTGATTTCCTAGCTAGTTTGGACATGCATGGCTTTGCATGTTGGTGTATGGTTCTCTTGTTGTGGGTGCATGTTTTTGCCAGGTTATGACAATGGTTTTTAACCTATGCTTGCCTTTTTTATGGATGCCATGGTATGTTGGTATGTTTACCTCGGTTTTGGGCTTCGGTTTTTCGGATGGATTTCAGAATCCGGGGTGGAGGTGGTCTCAAATTTCATTCCAAAAGGCCTAGGAATCCCTTGACCAGTTTTGGTAGGATACACGGTAAAACCTAAGGGAGAAGTATTATTTTAGGGCCTAGTGATCCGAGTTTGGATTGTGGTAAAGCCTAAGAGATTGGTCTCAGTTTAGGGCCTAGTGACCCAGGATTGGATTGTGCTAAAGCCTAAGAGACAAGGAGATGAAAAATTGCTCAAGGATAATGATGGATTCAGGATGGCATTCCAGGTACGGTTCGGTTGTGATCAGAGCATCGGGTTTGGTGTGATCACAATTTCATGAGGGTGGAGGTGGTTTGACCTCTATATTCCCTTGGTTGTTCTTGGATTGGTTATTCTATGAGTTCCCACATTCATGCTTGGAATATGTCATGGGGGTGATTGGATGAAAGAGAGATTTGGTTCAGCCATGTCTACGTTCAGGTGGTACGTGGAAGTCCCGAACCTAGTCAAATTTTCCTATGATTAATAAAATCTAAGTTCTCTTACATTTTCACTAGTTTATATGTGGATTTAATGGCTATCATATCTCTAATATTTGTATGGTTTTATGTTGGTTATAAGCATGGTTAAATGACTGGTTCATGTCATGGTTATTTCATGTATTTACTTGTAGTTGTTAAATGGATGGATGCAAGACCTTATTGATGATATAATAGTGCAATGGAGAAGGAGGTGATCCTTTTTGTTAAGTTCAATAAGTTCTTTTAGTCATTTATGCTTAGTCTTGTATCTTAGACCTGTAGGTTGCATTAATGCCAAGTGTATGAAATAATGTCACTCTTGGTTTGGGATGCTTAGGCCTAGTCCCGAGGTTTATTTTTTATTTGTTTATATTCTCATCATGTATATGATGTATTTAGAAGGTTATAACAAGTTCTAGGGAGAGGTCGGGAATTTGGGCTAGAAAAGTGGCTCAAATCTTGGGGACACTTGCTCAGGTCTGCTGGAAAAAGTCTAGAGACACTGTCACACAAGCATGTGAGAGAGACTTTGGCTTATGTTTGTTGTCTTTCCTATAGGATGAGAGCAAAGAGGGGTTAAAAGACTTAAATCATCAGCGAGACTCAGGGATAGGATGTATCAGTGGCTAACATGTCTCCCGAGGGTGTTATTTTTGATGTGGATGGGTTTGTTTAATATTTTTCATCGGTTCCATTTCCTTAAGGTCACCAAGGATGTTGAATCCCTTATAGTAGCCTCTCTCGTCACATGTTTACCCCGGCTGGCCGGTTGATTGGGTGGACCTGGGAGGAGGGGGTTTTAGATATTGGTACCAGAGCATGGTTGCACTTTCCTTGGGTGAAGGTGCTCGGTCATGAATGCCTGTCAGTTGCATGTGTGTCTCTTACACTTGCATTCCATGTGTGTGTTGCGTTTCATCACGGTGATCATGATTGTAGTAAGGTTGTCATGAGAAAATTGATGTGATGTTGTGTGATGTATCATCGGAAGTATATGATTGGTTTCATATGGCTATATTTTGCTTACATCTTGATTATATGCCTCTTGAATACATCCTTGTATGTGAGGTGCTTTCTTGAATGTTTTGATTACACGTATTAGTCTTGTCGGTTGGTTACAAGAATTGATCACCTATGATCGAATACATGGGTTCATACGTACGTGTAGTTGATTAGGCATTGTTATGCATGTTGATAGTTGCATTTGGAAATGTGTGCAATAGAGAAATGGTTCTTGTCATGCATGAGGTCATAACATGCATTGTTGATATGGCCTTGCATTGATGATTGGACCCTAGCTAGAATGATGTTTATGTGTTGATACATTTATTTGATATATGTATATATGTTATTATGATTATGTTATACATGTATCATGCTAATTTGATGATCTTGCAGACAAAGTATCCTCCCCGAATTATTCTAAGGTGTGTTGGTTTATTGTGATTTGGTTTAGCTGACATAGTATGCCTTGCAAAAAAGAAATCAGATGGCTAGCAAGGTGGTAGACTACATAGAATCTCCCTATGCATTAGATGGCCAGTGTGGTGCAGGGCACTCTTCTGATTTGGTAGACACATTGAGAAGCATGAAGCAATAAATAAGGAGTTGCAAAGAATCCAATGACAAAATCATGTAGGCACTAGAGAAACAAGCAGAGATGAATGCGATACTACTTTAGAGTTTGTCATATTTGCAGCGATATGGACCACTTCAAATCAGCCATGGAACTGAGGACATAACTAATGGGGCATATGGCAGTAGTTCTCCTAGTAGACCCAGGTCAGATAGATCTGACATGATCAAAGATGGTAGGTTTTTGGACACTTCGGGTGGGAGAGGTGATCGACACAAGTACTATTTTTGTTCTGATAGGCATCATGATCATCATCATTATCATCCTTATAGGAGGTGTGATAGGGAAAACTTTCCAGATGATTTTAAGAAAGAAAATCCACCTGCCTTTAATGGAGAGATGAATAAATTGCAGGATGTGGAGGCATGGTTTCCCGGTATGAAGAAATTCTTCTGATTGCGTGATTATTCAGAAAAGATGAAAGTAAAGATAGCCACTTTCAGTCTCAAAGGTAAAGCAGATATTTGGTGGGAGGATGTGAAGAATGTCCAAGGTATACAAGAGGAGGATTTGACTTGGCATGTATTTGAAAGGCTCTTAAAGAAGAAGTACTTGTATGAGAGGTACTATGATGACAGAGCTAATGAGTTTTATGAGTTGCAGATGGGTTCTATGATAGATGATGAGTATACTAGTAGGTTTTTGGAGTTGTTGAGATACGTGACTTACCTAAATGAGGAGAAGGCCAAGGTTCAGAGAATCATCAGTTGATTACCATCTGCATACAGAGACTGGATTGAGTTCGATGACCCTAGATAGTTGGAGGAGGCCTTTCAAAAGTTGAAACATTGTTATGAGTAGTCGAAGTGCAAAGTTGAGCCTAAGAATGACTTGAAAAGAAATGAGAAAGCTAAAGGAAATGGCCACCAAAGAGAGGAAGACCTCAATGTGAAGGTGGTAAATAAAATGCAGTTCCTTACAAGAGATTCAATACAGCTATGAAGGGACGTGGAGAGAAGCAGGCTAGAGGTGGCAGGGAACCATTGCAGTGTTGGATATGTAATAAGGATCATCGTAAGAGAGATTGTTCGTACTATCAGAGTGGTGGTAGACCACAGATCTACAGTGATCAGGAGGTGCATACAATTGGTGATGTTTGTCATATGATTCCTCTGATCTATGCAGCTATTAACAACAGGTAGGCAGACCATCAAGCATCGATCTTTGAGATGGACGGTAATATTTGTGATCGATTTATTTCTATTTTGATTGATCCTAGGTCTAACTATACTTATATTAATCATGACCTAGTGGATAAGTGTGGTTTGAGAAAAGAAGTGCATGCATAATATTGGTTGGTACAGTTGGCTATAGGTACAAAGAAGTGAGTTCACCATTGGGTAAGAGCTTGTGAATTTTAGTTAAATGTTATGACTATCAAAACACATTTGAATGTATTTACATTGGGATCATATAGTATGATTTTGGGTATGGATTAGCTATACCTTCACAGAACCAAAGTGGATTTCTTCGACAAGGCCATTGAGTTTGTGGATGATAGTGGGGAAAATAGGAATTTTCAAGGGAAGAAGAAGCCTACATCAGTGAGGATGGTTACCACTATGCAGGCTAAGCGTAGTTGCAGAAAATGTTGTGTGATGTTTGAAGTACACATTTCTAGTGCCAAGGGTAAGGAGGTTGAGGATGTCGATGTGTTAAGCAGGTACCCATTTTTGCAACAGTTTTAAGATGTATTTCCTGAGGACATTACAAATCTTCCACCTCACAGGGAGGTATAATTTTTTATTGAGTTGGTGATAGGAGTAGTTCCAACATCAAATGCACCTTACAAGATGAGCACATCTGAGTTGCTTGAGTTAAAGTTGAAGCTGAAGGAAATGTTGGACAAGGGATACATTAGGCCAAGTGTATCGCCTTGGGGTGATGTAGTGTTGTTGGTGAAGAAGAGGTATGGTACCCTCAGATTGTACATTGACTATAGGTAGATGAACAAAGTAATGATCAAGAACAGGTATCCATTGCCGAGGATCGATGCTTTGTTTGATAAATTGAAGAGAGTAGCAACATTCTCTAAGATCAACTTGATAGCGGAATACCATTAGGTACGCATCAAGGCAGAGGATATCTTCAAGACTACGTTTAGGACTAGGTATGGACATTATGATTTTGTGGTTTCTCCTTTAGGTTTGACTAATGATCCAACTACATTTATGTGCTTGATGAATAGTGTGTTGCACCCTTATCTAGACAAGTTTGTTATTGTATTCATTGATGACATACTGGTATATTCTAAGAATGAGGAGGAACATGGTGATTATTTAGCAACATTGTTGAGATTGCTAAGAGAGCACTAGTTACATGCTAAAATTATCAAGTGCAACTTCTTTCAAACTGAGGTACATGATTTGGGGCTTGTTGTCTCCAAGGATGGTATCGCAATGGATCGACAAAAGATAAGGTCCATCATGGAGTGAACAGCTCGTAAGAGTGTGGATGAGGTGAGATCATTTATGGGATTGGAGGGTTACTACAGGAAGTTCATCAGGAACTTCTCACACATTGCAAATATTATCACATCATTACAACAGAAGGGTAAGAAGCTCGAATGGAAAAAACAATGTGACGCTAGTTTTCATCAGCTTAAGTAGTTGTTGACACATGCACCAGTGCTAAAGATTGCAGATCCGAACAAGGAGTTTGTAATGTGTGCATATTCTTGCAAGAGAGGACTTTGTGGAGTTCTCATGCAAGAAGGATAGGTAGTGTGCTATGAGTCACGCAAACTTAATGAGCACGAGCAGAACTATCTGACTCATGATCTTGAGCTAGCAGTCATTATACATGCATTAAAGATGTGGAGACACTATCTTCTAGGTAGGAGGTTTACATTGATGAGCGATCACAGTGGGTTGAGATATTTGTTTGATAAACCGAATCTGAATGCCAGACAAGCTATATGGTTGGCTACCCTTAGTGAGTTTTTCTTTGAGATTAGATACATCAAAGGGAAGGAGAACCATGTTGTGAATGCTCTTAGTAGGAAGATACATGTAAATTATATAACAGCTATGATGTCTTATGGGACAGAGTTACAGGATAGGATCTTGCAGGAAGGACAACAAGATGACAAATACATGGAGATTATGCCTAGGTTACAACAAAGAGTAGGTATAGGTATAGGTACAAGTGCAGGTACATGTACAGGTGATCGATATGCAAACTATCATCTCATAGTAGATAGTTTGCTGAGATTTAGAGAAAGGATCTATGTGTCGTATTGAAATGAGCTCAAGAAGCTTATCTTGAGGGAGTTGAACACAAAGCCATACTTGGGTCATCCAGGATATCATAGGACGTGGATGGCAGTGAAAAAGTTCTATTATTGGCAAAATATGAAGAAGGAAGTGGCATAGTTCATGGCTAGATTTTTAGATTTTCAGTGCGTCAAGGCAGAATGTAAGAATCCAGGTGGTTTACTACAACCTATGGTGATTCCAGAATGGAAATGGGAGGTCATTTCCATGGATTTCATTGCAGGTCTTCTGAGGACAGTGAAGCAACATGATTCTATTAAGGTCATGGTTGACAGGTTGAACAAGGTAGCTCACTTCATTCTAGTAAAGAATACATATTCATCCAGAGAGGTAGCACAGGTGTTCATTAAAGAGATAGTGAAACTACATGGTGTTACAAAGAAGATTGTGTCGAACAAGGATTAGAAGCTCACTTCCAAGTGTTGGAACGAGATATTTGCAGGCTTAGGCACAAAGTTGGCATTCAATACAGCTTATCATCCGCAGATAGATGGACACACAGAGAGGGTCAACAAGATCTTGGAGGATATGTTGAGGATGTACGTGATGCACCAATATAGGAAATGTGAGGAGTATCTTCCATTGGTTGAGTTCGCATACAATAATGGTTATTAGGAGTCATTGAGGATGAGTCCTTTCGAGGCATTTTATTGGTGGAGTTGTAACACTCCCATCAGTTGGAGTGATGTAGTGAATAGGGTACTTATTAGACGAGACATGTTGGTAGACATGGAGTAGCAAATGCATGTTATAAAGAAAAATCTAAAGAAAGTATATGATAGACAAAAGAGTTATGTGTATCAACTCAACATATTCACAGAGTTTCAGGTTGGGGAGAATCTGTATTTGTGCATCAAGCCCAAGAAACTTTCTTTGAGGATGGGTTCATCTGCCAAGTTGGCACCACAGTATTGCGGGAATTTCAAGATCCTTGAGAGGATTGGACCAATGGAATATCGACTCGCACTTCCCCCAAAAATGAAAGTCCATGATGTTTCCCATATTTCATTTCTTAAGAAGTATATAAAGGATGTTGATCATGTTATCTATTGATTTGTATTGTAGGTGGAGCAAGAAGGAGAGTTCCAGTTGGATCCTCAGTGTATATTGCAACCGAGGCATCTCATCCTCAGGAATAGAGCCATAGAGAAACTTAAAGTGCAGTGGAAGCACTTTGGGCCAGAAGAAGCTACATGGGATATGGTGGATTAGATGCGAGCCCTGGATCCTTCATTATTTGATGGTGGAGGAAAATAAGTTATAGTTTGATATTGGTATATGTTTGGAATATGTTTTTTTGATGTTTTGAATATGTATGTATATGTATATGGATGTAGATATTGCCATCATCTAAGTTATAAAGCTATAGTAAGCAGTATGGTTATTATCTTGTCATGTTGTCATGATTTTTTTTCTTTTCAGAAGGTCTTTCATTGTAAATACTGCAACGAGCTAAGTTATAAAGCTCCATGGGTAGTATGTTTACTTTTTAAAGTTTTTACTGAGGTCATAGTGTGGTCTAACACCGAGGATGGTGTTCCCCAAGGGGGAGGGTTCTATAACATCCCTGGTGAAAAGTTCATGTAATAAAAGTTAATAAAGGAAAAATAATACCACGATTAAGGGACACTCATTTGAAGTTGATTGTTGGGAAAAGGTATCTAAGTGGGCATCATTGGATGTGTGCTTTGGCTAAAGAAATTTAACAAAGGCTAAGGAAAAGGCATTCAAAAGGCAAAAATGCATTTTTTGCACATTTATTTATGAAAATAAAGGAAATTAGGAGAAAAGTAAGGTCAAAGGTCACAGGTTGCATGTGAGGAGGAAATTGAAGGAAAATAATGGAAAATGAAGAAATTAGATGCTTGATTAATGAAAAGGCTTCTGAGGATCAGTTGGTAACATTTTGTGAGTTCAAGTTTGGATCTCTCTCATTATCTCTCTCTCTCTCTCCCTCTTGGTTACTTAGATTTTTCTTGGAGCACTCTAGGTTTGGATCAAGGAAGGAAAAGCAAGCAAAGGGAAACGAATGAAAGCAAGGATCAATGAAGAAGAGAAGGATCAAGTAGCTTCAACAGGAATAGTAGCAGGTAACTTTTTTCATGTGTGATTTCCTAGATGGTTTTGACATGCGCTTATTTTCATGTTGGTGTATGTTTCTCTTATTGTTGGTGGCATAGTTTTTCCAGGTTATGATAGTGGTTTTCAGCCCAACCTTTCCTTTTTTCAGATGCCATGGTATGTTGGGATGTTTATCTCGATTTTGAGATTTGGTTTGTTGGATGGATTTCAGAATCCGGGGTGGAGGTGGTCTCAATTTTCATTCCCAAAGGCCTAGGAATCCCTTGATAGGTTTTGGTGACATACACAATAAATATTAAGGGAGAAGTCTCAGTTTAGGGCATAGTGATCTGGGTTTCGATTTCGGTAAAGCCTCAGAGATTGGTCTCGGTTTAGGACCTAGTGATTTGGGATTAGATCGCGGTAAATTCTGAGAGAGAGGCAGACAAAAATTTTCTCAAGGATAGTGATGGATTCCAGATGGCTTTCCAAGTTCAGTTCGGTTGTGATCGGAGCACCAAGTTTGGTGTGATCACAGTTTGGTGAGGGTGGAGGTGGTTTAACCTTTGGATTCCCATGGTTATTCTTAGATTGGTTTTTCTATGAGATCCCACTTTCATGATTAGAATATGGCACAGGCATCATTGGTTGAAAGAGAGATTTGGTTTAGCCATGTCTACGGTTGGGTGGTACATGGAAGTGTCGAACATGGTCGTATTTTCCTATGATTAATAAAATCTAAGTTATCTTACTTTTTCACTGGTTTATATGCAGATTTAATTGCTGTCATATCTATGATATTTGTATAGTTTTATGATGGTTATAAACATGGTTAAATTATTGGTTCATGTCATGGTTATTTCATGTATTTACTTGTAGTTGTTAAATGGATCGATGCAAGACCTAATTAATGATATAATAGTTCAATGGAGAAGGAGATGATCCTTCTCATTGTGTTTCATAAGTTCTTTCAGTCATTTATGCTTTGTCTTGTATCCTAGACCTGTAGGATGCATTCATGCCAAGTGTTTGAAAGAATGTCAGTCCCGGTTGGGGATGGTCAGGCCTAATCTCGAGGTTTATTTTTGATTTGTTTATATTTTCATCATGTGTTTGATGGATTCTAAGGGTTATAACAATTTTTGGATAGAGGTTGAGATTCTCGGCTAAAAAAGTGGCTCAAATACTGGGGACACTAGTTCAGGTTTGCTGGAAAAAGTCCACGGAAGTTGGTACATAGGCCTGTGAGAGAGAGTTTGGCTTCTAGTTGCTATCTCGCCTATAGCATGAGAGTGATGAGTGGTTAAAAGGCTTAAATCATCAGTGGGACTCTGCGACAGGATGTCTGGGTGGCTGACATGTCTCATGAGGATGTTGTTGGGGATGTGGATGGGTTTATTTAATATGTTCCGTCGATTACATTTCCTTAAGGTCACCAAGGAAGTTGAATCCCTTATAGTAGCCTCTCTTGTTGCGTGTTCACCCCACCTGGCCGCTTGCTTGGGTGGACCTGCGAGGATCAGTTGTTACAAGGAAGTAGAGATTTTTTGCACTCAGTTTAGTAGAAGCAGAGTACATGGCTGTTAGTCAAGTAGTTTGTGAGGCTATCGGGATGAGGAAGATTCTTGTTGGTTTGTTTAGTCAGGAGATGGATCCAACTGTAATTTACTGTGAAAATCGGAGTTGTATCAAACTCTCTGAGAATCTAGTTTTTCATGATCAGTCCAAGCATATTGATATCTCATATGATCATCTTCGAGATTGTGTGTAGAGGAGAATTATGTTGTTGGAGTCCATTCCCAAAGAGGAGGGGGGTGCATATATTTTGACAAAGGCATTGTCAAGATGAAAATTCATGTTTCACAGAGGTAGGATCAGGGTAGAAAATAATCCATTTCTTGTTGAGAGGGAGTGTGTTGATAGTTCTAGACACACCAACATGTCAGGGGATCTCCCCGGTAAGAAGTCTCAACTAGAACTCAAACCTTTGGATTATGAGTCCCAACAGTGGGTAGTAAAGCTATGCCTTTATTGTGATAGCATGCATAGGTAAGCAAAATATCCTTGTCAGAAGCAAGTGTGTGACCTTGCAGCGAGTCAAGAGAGATGCCTGGGTAGGTTCTAACACATAGAGTGAAAAGGAAGTATGCCCCTTAGAAGCCTGTAATAGTATGCAGCACGAAAGGAATACAAGAGCTCAATGAAATCACAAACTAGAAAGAAGAATAGTTGACAATCCAAAGTGATGAGTTAAACCAACAGCGTGCTTCAATAAGATCATACAATCACATACAAAATAGTCCATACATCAACGCGTAACTAGAAATACATACATTGCTAAAGTAACCAGAATAGTTGAACTACAATAACAACATATGCATGAAACGTGTTGGCTCTATTATATTATATAGAGTGAAGTTCCATCCATACATACAACCATGACAACCACTAGTCCCAATAGTGGAACTTTACAGTCCACACCGCATGCTCCTCCAAATAGACATACTCACTCTGCACTATTGAGAAGCCAAGGCTTGTCAAAATACTCTCCAATCCCTCTCTAAGAAATGCTTGGAAAACACTTGGCTCCCAAAAGCCCCTTCTATGAGTTATGAGGTTTTATTTATCACAAAGGGTGGGGTGACCCTTGACATTCCCCTTTGTGACACTTGAAATACCCACATGACTCTTCAACTTGATTACATAACTCTTTACATTACATATGATTGTCTGTTATGAAACCAGCTCAAGAAAAGATAGAAAAGATAGATCAACGCCTTAGAATTCAGCCTCTTGGAGGGGGAAACCTCCTTTACATTACATAAATGAACAATTCTTGGATGATACAAATGAAAAAACCTCCTTTCTATATATAGGAGTCTAAGGAGTCACAATATAATCCAGCCGATCTAACAATAATAATATAAAGCCACAAAAATAACAATAGAGGGATTCTATGGGGCACAGAAATAACAATATGGGGGTAATAGGGGCACAACAATATAAATAAGGGGTATAACTAAAATAGTAATGGGGTAATCACTAGTATTATAGGGACCCAACATGCCCCTCTCCTTCAAAAAGGTGTTGTCCTCAACGCTTGAGTAGTTCTGGATACTTCTGCATAAAATTCTCATCCTCCCATGTGGAATCTTCAGCGGATAAGTTCTTCCACTTGATAAGATACTCTGAAATTGATCGATTTCGTAGCTGTCGAGTTCTTGTTTCTGTGACTGCTTCCGGTTCCAATATAATTTTTCCTTCCTCGTCAAGTTCTGGCAATATTGTTTGAATTGGGAGCTTGTCACCTATAACCTTCTTTAAACATGAAACATGGAAAACTGGGTGCAATCGAGAAGCTGCAGGAGCTCCAATTTGTATGCCATAGTACCAATCTTTTGCAACACCTTGTACGAACCATAATACTTTGGTGATAATTTATTATCCTTCTTAGCTTGCTTTAGGGACATTTGCTTATATGGTTGTAGCCGTAGGAATACCCAATCACCTACATCAAAACTTCTTTCACTGCGATGTTGATCTGCCTGTTGTTTCATTCTATTTTGTGCCAACACGAGGTTATCCTTTAAGAGTTGGAGGACTTGTTGTTGATGTTCGATGTGATGTTCCACTGCCTGAACCTTAGAATTTTCTCTTAAATATGATGTGATGGATGGTGGTTGATACCCATAAAGTGCCATAAATGGGGTCATTTTTGTTGCTGTATGGAAGGAAGTGTTATACCACCATTCAGCCAGAGGCAACCATTTGACCCATTGTGTCTGTTTATCAGATACAAAGCAACGAAGATATCCTTCCAAACATTTGTTTACTATCTCAGTTTGCCCATCAGATTGAGGATGATAAGATGAGCTATGAGCTAACTGAGTACCAAGACAAGAAAATAATTCTGTCCAAAAATTTCCAGTGAAAATGGGATCTCTGTCACTTACAATAATCTTTGGGTTTCCATGTAGCTTTTGAACTGTTTCCATAAATGCAGTAGAAACTGTACTGGCTTTAAATGGATGTGATAATGCACAAAAGTGTGCATACTTGGTAAGTCTGTCAACTACCACCATGATGACACTCTTTCCCTCAGACTTGGGTAAACCTGTGATAAAATCCATTGAAACCTCCTCCCAACGTTGGCTTGGAATGGATAAAGGTTGTAATAGACCCGGTGTCTTAATTGTTTCAACTTTATTTTGCTGGCAAACCAAACATTCTGCCACAAACTTTTGAATATCTGATTTAAGGCCATCCCAAAAAAATTCCTTCTTAACCCTGTGGTAAGTTTTTAAAAATCCTGAGTGCCCTCCTAAGGGAGAAGTGTGCAATTCCATAAGAATCTTTTGTTTTAGCTGGGAATTCTTACAGAGGTATAAGCGATCTTTGTACCATAACGAATCATTTTTCCAGCTAAATGTATCAGAATTACTGGAATCTTGTTGTAACTTTCGAATAAGTGCCCACACTTCTTCGTCATTCTTCCATTCCTCCCTTGCTTCGTTTATCCAATCTGGTTGGATAATAGAAATGGCACACAACAATGCTTCCACATCCTCATCCTTTCTTGAGAGTGCATCTGCCACCACATTTTGCTTCCCTTTTTTGTAGATGATTTCAAAGTCATAACCCAACATCTTTGTGACCCACTTTTGTTGCTCTTCAGAGGATAATCTTTGTTCTAAAAAGTATTTAAGGCTATCATGATCCGTTTTTACCTTGAAGTGTCTTCCCATTAGGTAGGGTCGCCATTTCTTAAGTGCATGGAGTATTGCCAACATTTCCTTCTCATAAATAGCTTTTCTTAAAAACTTTCCCTTGATTGGACGACTTTCAAAAGCAATGGGTCTTTCATCTTGCATTAGAACAGCACCAATTCCATTTCCTGAAGCATCACATTCCACAATAAAGGTTTTTGTGAAGTCCGGTGTAGCTAAGACCGGTGCTTGGCACATTGCCTCTTTAAGATGTTCAAAGGCCTTTGTTGCTTCCGGAGTCCATGAAAATGAATCTTTCTTCAATAATGTTGTTAGAGGTGCTGCTATTCTCCCATAATTCTTAACAAACTTGCGATAATACCCTGTCAACCCAAGAAATCCTCGCAGATGCTTTATGGATGTGGGGATTTTCCATTCCTTAATGGCTTTAATTTTGCTAGGGTCTACCTTAACTCCTTCATGAGATACAATATGACCCAAATATTCCACCTCCTGGACTCCAAAGAAACATTTGGATCTTTTTGCATATAATTGTTTCTCCTCCAATAGTTGTAGCACCCTGTCAACATGTTCAACATGATCCTTCCAAGACTTGCTGTAGATTAGTATATCATCAAAAAATACTAACACAAATTTTCTAAGGAATGGTTTGAAAATTGAATTCATCAAACCTTGAAATGTTGAAGGTGCATTGGTAAGGCCAAAAGGCATGACCAAAAATTCATAATGACCCTCATGAGTTCTAAATGTCATTTTCGGAATGTCTTCAATCTTCATTCTGATTTGATGATATCCCGAACGAAGATCCAACTTGGTGAAGTAAATTGATCCATGCAATTCATCCAGTAATTCATCAATAACAGGAATGGGGAACTTATCTTTAATAGTGAGCTTGTTGAGCTCCCTATAATCTGGACACATGCGCCATGATCCATCCTTCTTGTGCACCAATACTACTGGAGCTGAGAAAGAACTTTGACTCGGTTGAATTATACCAGCCTCTAGCATTTCTGCAACCATACGTTCAATTTCACTTTTTTGGACATAGGGATATCTGTACGGCCTGATGTTTGGAGGAACACTTCCTGGAATCAGATGAATAGCATGATCATGATCACGCATAGGTGGGAGACCTTTGGGAGTCTCAAATACCTTGGAATGATTGTCCAGGACTTTTTGGAGATCTGGAGAAATAGATGATTCCAATGTGGAAACATCTAGCGAACATAATTGTGCAATTACACCTCTTTGCTCCTTTTTTAGAAGCTTTGTCATGCCATTAGAGCTGATTATCTTTCCTGGTTTCCCTGCAATACCCCTTAATTCAACTTCCTTTCCTTCCGTAGAAAATTTGATGAAAAGTTCTTGAAAATTAAAAGCTATTGTACCCAAGGATTGTAGCCATTGGACTCCTAGTACAACATCAGCACCTCCCATTGGAATGGAAAGCATTGGGCTAGTCAATACATATTCTCCCATGGATAGCTTGATATTATGGCACTTTCCAGAGCAATTTATTGTTCCTCCATTTGCAATCATCACTTGACACTCTGGTGCTGGATATAGGAAGCAATTCAATTCTTTTGCTACCCTACAATGAATAAAATTGTGGGTGCTTCCTGAATCAATCAACACTATTACCTTTTTCTTCTTGATTTGTCCTTCTATCTTGATGGTTTGAGGAGTGGTAATTCCCGCCAATGCATTACAAGATATGGTCGGATTTATTTGTTCTTCATCTAGGCTTTGTTCCTGGAGTATATCTTCTTCTTTTGACCTTTCTTGCTCCTTTTCTTCTTCCTCTTCACAATCTATGTAGAATAATTTCTTCTCAGCACACTTATGACCTTTAGTGTATTTGCTATCACAACTGTAACAAAGCCCTTTTGCTCTTTTTTCTTCCAATTTTTGTGGTGTCAACCTTATAGGTTGTGGAAGACTAGGGGCAACAACACTTCCGTCTTTATAGTTGTGAGTGGTATGCTTCCTGGTTGCCATAATTTTGCTTTCCATTTTTCTTGCTAACCTGAATGCCTTCTCTAATGAATCAGGTTCCCAAAGGCGAACATCATGTTGGATATTATCCTTTAAAGACCCTATGAACACATCAATCCTATGCTCCTCTGGAATATCTTTTACCCTTATGTTCAATTTTTGGAACTCCTCAATGTGCTCCATTATTGAACCCTTTTGTTTGAGACTTATCAATTGGCTAAAAAAAGTGTTGCTTTTTGTATCTTCATAATGTGCTATCAATTCTTCCGTAAAAATTGCCCAAGTGATAAATTTTTTACGAGAGCAAAGCCATTGATACCATACAAACTGATTTGGTTCCAAATATACAGTTGCCATACGTACCTTTTGTGCGTTTTGCACATTATTGAGATCGAAGAATTGCTCCATCTGTAATATCCATGTGGCGGGATCCTTGCCATCAAACTTCCTCATATCGATTTTTGGAATATGGTGATTCTTCGATCCAACATTAGCATCTATGGAATCATGATTAACATTTCTTTTGTTCTCATCATGAGTTTCCTTTACTACCTTTTCACCATTAGTGACCCTTTCTTGTAGCAACTTCTTCAATTCTTCCATGTCTGTCTTCAAGTCTATCTTCAAATCTGCCATCGAATCCTCCATCTTAGCTTCCATGCCCTTCATCTTAGATTCCACGCCATTTATCTTAGATTCCACGCCACTTATCTTAGCTTCTGTTAGCTTTTGTGAGCGTGACATTTGTTGCACTTGTTCTTGTAATTTTGATATATCATGTAGCATTTCTTCCTCTTCTTCATGAGTCATGCTAGAGCTTTCAGGTTCCTTACTAGGTGTTTTCATTTTCTTTCCTCGGGGCATCAGTTACCGATAATAATGCTTTACTATGCCCTTTGAATTCCGTTAAACCAAGCTTACACAAAAATTAAAAAAAAACTACACACCTTTTTTTCACTTTATAGAAGCCTGATATTGAATCTGATGTATCTCTGTAATTTAGGATCATCCAGTTCTGAAATTGCTATCTATAGTGGCCTTCTACGTCCTCTTTCCAATGCCACAAGTCTGAGCCAAATTGGATTCTCCGAGGAAGAGTTATGTGAAATCTTCCACAGTGACTTTCTTTTATAGTGGTTCAGTAGAGCGAACTTGTATGACGTGCCACGAGTCACTGTTTCAACCTTTGAATCTGAAACAAACATCTTAGAAACTAAAGTCTGTCCTCTTTCTGTACCTTCTTATGAAATTTCAATCCGATCCCCAGAGAGAAAGTTATGACGATTTTCCCCAGGTCACCTTTTTTTAATGTAATTCAGGAGTCTGCAAAAAGACCAACTTCTTCAGATCATATCTCCGCAAATATCACGCAAAAAGCTCTGAAATTCGGACCCATGGTTCAGCGCGGTTTCTTCTCAAATGGGTTTTTTGTTCAACTTCTGAAACATCACAGAAAAAAAGTTATAGCGAAAATGCCATGATGACCTGTTTGGAGCAGCAAAACCCTAGAATCGAAAGCTCTGATACCAAATGTTATGAAACCAACTCAAGAAAAGATAGAAAAGATAGATCAACGCCTTAGAATTCAGCCTCTTCGAGGGGGAAAACTCCTTTACATTACATAAATGAACAATTCCTGGATGATACAAATGACAAAACCTCCTTTCTATATATAGGAGTCTAAGGAGTCACAATATAATCCAGCCAACCTAACAATAATAATATAAAGCCACAAAAATAACAATAGAGGGATTCTATGGGGCACAAAAATAACAATATGGGGGTAATAGGGGCACAAAAATATAAATAAGGGGTATAACTACAATAGTAATGGGGTAATCACTAGTATTATAGGGACCCAACATTATCTTTATTCCACTACTAACACTTGGAATTTCACTTTACATCATGTTTACAAAATGATACATTTTCCACATATACCCATGTGGGAAAAAAATTAGCTTGAGTCAACCACGGAAGACAACACTAAGACTTAGACAGCTATGGGAAGACCAGCTCATCAACCTCCTCTCCGTGATCCTCAGTGACAAAATTATGCCATGCTTGATAGTGCACAATGGTGTCTTTGTACTCTTTGATGATGTCCTTCTGGAAACAAACTCTTTCCTCCATTGCTTTTGGGTATACTGATTTGAAACCTCTGTCCAACTCATCCTATAGCATGCACAACTTAGTCCTAAGCAAATCCGAAACAATGATATACATACACATGTTATCTGCGCTAACTTGGAGATTTACCGTGGTGGCCGTGAGCATCAACTGATCAAAGTATACATCAAGCTCTACTTTGACTTGGTTCTTCGCTTTTTACTGTGTGAGTGTACCAATCAACGGGGTGCCATACCTTCTTACCATGAAATCCAAACTCCTATACAACTGTGTATATGAAGCCTCAACACTAGTGATGAGCGATGGGAGTTCTTCATAGTTCCAGATCAGACTTCGGATGCGTACTTTTTCCAACTCTACCTGTGGCTTCATCATCTTGTGCAAGTGAAGCAGGGCTCTCTTGTACCTCATTGTCCATGTCCGTACATGATCAACTCCGACATGTATATTTGTGAGCATTCGCGCGATCTTGGTGCAACACTTCTGATGACCATGTAGATGGACGACTACCTTATGCATGGTGATGAACCTTTCATACAGTCTCCGTGTGAACGTTTCAAGAGCCTATACTTCAGCAAGTATGGCCATCTTCATCTCTACTCATGGCTTCGACATAGGCCTTTGTAACATCATCCAAGTCGAATGGATGTCTCCATACATCTGACACAATCAGCCGTTATTCAAAGTGCACAGGCGATGTATGCTCATCCGGAGTGCACGCTGTACGTGCTTGTAAAACTCTGTGCTTTGACTCATCAAAGGCTATGTTGTACACCTCTATTCCTAGATTGTCCTCAAGGAGAATGGTATCCCCTTGTTCACTCAGGACTTACTCTATTGTTGGAGATGGTGAAGCCTATGGAGTGACCTCAGTTTCTTTTGGCATGAGGTCAATATCCTGATCCTCTTCTGGTTGCTCCATCTCCATGTCCATATGTTCTACTATCAGTTCATCCTATGGAGTAAGTTCCTGTTCCTATGGCTACTCACCCTATTCCTCATCTACTGCTGGTTCAGAGTCTTCAACCTATATCGGTGCATTTTTCATTGTGTGTGTGCCTTGCAGTTCTTCTTTTTCCTGTTCCTATTCCTGTTCATGCTGCGCTTCCTTCACTCTTCTGTGCTACTCTTGTTCTTCCTTGAGCTTCTACTGGACTTCATGCAACATTCTCTTTGCATCTTCTAGTCTTTGATTCTATCTCTTTCTTTACGCCATCCTCCTGTCGCATTGTCACCTCTCTGCATCTATCTCCAAAGCTACCTTTTCCGAAAGTGGGTCTTCCTTAAACTTGTAGCTTTGGTCCATCTCTATGCTTTCAACAATATTCCTCTTATCTTGGTCTTACACAAGTTTGCTTCTTGCTGCTACTATTGTTGCTGCTCCCAATGGTGTTTCTGCCTTGAGTGATGTTAGCCACTCTACTGCAATGCTAACTAGTTCATTGAGTCTATAGGAGTTATAACAATATTTCTATGGGTCTTTCTCTAGCCAATGACATGCCCTATGGATCTAAGAATAGTACACTCTCGCACAGTGGTCCCTGCATAAACCATGTGGGTTGTATGGGTTGAAACTCTTGGTGCCGAACTTAAACTTATTGAATTCTACAACCTTGGCATATGCTTCTTTCAAGCTCCTGAACACGTACAACCCAATTCGCACAGGAAGCATAGGCTATGGTGCCTTCTTCTTCCTCTGCAATCCATGTGACAACCCCATCGAGATGTGGTATGCAACCTCCTGCATGACCAACTTGTCCATGGCAACCCTCGGTAATACATGCGGAGCTTTATCCGTGATGTACATCCTGATGAAGGTGCCCTTTGGTGAGGTGTACCAATCTGCAATGTTTAGCAACACCTTCGTTGCTACATGGCACATGTAGGGCAGATATTGTTCAAAGATCATCACATATATAGGGGAGATGAAATGGCCAGATATTCTAGCCATGAGTCCTCGGTAGTTGCAATCAGAGAGAAACTTGCAATATACGTTCACAAGACTCTCTGAAGTTGTCCATGCCCAACCCATGCCAGGAGACTGTTGACAGGCAGAGATTGCATCGAGTAAGTACGAAGACATGAAGAATATTGCTTGTTGATCCTTGGGTGGACTTTGGGTATTGGATAGATGCAATTTCAATTGAAAAGCCAACATGTCGGATGAGTTGAATGGTTGTCCTTCACTTTCCAGCTGATCCAACATAGCAACTATTGAGTCTCCAAAATGGCATCCACTTTCACCTTCATTTCCATCATTTTACCCTAATTTTGTCACTCTATAGCCTAATAAACTTACATTAAGTAATCATTTTCATCATTACATGGGTTTATCGTTATTATTTTCCAATTCGTTGATTTTAAGTATTATAAGTGAATTTGTGATTAAATGTAAGGAAATTAACATGTTTTCATATATATCTAAAAGTGTTATGAGTTTTGTGATATTATAGGCCTACTTGGAGATTCTAGAAGGGTCCTAATAGCCATCCAACCACAAATTCGAATTTCAAATGCCAACACATGAGGATTTGTGGAATAATTGTAGAATATGTGGATCATTAACTATGCACATCCAAAGGAGAAGAATCATGGATGAGAGGATTTTGAAAGGATTTGTATCTTACATTTTTAGGAGATTGGTTGTAAGCACAAGAGATAAATGTGGATTTTAGGAGAGATCTAAGGATCTATATTTATTGTATATTTATCCTCAATTTTTGTATAAATAGGAGTGCACCCTCCATACAAAGGGTTGTTGGGTTCTTAGTTAGTGTTGTTGTTAGTGATAGTTGCTAGTTAGAGGTTCCAATTTCCATCCATGTGGTTTGTAAAGTAAGGAGAGAGAATTATTTTAATATCTTGTAACTTCATCTTTATGAAATACATAATGCCACTTTGATCTCCAAGATGTGATATTTTTTTTAGTGTGCTCGCTGAGGAACGGAGGGCCCCCATCAACCACAGTTTTCACATCTTTGTACATATTGGTAACATAGTGTAGTTGTTTTATTTGATTTCCTTTCATGTAAGTGTTCTTTTAATTTCAACAAGTGTGATTTCATTTCAGTAAGTGTGATTTACTTTCCAGCATGTGAGATTTCAATTATGCAAGTGTGGTGTGATTTCTTTTATGCAAGTGTGGTGTGTTTTCTTTTATGCAAGTGTGGCATGATTTCAATTCGGAAAGTGTGATTTCAATTTCAAGCATGTGTGATTTCATTTATGCAAGTGTGATTTCAATTTCTTTCTATTTGGTTTTGGTATGATTCGAATTAGATTGATTGAATTTTTTTTGTAATTAGTTTTAATTGCATTAGATTAATCTAATCTAAAATATAACCACCTAATACATATAGTAAAAGTATACCTCATCTGTTTACCAAATCCCGGGTTGAAAAATTAAATGACAAGGATTTAACTAACAATTAAATCACCCAACGACAACCTAACTCTGTGGGAAGGTCTTTGTACTCCCTTGGCCATAGAAGCGACATGCGAAGATGACGATGAACAAATATGCCTTCCTAAGTGTCTTCGTCATGTATATCCAGTTGGGTGTTGTCCTAATCTTTGCTAGCTCCATTAGCCAATGCTTCAAGATGTCCCTTGTGTTCATACTACTTTTGGGAGTGTAGAGTGGTGCATCCATCCTTATCACTAGAAATGGAAAATGCTATATCTCTTGATAATCCTAAATCCTAATGGAAGAAATCCTTTCTCCACTAATACTTCTCAGTATCACTTTCTTAGGATCAGTGTGTGAGACAATTGGGTGGATCACATATGCGCATGGAAACAAGAGAAACCTACATGTAACCTTGTACAATCCTGACTTATGGATGTTCACATAGACCTGTCGATCCTCCATATTCTCCTCAAAGCTACTTGAGAAGATGGTGTTGATGGCTTGGCATGTGATCTTGATATCTTTCTCAATGAACATGTGTGTGTCTGTGTACACGTGCAAGCTCATAGACCCCTCTTAAACCATGTCCCCAATACTAGTTTCAATTGTCTTTTGATCTAGCTCTCTTGGAGCCCATGATACCTATGTTACTGAGAAGCTGCTCAAAAACCTGTGGTACCTGGAGACAGAGAACACATTCATGGCAAGGCAAAGTCAGCTAAAAACATCGAAAAAGTTGAGAAACATTTAGGAAACAAACTGGTGACTGCTGGGCTAGATTGTGCAGCATTGACTTGGGGAAGTTGGGAGACTGTCACCTAGAACTACGAATTGCATAGTCCTAGTTGCTAGTGAGGCTCACTGCTGGATGGATCTGTATAATGCACAGTCCAGTGAGGTTGACTACTGACTGAAACTATGCAATGCGCAAAATAGCCAGGCTGTGTTGCTGGGTGGAACCACACATTGTAGAGTTTCAGTGGGAAGGACAAGGAACTGCCTCCCAAGATTGTGTAGAGCACAACGTAGAGACAATATAGGTAGCCTCTGTGCAATTCCTGGAAGCAAGGTATAGCCTTGACTGTCATGAATGTATAGACCATGATGGGAGACACAAGATCTGGGCCAAGTCAACTCATATTTTCCCAATGGCAACTTGAAAAAATGAAGGGATTAATGTGTGTGCGAAGCTGGTGCAGATATCAGTGAATTGACATGCATGCAATTTAGGCAAGTGCAGAAATCAGTTAGATGACGAAACCAAGAAGCACATGAGCAAGTCGCCGAAATGACGAATGTGAGTACAAAAATAGTGTCATGCATGCGACACTAAGGAGAGGTAATGAAAAACTTGAAACAACACTTATGCAAGTGAAAACACATTGAAACAGAAACACTCGCTCAATAAAACAAAGGAAACAAAACTCATATAAGCCAAAAACTAAAAAGAGGCAGAAGGCATGAAAAGCTAAACGTACCTGGAAAAGTTGCGTCGACTATGTCAAAGGTTCCTAGATGCCTCGAGAATGCTAGAGGTCCAAGATATAATGTGAAGAATGAGATCTAAGGCATCCTTTAAGTAGATTTTGCGAAATTAGGGTTTATGAAATGCATGCCATAAATCTATATAAAATTGACACTTGGCAGGGAGTTTCTAAAATTAGTTTTGCATGTAACTCTTGTTGCTAAAAATATATCCTAAAATTCTAGGGATTTTTTCTTTTTTTATTTTTTGGGAAAAGATGCTCGACATGAAAGAAGGATTGTGCAATTATTGAGCGAATCGGGTAACCTACTAGCACATGCAACGGTCAGCCAACGAGGGAAATATTTTGTGTTGTTTATGGACTGAGTGGTCCTGGCAGGTTGGCCAACTCTGTGCAATTTTATAGAGAAGTGACGTTGGGATTCTCTGCACATTTCTAGGGAGAACTGAAACTGGCTAGTTCTGCGCAATTATGGAGAACAGTGCAACTGGCCTAGGCTGCTTTGCGCATTTTTGGAGAGCAGCGCAACTCAGAAGTTCTTCGCATTTTTGGAGGGTAGTGCAGCTAGACTGGCTTGATCTGTGGAATTCTGGAGAGCAGTCCCAGCTGGCTGAAACAACGCATTTCCAAAGAAAGCATGGCTAGCCTTCTCTATGCAATTTCTGAGTGCAGGGCCGCTGCTAGGCTGCTCTGCGTAATTCTTGAGGGGAAGACAAGATCTCCTCCAGGTTTGCATAGTTTTTCCCTACAGTAGATTGACTAGATGTGAACCAAGTGTTAGGTGTGCTTGTGGTTGACTGATAGCAAAATTGAGTTGATTCACAAGCTATTAATGATACAATGAAAAAAAAAAATACCAAGTACCTGATAAGGGTAGGATAGTTGTTATGATTTCAACAAGGGAGGCTACAAAACGAAGTGAATTTTTTTTTTTGGAGGGTGGTTGTAGCCGCTACAACATTTGCGACAAAATGGTAGAGCTCCAGCTCTCTGTATGGACATTCTTTGAGAAAAACAAGTCTAACTCCTCAAGAAGTATTACTTTATTCTTCGATCGTCATGTCCTCAACACTAATCGCGAGTTAAAGATATAGTCCCTTACCATTCTCCTAATCAGTTAACACACGCTATAAGCCAAGTCAAGTCAGTTGTTTCGATTGGGGATGAGGGGTATATTGGTACACAAGTAATAAAGGTGTCAAATTCTTAGTTTCATCTCTGGTGTTTCTCTGCTACCAACAAGCGTGGATAGTACCGTGACGGAGTTACCTAGGAACACAAGCATCGCTCAGCTGCGAGTGATCCTAGTCAGTACCCCTGCGGAGTTACTTGCATTACCTCTCTATGGAGGAAGCCTTTCTCTTCTTCACCTTATTTGTTTTTTATTACTCATTTTTTTACTTTTCAAAGAACATGTGCATAGGCACTTATTTATTTCAGAGGCGAAAGAGGTGTTGGCTTAAGGGGACCTGACCCAGGTTCAGAGTTGTCGCGCCAAACAACAAAACCCTAACTACTAGCCCTTTCAGCAACAACCTGCATAGTGCAGGCTACAGTCTCACCCGAAGAAGTATTGGGGGATGCTAGAACCAGGTTTCGCGCATCAATAAATAACCCTAGACCTGATTTCATGCAGATCTATCAGTCATCAGAGAACATAGCAGAAATAACTCTTTATCTTCGCGAAACTAGATAGCTACTTAACTCATGCATAAATAAGATAGACTCAGTTGTTTCACACAAAATTCACTCACTATTTCATAAAACCACATCATTAAGTGACAGAATATAACATAAATAGATTTGACAGAAATGCACAGTAATTCTTCAAAATAAGCCTTTATTGATCTTAAATGTTCATATTACGGACTCTTCTACCTTGTGCACTTAGCTGCAGGGGTCCACGCACTCAGCTGCGGACCTACCAAGTTCTCATGTGCACTTAGCGAAAGGAACCTCCCATTTCTCACATAAGTACAGGAATCAGATCCTTCTTGCCTTAGCACTCGCCCAAAAACAACAAAAACCCTTGACCATTTAGAATTCTTCATTCTAAGTTATCTTCAGGACCCACTATGACACAACTATTTATAACTTTCCTTCATACAATACCATGGTCCGAGGACCATGGGAGAATTTTAAAACCGACCCAAATAAGGGGATAAGGCCCCTTTGACTCCTATCTATATGCGCGCTCCACATCAACATTTCACTGAGACTTTACATATTTTACAAAATTTTATACAAAAATTGGGTTAACTAACGACAAAAACTACCCCTAGGGACTGTATCCAAATAGGCCCCCAACACAATGATTGTGACTTGCCCTCGAGACACTCAATTGCTACCTCGATCTTGCTGCGAAGACCACCAAGCTCAACCTGCAACACTGCAACTTCAGCAATGCTCTACGCCGCTACCTGTTGTACCTCTTCGACCAATTTTTGTGTTGTTGGGCCCTCCACAATGAGGCGCATTGTCCTCTCTATCTGTTGTAGCACCTTTGGCTTTTCCTAAAGTGACAAAGTAAACTAACAAGCTTCCTCTAGACATGTTTGTAATATGGTCTTTAGCAGTGCCTCTTTTCTCTATAATTCTTCCACCTATGCTTGCAACTTCTTTCCCTCTTGTAACTTCGCGAGGCGTTGCACTGGCGCCAAAGTGCACGCAGTTGCTCAGACCTCATCATACTTCTGTTGTGTCTCATGTACATCGATGCTCAACTTCTACAAGTTCGAGTCCTCTTGCATATTTGTCCATAATTCTATTGCTGGATTGAACATCGTTGTGCGTTCATTGACTATAGTCACCAAGGTTCTCATTTTATCCTTGATGGCTGCTGCGCGTTGCTCCCGTACCTCTAGCAAGGTCATGGGCTGCAACTTCAACTACAACTCTAAAATCTTCATTTGGAAATCAAAGGTAACCCTGTCGACTTCATCATTTGATGCACGTACTGTAGCAACCAATTTCCTTACTTTGGTTGAGGCCTCCTCATCCTATTGTATGTTCAATTTAGGTACCAACTTGCAGGACTGCTCGATCGTTGTTTCCAGGCTCTGATGTCTTCTCCGTAGCCCCTCCTTTTCCTTTACTGCCTCGATTCTCTTTGCGAACAACTGTTCATTATTAACCTTAAACTCACTGACGATTTGGATGACACACTGTAATCTGATCCTCAACTCATCTGACACCCCCTGATACAGTGCATGGAGGGTTTGGAGTGGAAACATAGCCATATTCAACCCCATGTCCTTCACTATATTAATCACAATGCGATCCTTATCTTATTCTACGCAGACTAAACCATTTGGCAATGGTATGAATCTGAGGTCCAGAGTCCATTCGAGTTGCGCCAATATGCTACATCCCTATGTCGGTCTTGCTTTGATGCCCGCTTAGATCCTATTAGCCCTGATTTGTAGCTTGCACAAATCCTTTTGGATGCTTCCCATCGTCTACATATATTGTTGCTCAAACTGCTGCAACACTTCACTTGTTGTGTTTCTCACCTTGTCCCCGATCTCATTGAGATTTCCTTCTATTAGCACCATTAGGTCAAGATGCATTTACCTATCATACACATGCTTTTTGCATTGTCCAGTAGACTGCTCTTGACCACGTCTCTTCAAGATGAAGGGTGTGCTCTGCTCCTCAGCATCGCATCCTCCCTACGATGATAGATCTTTCTCATCAGTATGCTGGGAAGTGGATTTTTCGCCTTCTTTTTTATCGTGTTGTTCCTTTTGAGCCTGCTCTAGGTTCAAAGTTGTCGCACCAACCAACAAAACCCTAACTGCTAGCCATTTCAGAAACAACCTGTATAGCACAGGCTACAGTCTCACCCGAAGAAGTATTTTTGGGGGATGATAGAGCTAGGTTTTTGCATCCAGGGACATGTAATAAATGGTTCTTAGGCTTTGACAATTTATATCTACCTTCGAGCAGGTCGATATCCTTCTAGGGTTCGCTATTGTAACTCTATGAAAACAACTTCCAAACCTTTGCGAAGGTTTACGACCAGTCTTTGCAAACCTTAGACAAGAAGCTTATCTATTTTCGCGCATCAATAAATAACCCTAGAACTGATCTCGCGTAGATCTATTAGTCATCAGAAAACATAGCAATAATAACTCTTTATCTTCGCGAAACTAGATAAATACTTAACTCATGCATAAATAAGACAGATTCAATGATTTCGCGCAACATTCACTCATTATTTCTTAAAACCATACCATTAAGCAACAAAATGCGACATAAACATATTTGACATAAATGCACAGTAATTCTTCAACATCAACCTTTATTGATCTTCAATGTTCAGATTACAGACTCTTCTACCCTGCACACTCAACTGCAGGGCTCCATGCACTCAACTGTGGACTTACCAATGTCTCCTACACACTCAGTTGGAGTGTTACAGGGAAAAGTGTCTACTCAGAACTGCTTATCCCACTAAGGTGTGATAACTACCTTAGAAACAAACACAGTAAATCTACTTTCATTTTTCCTTTATAAAGTATAGATAGAGAGGAACAAAGAAGACCAACCTCTGTCTTATGCTAATCTCCTGGTTTGATTCCTCTCTTCCTTGATAGTCTTTCCCTACTTGTTCCCTTACACGCCCACCTTCACAGGGTACCTATAAGATCACAGTAGCATAACACTATACAAAGACATGGATCTATAATCATAAAAAATCTAGGATCAGATGTAAATTGACCATACAAATGCAGCAAACAGAAATGACACAAGAGTATGGAGGAAAACTTGAATAGCTTTTATTGATAAACAACAAAAAGCCAAGAGGAGTTACAACCAGTTGTTCTGACCCAGCATCAACCTCTCAGCAAGGAAACCCCTCTTCACCTCATACAAATCTTAGATCACCCAACAATCTGATGTTTGTCTCAAGAAACCAACAACAATTCCTTACAATATACAAAATTCCAGCCTCTCGGATCTCTGGGATGAGGGATCCATATATAGATATCTGTAAGGGAGATGAGTCAGCTTATGATTTGATTAGTGTCTTCCCTCTGATAGTTCTTGCTTCCACCTGGAGATTGATGATCTCTTACTCATCCTTGGTCGAATTCAGAGAGGCAAGTGTCACAAGAGAAGTTTCTGAAAGCTTCCATTGGCTCTCCACCTCGCGGAATGACACTGCGATTTGTCATTTCTCGCCCATCGCACCCCATAGAAGGGATTTTTGAAACTCAACGCACCCTCACAGTGTACTTAGGTGAGATTCAATGCACCTGGCCTATGGAGCAGCTGAAATGATCCTGTTTTGACCAATTCTGAGCAGTTTTTCATGGAGAAATTCCGGGAGAAGCTGTAATCAGTTGACCTTGTTCCTTTAGGAGTTAGAACAACACTTTTAGGGACTTAGGAGCCCTTGGTTTATGGACATTTCATGGTTGGGGTTGTAGTGCCCAAAAATGTCTATAACAGTTGCCCCCTAAAGCATGAGGTCGTTAATCTTTTGATGTCGGGTGAAATGCTTTATTATGAGGATCCAATGTTCTTTTAAGCTCGGAGGAGACCTGTAATAAGATACAATACAATACATTATCTTCATAATATTTTCATGATCTAGCTGAGGCGGGCATTCCCATGCTCAGCTGTATAAATTCATTTTCATGTACATAAGACAGACAATCGTCTGAGTGTAGACTGATGATTCTGATAGAGCCATCATCCCTTTGATTAGATGATTATCTGTGCAGCAAAGATGTACATTTGATGTCTTTATTTTCTTGAATATATATCGGAGCCTGGATGGATGAAACTAGATCCGGGATCTTCAATCTCGTTTGATCTTCACTCGAAGTACAAGTCTATCCATGTGAGAGATGTTCTGAAGTCGAACATGGAAAGACATCGCTTGATTACCAGCCAATAATATAAGTTGTTAACAAGCGCGAGAGGAATCACCGATAATGATAATGACCCTCAAGGTACTGCAGTACAATTCACGTGGTGTGAATAAAGGACTTGGCATCGAACACCACGTAAAATCTTTCGGTCGAAGGTCATTGATGTAAACCTGTCGCCGGAAGTGAGAAACTTGCCATTGAGGCATGCAAGCTTCAAAGTACTGAATGGGGTGTTCCTAGATCAACTTCTTGGATAATGAGCTGATGTCGACAAGAACTGATCCGCCACAGCAGGGCCTTAATGAATCTCACATCAATGACACAGAACGGAGCAAATGATTTTAATGGAGGTGAAAACAATCTGGTGATATAAGGTTCAGGGCGGCAGTCATGAAAGAATGGAGTATAAATGTATTGTAGTGGGTGAGACACAGGTGAATTCTCTGAATGACTTCTCTTGAACATATCGGCGACACTGATGTGATGGATTGGTAGCATTAACCCCGAATGTGGATGGTATGATGGGACCATGGTGATGTGACAGGTGAATGAAACAACCCAACCTGACTTGGATGCGGAGTGAAAGTGTCATGTTCAAGAGCGACTTGCTACCAACAAAGTTTCTTCAAGTTTTCTTCCCAATTTTTCCCCAGTCATTGCTGACCAGTACCTCTTTATTTTTATCAAGCTTGAGGAGGATAACATATGCTTGTTCTATAATTTTCCCTTAAAGCAAACCCATCGCTATGTTTTAACGAGCCTAGCGATAGTGAAACTCGTTCTCGTCTATAGACAAGTTTGTCGTTATTAAAATTTTAACGAGTTTAACGACAAAGATAACTCGGTCCTTTTCAATTTTAGAGAGTCTGAAAAGGAATGTAAAGGAAACTCCAAAATTCCTTTTTCGTCATCTAATCCCTTAAGTCCGAAAAAGTATAAAACAATACAGAAGGGATGGATTTTCGACACTTTTAACGAGCCGAACAAAACAAGCGCTCGATCTTTTTTTGTAATAATCCCTCAGGTCCAAAAAGATTAAAATTTAGAGGAGGGATAGCACTTCCGGTCCCTCTAATGAGCTGGAGAGGCCAATGGCTCGGAAATCTTTTCATATTTTACAAGTCAATTGAAAAGAGCTTAAAGGAGACTCATCTTTTGAGGAACGAGTGATAAAATAGGTAGCAACTGATTCCAGGTAAGGCTTGGAATTTTCCAGTCACGGCAGTGTTACAAGGGTGGCTAACATGATCACTCTTCGCAGCTGTTCCTCAAAATGGGTAAACAATCAAATGGAGGTGAATGATCGGCCAATGCAAAAGTGGAGGTGACGGTGCCAACACGACCAAGGCTTTAAAGGTTGAAGTATTACATTCATGATGGTTATTTACCGGAAATTGGTTCATTTTTTAATGAGCTTAAACTCCGGAGGAACCTGTGCTCATTGCTTATGTTTATTTTTTAACGAGCATGAAGTTCGCACTAAAACTGCGCGATTAAATGGTCTCCTTTTGAATTTACCATAAATAGCTTTGTTCTTTCAAAGATTGTACTATATTTTCAATTTCTTCATCAAACTAGTCAGAAATGAACAATATATGCTTGAAAAATGAGTTAGAACACTAATATTTTACTTTGAACTACGTAAAAAGTAATGAAGAAGTGCTTTTACCTCTCGCTTTACCATTTCATTTGAACTTTGGTTTGTTGGAGCTTTGGAGGTGCTTTCCCCCTTTGATTTTCATCAGCTGATTTTGGGAGATTCTGTGGATGATTCTTGGCGCCGTCTGGACCAGGTAGGAGCTAAACTTGAGCTCTTTCATTTCATGCTTTCCATTTTGCATTCTGAGCTTGATTCCTGGTTTTTCTGAGCCTCTGGGGTTTGAAAAACTCATTCTGCCTCCAGCGCACCCTCTGTGTATAGAAAAGTGTGTTGGATTTTGGCCTATCCACTGGCCATCTAACATGCAACGCACCCAGAGCACTACTGTAGGTGCGATGGGCGCAAAGAAGGAATTTTATGCACAGTTTTTGATGGAAATTTTGCCTGTTTCTTACCAAAATCAGGATCTAACTCTTCTCTTGTTTGTTTTTCAGAGATCTTTGGAGTAAGATGACTATTACATGGCGAGAACATGAGCATGAAGAAGAGGACATGCTTGCCCTACATGATCCGGTTACAGTAAACGCATTGCGGAACTGTGGCTTGCTGAAGTTTTTCTGCATTTCTAGCATGAGACAACAGATCAACTTACTGCAGTATTTGCTCGATGCTTGGGATCCTACCAACCAGGTGTTCCAGATCAGGGGTAAATCCATCCCCTTGACTGTAGTAGACATCTATTTCTTGACTGGCTTGTCGAGGCGGGGTGCCCCCATCTCTTTATCAGGTTCGGCCCGAGGAGGTGAATCTGTGAGAGATTATGTTCGCCGATATTGCAGAGAGGGATCTTAGCCGAGTAAAGACGACAAGATCATCATCCGTGATGTCACTGACAGGTCCCTTAGGACTATTCTATTTACTTTTGTTAGGATGGCTGGTGGTGCGGCTCTTCATGTAGCCAACCGATCTTATATGCAGTATGCCTTGGAATGCCTCCAACCGAAGGTGTTCAATTGGTGCGACGCAGTACTTCTTGTGATGAAAGAACAATTGACCAAGGTAAAGAGTGGGAGGTTGAAGAACTTTGGGTATGGTTCTATTTTGACCGCCTTTGCCTTGGAAAAGATACCACTAATGCAGCCGCAGTATATTGCACTCGATTTACCTTCACCGACTGAACCACGTATGCAAAGATGGGTCGACCATATGTCTAGGCATGCTGGTCAGTCTCAAATTTCATTTTCAGATACCTTCTTCGGGTGGTTTGATCGTTAGGAGATGGTTTATTCCAAGTATCCATATGCTGGCATGGAATTCCGGGGTGATCCAGATTTAGTACTACCGGATGGCGAACAGTGGGGCGCCATTGGTAAATTCTTTGACCATATCCCTATTTATCATTTTTCTCTTATAATGTCCTTGTGCTTTATTCTATCAAGACTTAATCAAACTCATGTGTTCATGCAGATGTTGGTCCCGTTCGGCCAGTAGTATGCCTGAGAGTGCCAGCTGCCGCCCCAGCAGGAGAGGCTGTTGGAAGGGCTATCCTTCGCGACCTCGATGTGGCCGAGACTCTTACAACATTACAGGAGCAGGTTGAGGGCCTCACTCTTGGTATTCCATATGTGAGGACTGACGAGCTGCCCTTGAGGTTGCAGCGGCATACTACTGGTGTGCCAAGACGATGGACTCGACTCTTACGCATGATCGCACAGGCTGTGACTTGCTATCACGAGCATCATTAGACTAGGGTGCCCCCTAGCGTTTTGAGTTTTTGGTCATTTGACCAATTTTGTCTTGGTTACAAAACATTATGTGTAAACCATAAACAGTTATATATTTTTTATTTTCGGAGTTTTATTTTGGTTAAGTTACATGATCCAAATGCAAATATTGATGGTATGCTTCTTTTTATAAATGTTGCAAATGTTTATCTAACACATAATTTGCCAATGAGTCAGTTAATGTGTTTAAGTTTCTGGAAATATGATGATATTGAATAAAATCAAATTTCCTTTCCAAAATATTAACCCTTAGGAACATGCGATAAATAGCTGGATTTCAGACAGAGTAGATACCACTGAGTTGTAGTATGACGAGTTGTGAGTCTAGCCTCACAATCAAGCAACGTATACCATGTGTGATGGCATCAGAGAGAAGTTCTATCAACGCGCTATATTCAGCGATGTTATTCGTTGATCGACCAATACATACCCCTCTGAAACTTAGTAACTCGCCGCTTGGATCAAAAATGGCCTAGGCCGCGGAAGATAGGTTCCGCGAACTATGACGCGCTCCGTCGGCATATACAACACATGACTCCAATAGGTTTGACATCTGCAATAAATGTAAAAAGTGGATTACTTGACCAAAATAAACACTTTAGCGAAAACAAAAACATAACAAAAGCATACAGGTCACCATACTGAATTACGCATAGTAACGCATGAGGTACAACCTGTTACGAGGTTGCGCCAGTGGAATTCCATCATAATCCATTTACTCATAGGCTCCTTTTGCTAACACTCGCTTAACAATATAGGGGCCCATCCATAAAGACTTAAATTTACCTGCTCCCAATTTATTGGATTCTTGGTCATAAAGCAAGACCAAGTCACCTTCTGAGAAGACACGGGGTTTGACATTTTTGTCGAACTGCGCTTTGACTCGTTTCTTATGGGATTTGTTAGCCAAAGCGGCATCACGACGGGTTTCATCCAATTGGATTAGTTCCAAGAAACGAGCTTCTTCTTCTGAAGTTCCAGGGAGGAGATCAATTGCGAGTTTGAAGGACGAGATTTCGCACTGGATTGGTAAGACTGCTTCCAAGCCATATACCAGTTGGAAAGGTGTAAACCCAGTTGCATTCCTTACCGATGTTCGGTAAGCACACAAGGCTGAGTACAGGATTAGGTGCCGTCTTCTTTTGTGAACTCCAATCATCCTTTGCAGCATGCGCTTCAGGACATTGTTGATTGCTTCAACTTGCCAGTTGGCTTGCGGGTAATATGGAGTAGAGCTGTCGTGAGACAACCCTAGTTTGGCAGCTAATTCGACCATCATGTGATTGCGAAAATGCGATCCATGATCTATGACTATAGCTTGTGGGACGCCGAATCTGGCGACTACATGATTGAAAAAGAAGAGGGTAGCTGTTTCACCAGTATTATCTAATGTAGGCATCGCCTCGGCCCATTTGGTAAAATAGTCAACTACGACTATAATATACCCATGCCCCCCGGTCAAGGTGGGGTTACATGTCATGAAATCGATGCCCCATATGGCCAATGGCCCGACAGCAACTATTGGCTGCAGAGGTGCGGGTGGTCTTCTAGTTTTGCTATCAAAAATTTGACAAGCATGGCAACTTCTAACTGTGTTTATGCAATCTTTAAACATTGTTGGCCAGAAGTATCATGCTCGTAAGATTTTTTGCGTTGTAGCATAACCATATTGATGCCCCCCACACGCACCTGAATGGCAATCATTCAGGACCTTTTCGACCTCCTCATGTGTGAGGCACCTTCCCAGAACTGTATCGATACCACGACGGTAAAGTGTATCACCGACGATCATGTAGTCTTTTGCTTGGTATCGAATACATTTTTGTTCTGAATGAGAGATATTTGGCCTACATTTTTAGGTTTGGAGATAAATTATTATATCCCCATACCACTGATTGCTTGAAGATATCAGAAACAAGCTTTCGTCCACGATCGTTTCTTCGGATGTTTCATCGTTGGACGACGATGGGAGATCGCATAATAATTCTGCGAAAACCAGAGCTTTCTTTGACTTGGATTTTACAAATTCTAGATCAAACTCTTGTAGGATTGCTATCCATTTTGAATATTTTCCCCCCAGCAACTGTCGCGACAATATATAAGTCATGGGGTTGCAATCTGACAGAATGGTAGTTTTTCGAAAGAGGACATAGTGTTGAAATCTCTGTATCACTTGAACAGCTACTAGCACTAGCTTTTCAACATAAGAATATTTTCTTTCTATATCATTTAAGTTCTTACTTAAATAATATATAGGATGTTCAATTCCGTCGTCTTCTTGAACTAAAACCATTGCGATGGTCGTATCCGCTGCAGCCAGATACAGGTTAAAATCTTTTTGATAATCAGGAGCGTACATTAATGATGCTTTCATTAGGGATTCTTTTAAAGCATCAAAGGAAGCTTGCGCAACCTGATCCCAGACAAAGGGTACTTCCTTTTTCAAAAGATGTGTATAACCTTTAGCAAGTTCGGCGTAATTTGGAATGAACCTCCTCAAAAAGTTTGCTTTCCCTTGGAGTTTCTGAATCTGAAGCAAATTTGAAGGTGGAGGCAAATTTATGATTGCCTGAACCTTACATGGGTCAAGATGAATCCCGTCCTTTGAGACTACAAAGCCAAGTAAATGACCAGAACTGATGCAAAATACACATTTGTGTGGATTGAGTCGTATCTTGTAGTGTCGGCAATGTAGAAATATCGCTCTTAAATGCTGCAGATGATCAGTCCGCTTTCGCGAATGAGCCAGAAGGTCATCGAGGTATGGTCGAACGATGTTTTTGATGTCATGGAAGGCATAATTCATTGCCCTCTGAAATGTTGCCCCTGCGTTCTTCAAACCAAAGGGTAATTTTCGATATGCGAATGTGCCCCATGGACAAATAAATGCAGTCTTTGAATAGTCCTGTGGGCAGATATTTATTTGATTGTACCCGGAGAATCCATCCATAAATGAAAAGATTTCACATCCGGCGCATTCATAAATTATTTGGTCGATGAAGGGTGTAGGGTAGTTGTCTTTTGGACAAGCTTGATTTACATCCCTATAATCGACGCACACTCTAATTGTTCCTTTTTTTTCATAACAGGGACAATATTTGATACCCAATCGGTTAGAGGAACCGGGTAAATGAAACCAGCATGGAGAATTTTCTCAACTTCTGCCTTAATGGCAGCGACTTTCTTGGGGTGCACCTGCTGTAGCCGTTGTCATACCGGTTTGACATCTGGATACATCTTAATTTCGGGTTCAACGATACTCGAGTCAATGCCTGGCATTTCACTATATGACCAAGCAAAGACATCTCTGAATTCGCGAAAAAGAGCGTTATATATTTCTAATTCTGAAGGAGAACAACATTTGCCAACATAAATATTCTCTACAACATCTGTTTTGGTCGAGATATTTATGGCGATAGTCTCTTCAATGTTGGACAAGTTTCGCTCGGAATCCACCGTGTTTATAGTATTTGATAGAAAATCAAAAACTGAAGGATGATAAAGGTCATCAGGAGTGTTTTCTTCATAATCCGGAAGAAGGGAACAATGGTGGTAATCATCCCATGGTGCCCCTTCAATTACCATTGATTGAACAATTCCTTCGTCGGTGTCATGCACTCTCGACCAAGGATCTGAAGGGGTGCCATATTCCTTAGACCTATCTATCCAAACACTCGATGAGCGTTGATTTGGGTTTGCCACCCAGGCTAGGAACATTGATTGCTACAATATTTCTATTGGGCTTGGAGGAAAAACCATCGTATGATCCATGTCGATATCGTTTTCTGAGATCTTTTAGAAGATATCATATTGCAGGTTCCTACCGACGCTACTTCCGCCAAATTGATTGGATGTGGAAGAGCAGAAGTTCCCATTAATACAGGGTCTTTTAGTAGGCCTACTCTGATATTTTGAAGCGAATGGGGGCTACCATGGATCATAGGAATGCTTCCTATAACTTGAGAACCATTGGGGAGGAAGTTTTGTTGATCGACGATTGTAATCCCTCCTTGAAAGGGAAATGCAATCTTCCTAAAATAGGTCGACACAACGGCAGCCATGGCATATATCCATGGTTTTCCCAGTAGGATGTTGTAATCGAGATTTCCGTCAATTACCTCAACATCTATTTCTACTGTTTTTCCTCCTAGTTCAACCTTCAAGCTACTTAGAATACCATATGGGGTATATGTTCGTCCACCAAATGCTTTTAATGTTGTCGAAGATCGCGACAAGGTTGTAGATCCTAAAGTTTTCCAGCAACTCATCGACATAATACATGTAGATGCCCCCTCATCAATAATTGTTCGATGAACAGTTTTGTTGAGGGCTTTCATTTGAACAAGGAAAGCTAGTTGAGCTGGTAATTGAGGATCGTATCCTTTATGATCGAAGGATAGAAGATTGGAATCCTTTGGGTCTATCCCACCAATGGCTGATAATAAAGCCTGATTTTGGGATGGGCAATTTTGTAGTACTTCAAGAGTCGACATAGCGGATGGCGATTGGGCCAAATCTTCCACTATATTATAATGTTGTGCTGCTCTAGCACGAGGATTAAATGTCGATTTGTGTACTACTCCCTTTGGCGGTTTTATTGTCAGTTCAGGAATGATGGGCGGTGCAACTTCTGTCGAAGTTGTTGTCGAACTACTAGGTTGATCTTTATCCTTGGTTTTCAACAGCTGTGGATTCCCATAATCTTTGTTCCTTGTCGATAACAAAGCATCATTTTGCTGTTTTGAAACCGACAACATTAGCACTTGAGACGGGGAAGCATTTCCACTGTCAACCAGATTTGTTCCTGGATTTGGAAACAGATCAGTTAACACTGCGGAGGTTTTTGAATTCTCGAAGAATTTTTTAAGCTCAACTCTGTGTGGACAATCTAGTGTCCGATGATCCTCATCGCATATCATGCATGGAAATTTTTGTTTCCTATTTCCAGGAGATTTTGTAGAAGATTTTTCAGGAGATGATTCTTCCTGTTTCTTCTTCTTCCCTTTTCCTTTCTTCTTGCCCTCTTGTTGCTTGCTTTCTTTGCCTTTATCTGTCGATACGACATTTACTTCCGAGGCAAGAAGTTCATGTTTTGCATTTTGACCTAAAATCTTACGGGCCTTTTTGGATGTAGCCTTTGTCGATTTCGTGTCTGTTGCACCAATCACGCCATCGTCGGCATGAGAGTCATTGTTTGATTTAGGAGGAGGAGGAACTGAGAATTCCGGTCTAGGGACATCAGGTATTTTATCGTAGAGCGTGCCGGACTGAGTGTAAATCAAGTCCAAATATTGCGCACGAGCGATAACTTGCTCTTCTGTGACAACTCCTCCTTTTGCCACATCTTCCATGATGGAAGGTAGTAATGACTTGATAAACCATTCAGCTAAGAGCTGATCGGGAACATACGTTTTTACCATTCTTTGACGACGTCACCACTCATGTATATGATCAGATATGTGAGTGGCCGTCGTCTGTTTGAAGTTGGTAAGGAGTTCCATTCCCATTTCGTACCTTATCGGTAACTGAAAATGGGTTAAAAAGGTTGTGGCTAGGGTACTGAAGTTGTCGAATGAAGCTCTAGGCAATTCGATGTACCATTTTGTTGCCGGACCAGTTAACGTCCTCTGAAAAAGGTGAAGCCTAATCGAATCATCATTTAGGGTGTTTGATGAACACCACAGATGATAGGTCATCACATGATTCGACGGATCTTCACCCGGATTTCCATTAAATTTAGGAATATCTTATGGAAGTTTATGTGGAATCGCTGGCCACCAAGGGGCGCAAGCGATTGGATCGTTTGTTAACCAATTGAAATCAGGTAACTCTAAAGTTGCCACGAAGGGTAACTGTTGATTCAGGTTAGGTGAAGCATACCCAGGATAAGATGGGATTGCTTGAGCAGTTGGCCTTTGCATACCGGAATAATGCATTTGATGCTGGTAACTTTGGTAAGGTTGGTGGGTATGACCATTGTAAAATGGTTGATTTTGACCATTTTGAATATACGACTGCTCACTATTTGCAAAGATTTGTTGTTCAGAACCTTGGTATACTTGTTGGAATTGTAGTTGTGGGTATTGTACTAGCCATGGTTGTGAAGCCATGTGCTTTTGCCTGATACTAACAGTTTGACCAAGATGAGGGGTAATTGTACCCGTCTGAACCTGTGTCATTCCACCAGTCGGCGATTGTGGTTGAGTCGCAGGGTCAAGGGGTTGTTGCATTACAACCTAAGAAACCTGAGGTTGGCATACAACAGGCAGCGCTTGAACTTGTGACACCGTCACAACAGCTGGGGTAGTTGGTATACTTGACATAGGTAAGCATTGTTGCATCGAATATACAACTCTTGGCTGTTGAGGTAGTATCGGTACCCAACCGCTCGAAGTAATTCCAGCATAACCCGAATTTTGTTGTGAACTCCTGTATTGTTGTCCTCCCGGAGGGGATAATGAAAGGGCATACTTCCCCCCATACGATGGTAATCCAGAACTCAAGGGAATGGTTTGCCCTTGAGGGCTGGACTGCCAAAATTGACCTCCAAATGGATCAATTTGTTGAGACTCAACATAAGAGTTTCAGGATATTATTCCGGATGAACAAACAGGAACAGACCATACCGTCGAAATGGCCCCTGAGTGGGCTCCTTCTAGCGATTGAGAGCTAGTTGGGATAGATGGTATAACGGCGAACATTGTTGGAGTGATAGCAAGGGGTTTTGTCATCGCTGTGTCAGACGACACAGTCCTAGATGTTGATGGTTGTTCAGACATTTCTAGTCTATCCAAAAGATTACCTAGCGATTCTACAGGAGCTTCCGCTGGCGGTAGACTAACTTCTGACGAAGAAGGATACAGAGTGATCCCGACTCCAAATTGCGATGGAGTACTAGCTGGAGGATCTTCCACAATCTCTTCTATGGCAATCAGACCAGGTGGAAGGGGTAGACCGTCAGGTCCGTAGAATATTTCTGGTGCCGAAGAAGGTATGGAATCGGCAGCGACAGATGTTTGAGGAGCAAGACTCTCCGAACCGGTTGTAAATGGAACTGGTTCGGTAACACAAGTGTTTACCCTCAGACTAGGATCAGTACTACTGTCCTTCTGTGGCTGCTGAACTTCTTCTGTAGAGGCAGGGATACCAGAAATGTTTGGAGTAACCGGAGTCTCTGATGTTGTTGGAACACTTGTTCTAACTTTAACAGGAGATTTGGAACCGGTTAAACGAGTTCGCTTTGTCCGTACTATCTTCGATTCTGGAGACAAAGACGGTTGACTCGTAAGCCTCCGCGAACGACGAGGTTTCAATTGAATTTCTTCCACGATTGCGGATTACTCGATCAACTAAAAATAAAGGGGAAGTATGTTTCCGAATTAAATGAATTTTAGACGCTTTGACACAACTTGTTTTTTCAATTTTTAAGAGTCAAGAAAAAACAAAAAATGACTCTAGTCTCCCTCGATTTTTAATGAGCCTGAAGTGACAAGTGCTCAGATGGACATTTTCTGTTAAAGAGTCTGAAAAGGAACGAAAGGGACTGCTCTGGAAATCTAGGTAGAGGGATTACCAAACCAATCGCAAAACTGCAGAATACTTTTTACGGTACGGCAGTCAATCTTCCCGAATGCTGTGTTCAGTGCATTGCGATCGATAGGGCGGCAGACACGGCTTCCTATGGATAAAGGATTAAGCCTATTGTGGTCTCCCAAAATATACTCGACGGTACGTGGGAGCACAAGTCCGTACTGGAAATTATCGTCTCAAGGTGGAGGAATCACCCAACCATCAGTGAGAACAACAGTTACCAGGCTTTATGACGCCGGAATACGTCTCTAGCCTAGACTTCTAAATGTTGTGCGTTAGGTTCCAAAGCGTTGTTAGATTCATTGAATTTATTTTATAGTTGATCTTGTTTATGAAGTTTGCCTTTCAGGTTCACCGCGAGATGTAGATGTAATTCCTAAAATGCAATCTAAGATGATAAACAATCTTTTTATCTTCTTTGTGCAATGAAAATCCTAGCTACTAAGGAAAGAAAGACAGAATCCTTTCACAAAGAGCAAAGAGCATACTCTAAATGCACTTTCCTAAATCAAACCAATCAGACTGTCTAAATGCAAATGCACATGCATGTATTTGTTTTCGACTTTCTTAGTATATGAATGATAAGAAGAAAGTTGATGCACAAATCTGATTTTATTTTCGAGCGACAAATATCAACAAGTTTCTTTTCGAAATCAAAAATGGAGACAATCACAACACCTTACGATTTTGAAATGAATACTTGTTTTTGAAACTAGAACAATTACAAATTCAGACCAAAAACAATAGTAATAGGATAATCGACTATCAACAGCAATCAAAATCTTTCCTATGATTGAAATTGACACTTGCGACACTCTCAAATCAAAGGACGACAGTGCGATTATGTTACTTTTGCAAAGGAGAACTGAAAATGAATCAACAAACACACCAAAACATTTACAGTTCTTTTGTACAAAGGAGGTGGAATAACAGCAAGGAAAAGGTGTTTCAAACATAGATATACTGATCACAGGCAGCAAAATTCATGAATAGAACTGGAAAGAATGAATCACAAAAACCAAAACTGCACAAAGCCTAGCCTGATCAGCGCACCTGTAACACAGGGAATTTGAAATGCAGCGCACCTTCTACACTCGGGAAGTGCGCTGAATTTCAGATTCTCAGAATAGTACCTGTGCTGGGTCAGAAATGAGACTTTGCTTGGGCTACGGGTCATAGTTTGCAGTTCAGTTCATGGGTTTTGGCCGAGCAAAAGGTAATCAGTAATTCGACAATCAGGGGTAGATCTAAGGAGGATCTAAGAGCTATCACAAGGGCAATCAGAGAGTTTGTGAATCAGTTGTTTAAATCATAAACAAATCTCGTAGATGGACTGAAGTGGCATTTATCTACTTTGCATTTTCTATGGCAAATGCTGTTCGAATGCTACCTGTAAGTTTATGAAATAGACACCAAGGAAGATAAACAAACAAACTAATTCTTCCCCAGCGGAGTCGCCATTTTGTTACAGGGAAAAGTGTCTACTCAGAACTTCTTATCCCACTAAGGTGTGATAGCTACCTTAGAAACAAACACAGTAAAGCTACTTTCATTTTTCCTTTATAAAGTATAGATAGAGAGGAACAGAGAAGACCAACCTCTGTCTTGCGCTAATCTCTTGGTTTGATTCCTATCTTACTTGATAGTCTTTCGCTACTTGTTCCCTTACACGCCCATCTTCACAGAGTACCTGTAAGATCACAGTAGCATAACACTATACAAAGACATGGATCTATAATCATAAAAAATATAGGATCAGATGTAAATTGACCATACAAATGCAGCAAACATAAATGACACAAGAGTATGGAGGAAAACTTGAATAGCTTTTATTGATAAACAACAAAAAGCCAAGAGGAGTTACAACCAGTTGTTCTGACCCAGCATCAACCTCTCAACAAGGAAGCCCCTCTTCACCTCATACAAAGCTTAGATCACCCAACAATATGATGTTTGTCTCAAGAAACCAACAACAATTCCTTACAATATGCAAAATTCCAGCCTCTTGGATCTCTGGGATGAGGGATCCATATATAGATATCTGTAAGGGAGATGAGTCAGCTTATGATTTGATTAGTGTCTTCCCTCTGATAGTTCTTGCTTCCACTTGGAGATTGATGATCTCTTACTCATCCTTGGTCGAATTCAGAGAGGCAAGTGTCACAGGAGAAGTTTCTGGAAGCTTCCATTGCCTTTCCACCTTGCGGAATGACACTGCCATTTGTCATTTCTCACCCATCGCACCCCATATAAGGGCTTTTTGAAATGCAAAGCACCCTCACAGTGTACGTAGGTGAGATGCAATGCACCTGGCTTGTGGAGCAGCTGAAATGATCCTGTTTTGACCAATTCTGAGCAGTTTTTCATGGAGAACTTCTGGGAGAAACTGTAATCAGTTGACCTTGTTCCTTTAGGAGTTAGAACAACACTTTTAGGGACTTAGGAGCCCTTGGTTTATGGACATTTCATGCTTGGGGTTGTAGTGCCCAAAAATGTCTATAACATGGAGGAGCCTTCCCCTTCTCACCTAATTATAGGAAGCAGAGCCTTCCTACCTTAGCACTTGCCCAAAAACAACAAAATCCCTTCACCATTCACAATTCTTCATTCTAAGTTATCTTCAAGACCCGCTAAGACTCAACTATTTATAACTTTCCTTCATACAATACCATGGTTCGCAGACCATGGGAGAATCTTAAAATAAACCGGAAGAAGGGACTAATGACCCTTTGACTCGTATCTATCTACGCGATCCCCATCAACTTTTTGCGGAGACTTTACATCTTTTACAAAATTTTATACGAAAATTTGGTTAACTAACCCCAAAGACTCACACTAGGGACCCTATCTGAACAAGAGGGTTCCCAACTTATTGAGAGTGGAAGAGGTTGTCCCTTCAGAGAAGTATTTTATGTATACCTTTGATAATACTTGTTAAGATTTCCCCCCTTACCTTACTCAACTTAACTGAGTTGACAAGGGTTAACCCAAAAGAACCAATTAGAGTAGGTTGCGCTAGTTAAAGGTGGAAGTGTTGTGTTTTCACCAAGACTCACTCCTAACAGAACGTATTTTCCATTAGGGTATCATCAACTGAATACAACAAGCTCTTTCATAAAGAGAGAGCACAACATATAACCAAGTGGTGATAGTTGTACAAGTCCTCTTGTAATTTACCTTGCTTTTCTCGAGAGCTACACACAGTTTTATGCGAAACAAACATATGGGTGAAATACAAGCAAACAAACAGAAAGAAAAGGACAAAAGTAAAGAAAATAAAAGAAAGAAAAAATGCAACACAAGCAAAGTAAACAAAGAAAGCATGCAACCAAAGAAAAACAAGAAAAACACACTACTCCTACTCCTAAACTAAAATGCATGGGCCTCTTCACGTAAAGTGACATTTCTAATGCACTGATTGGTGCATTGGTTGACCCGTGTTGGTGAAGCCGTGGTCTATGAGAATGATAAACGTGTAAACTAAAAAACAAGAAAGATATAGCAGTGAAGACCAACATTCTTCGAGTTTAAAAATATCTAGAGAAAATAAAAGAATAAAGGTGCAATACAAGCATTCTGCAAGCATACCATGGTCATGCATCACACTGTGTGCAGACAACAAACATGCACACTCTTTTGATCATGAGAAACGAGGAAACATGAGAAAGAAAGGCAGCTTACATTTAGAAAGATTGCTCACTATGTATGATTCCTCCAATGAATGAGTGTTGGAATCATGTGATTCACGTGGAGGATGTGAATTATGTGAACTAGATTGATATTCAATGTAAACAGGAGAGTAATAAGGAGCCCTGGGTGCTTCAACAGATTTCTGATCTGTAGTGGAATCGACCTCAAGAAAGCGAGGACTTGACATAACCATCAGCTCGGGCCGAAGTGCCTCAACAACTTGTGGGGCTTCCACTTCATTAATAGGTATATCATCGAAGATGGGTGGCTTAGAAATATGGACAACGAATGAATCAACATCGTTATCGGATGATGGAGAAAAGAGATCAGGACAACCATGATCATGAAATTTGATATGTTCATTGACTCCTCATGATATGATGAATCATACAGAGGGGTTGATGAGAAGCAAGAATGCTAACCTTCTGCGTTTCTGGAAAGGACAGATGAAATATTGAGTGGATTTGCAAACACATGCGTGTTCTCTCCAGTATATAATGACGAACTAACATATGGTGTATTATGTGAATGATTAGAAGTAGATGTATCTAGGAATCTATTCTCACATGGACAATCAATAATGGAAGAATCACCAAAGATGTCAGGGAAAAGCAGATGAGGTGCAGTCAGAAGGAGGTCATTCTTCACTACGATCTCTTCTTCACATTCCCATACATACTCATCATAAATGACAGCACAGGTTGGATGCTCAACACCAACTCCATCAACAACTTCATCCTCGTGAACAACCAGTGTGGAGTCTGGAATGGGAGAACAAAACACAGTACAATCTAGAGGACCAACAGAACATGGGGATAGAAGTTGAGGAAACAAGTCCATGTGACAACCAATAGTCTTGTCAGCCAATTCTAAGCAAAGATGAAGAGAAGGTGTGGTGGGAGGTTGTGGCAATTGAACAATAGATGCACTCCTTCTCCCACCTCACACTGCAGGGTAAGAGTTATTTGATGAGATGAGGATGGACAATCACTTGTGACAGCAACCATGTCCACCTTAGATTTAGCAACTCTAACACCAAGGTATGTTGGGGTTGGTTTGAATGATTCCAAGATATGCAGATTCTCATATATGTGAAGAAGATATTGAAATGCTTCATTGAGAAACTTCCAATCAATTTCATCCTCTAGGAATTGAAATGTGAGATTATGAAAGCAATCCCAAAATTTTGCCAAGGATTCACTGGGGCTTTCCGACATTCAAGAATTTTTTTATTAAGGGGTTGATAGTCAAACTTAAGGAGATCATCAGATAACTCTATAACAAAGTGACCAAATGAGTGAATAGATTTTTCGGGCAGTGCGACAAGCCATTGCAATCAGTGCCCACAAAGAGTGAATGCGAACAATGTGTAGATTGCATAATCCTCATGGGTTTCGAGGCTGTCACATGGATTTGCAAAGGAAAGACTATGCCTCTCCCAATATTTTCCACCTTCACCTTTGTTCTGTGACAAGAGATTCTAGAACTCCTCTAATATTTCAAAGTCATCTTCATAAGACATACATCTCAGAGGACGGAGTGTAACATATGGCTTGATAGATGTGTGAAGATTCAAAATAGACTTTGAGGACTGAGATCATCATCTAGGCATCCTTCTAGCACCAAAAATGTTGACAGTGTTGGACCCACCAACATGCCAGTGGATCTCCCTAGTAAGAAGTCCCAACTAGACCTAAAATCGTTTGGACTAGGAGTCCCAACAATGGGTAGTAAAGCTATGCCTTGACTATGATAGTGTGCAGAGGTAAGCAAGATATCCTTGTCGGAATCAAGTGTGTGACCCTGTAGCGAGTCAAGAGACATGCATGGGGAGGTTCTAGCACATAGATGGAAAAGGAGGTGTGACCCTTCGAAGCCTATAATAGTACGCACCCTGAAAGGAACACACAAGCTGAATGACATCACAAACTAGAAAGCATAATAGTCGACAATCCAAAGTGATGAGTTAAATCAAAAACATGCTTCAATAGGATTCATACAATCACATACGGAATAGTCCATACATCAGTGCGTAAGTAAAGCTACATACATCGCTAAAGTAACTAGAATAGTTGAACTACAATAACAACATATGCATGAAACGTGTTGGCTATATTATATTATATAAAGTGAAGTTCCATCCACACATACAACCATGACAACCACTAGTCCCAATTGTGGAATGTTCTGGCCAACACCACCTACTGCTCCAAAGAGACGTACTCTCTTTTCACTGTGGAGAATCCAAGGCTCGTCACAATACCCTCCAAGCCCTCTCTAAGCAATGCCTAGAAAAAGCTTGGCTCCAAAAAACCCCTTCTATGAGTTATGAGGTTTTATTTATAAAAAATGTTGGGGTGACCCTTGACATTCCCCTTTTTTACTCTTGAACTACCCTCATGTCTCTTCAACTTCATTATATAACTGTTACATTACGCAAGCTTATTTGTATTCCACTAATGACACTTGGAATTTCACTTTACATTATGTTTACAAAATGATACATTTTCCACATATACTCGTGTGGGAAAAAACTACCTTGATTCAGCTACAAAAGACAACACTAAGACTCATATGGTTTTGGGAAGACCACCACATCAACCTCCTCTCCATGATCCTCAGTGACAAACTTATTCCATGCTTGATCGTGTGAAATGGTGTTTGCATGCTCTTTGATGATGTCTTTATGGAAATGAACTCTTGCCTCCATTGCTTCTAGGTATACTAATTTGGAACCTCTTGGAAACTCATCTTGTAACATGTGTAGCTTATTCCTGAGCAAAGTCGGACCAGAGATGTGCATATGTATGTTATCTATGCTAACTTGCAGATCTGTGCTAGTGGATGTGAGTATCAACTGATCAAAGTACGCATCGAGCTCTAGTCTAACTTGGTTCTTCTCTTTGGCCTCGGTGAGCATACCAATCAACGGGGTGCCATACTTTCTCACCATGACATACAAACTCCTGTTCAACCATGTATATGAAGCCTCAACACTAGTTATGAGCGGCGAAAGTTCTTCATAGTTTTGAATTAGACTTCAGATGCACTTTTTCCAACTCTACCTGTGGCTTCATCATCTTATGCAAGTGAAGTGGGGCTCCCTTGTACCTCATTGTCCATGTCTGTACATGATCAACTAGGGCATGTATATCTGTGAGTGTTTGTTCTATCTTTGTCTAGTGCTACTGATGACCATGTAGACTGACAACTTCCTTGTGCATGGTGACAAACCTATCGTATATTCTCCACGTGACTGTTTCATGGATGATTATTCAGCAAGTATGGATGTCTTCATCTCTTCTCTAGTAGATCATGCTAATTGTTCTTCTCTCTACATGGTTGCTTGCAACTCCTTAGCCATGCGCTTGTTTTCCACTATCAAGAACTTAACACTTGAGTGCGTGGCATTGGCATAGGCCTTTGCTGCATTAGCCAAGGTGGTTGGATGTCTCCTTACATCTGACTTAATCACCTGTTTCTTCAAAGTGCACATGCTATGCATGCTCATCATAGGTGAGCACTCTAAATTATTTTACAACTCTCTATTGTGACTCATCAAAGGTTATGTTTTACACCTCTGTTCCCAAATGGTCCTCAAGGAAAATGGTATTCGCTTGTTCACTTGGGACTTACTCTAATGTTGGACCTAGTGAATCCTATCGAGTGACCTTGGTTGCTTTTCGTATGAGGTCGGTATCCTGATCCTTTTCTAGCTGCTCCATCTCCATGTCCATTTGTTCTACTATTGGTTCATCCGGCAGAGCAAGTTCCAATTCCTGCGGCTACTCACCCTGTTCCTCATCTGCTATTGGTTCAGAGTCTTCAACCAATATCGGTAAATTTTGTGATGTCTATGCACCTTGCACTTCCTCATGTTCCTGTTCCTATCCATGTTCATGTTGCGCTTCCTTCTCTCTTCTACGCAACTCTTGTTCTTCTTTGAGATTCTTCTAGACTTCTTGCAACATCATCTCTGCATCTTCCAGTCTTTGCTTCTCTCTCTTTCTTTGTGATGTCCTCCTATCACATTTTCGCCTCTTTTCATCTATCTCCAAAGCTATCTTTTCCACAAATTGGTCTTCCATAAACTTGTATCTTTGCTTTGTATACGTGCTTTCAACAATATTCCTATTACCTTTGTCTTGCACAAGTTTTCTTCTTGTCTCTACTGTTGTTGCTTCTCCCTGAAGTGTTGCTGCCTTGAGTGTTTCTAGCCACTCTACTGCAATGTTGACTGGTTCGTTGAGCCTAGAGGAGTTATTAAAATATCTCCATGGGTCTTCCTCTGGCTAATTACACTCCACGTGGATCCAAGAATAGTACACTCTCGCACATTGGTGACTGCATAAACCATGTGGGTCATATGGGCCAAAACTCTTGGTGCTGAACTTAAACTTCTTGAAGTCTACCACCTCGACATCCACTTCTTTAAAACTCCTGATTGCGTACAACCCTATTTTCATAGGAAGCATAGGCCATGGTGCCTTCTTCTTCCTGTGAAATCCAACTAATAACCATGTCAAGATGTGGTATGCAACCTCATGCATGACCAACTTGTCCATAGAAAAAAATGGCAATACATGTGGAGCTTTCTATGTGTTGTACATCCTGATGAAGGTTCCCTTCGGTGAGGTGTACCAATCTACAATGTTCAACAATGCCTCCATTTCTACCTAGGACATGCTAGGCAGATCTTGTTTAAAGATAACTGTGTACATAGGGGTCATGAAATAGTCATATATTCTAGCCATGAATCCTCGGTAGCTGCAATCTGAGAGCAACTTTAAATATACATTCACAACACTCTCTCAAGGTTTCCATGCCCAACCCATGCTAGGAAACTGTTGATAGGCACAGATTGCATTGAGAAAGTAGGAAAGCATGAAGAATCTTTCTTGTTGATCGTTAGGTGGACTTCCAGCATTGGATAGATGCACTTTCAATTAGAGATCCAACATGTTGGACCAGTTGAACGATTTTCGTTCACTTTCTAGCTGATCCAACATAGCAACCCGCCTTTGTGGGAAGGTCTCTTTACTCCCTTGACCATACAAGCGGCATGAAAAGATGAACAATAACTCATATGCCTTCCTGAGTGTCTTCGTCCTATATATCTATTTGGGTGTCATCTTGAAATTTGTTGGCTCCTTGACCCATTGCTTCAAGATGTCTCTTGTGTTCGTGTTGTTGTTGGGAGTGTAGAACGGTGCATGCATCCTACTCAATGGCAATGGAAAATGATATATCTCCTGATAATCCTCCATCCTAAAGGAAGCAAGCCTCGCTCCACTGACACTTCTTAGTATCATCGTCTCAGGATCAATGTGTGAGATAATGTAGTGGATCACATCTATGTATGGAAACACAGGAAACCTTCATGCAACCTTTTACAATCCTCAAATACGGATGTTCACATAGACCTATCGATCCAACAGATTCTCCTCAAATATGCATGAGAAGATGGTGTTGATATATTGCCATGTGATCTTGCTGTATTTCTCAATGAACATGTGTCAATCTGTGTACACGGGAAAGCTCATAGACCCCTCTTCAACCACGTCCCTAGTACTAGTTTCAACTATGTCTTTTGATCCAGCTCTCTTCAAGGCCATGATACTGGCATTGCTGAGAAACTACTAAAAAACCGTGGTACCTGGAAACAAAGAAGACACTCATGGAAAAACAATTTAAGCTAAAAAAATCAAACAAATCAAAAAACATTCGAGCAACTAACTAGTGATTGTTGGGAAAGATCCTGCAGCATTGACTTCGGGAAGTTGGGAGACTGTTAGCTGGAACTGTGCATTGCATAGTCCCGGCTGCCAGTGAGGTTGACTGCTAGCTGGATTTGTGTAATGCATAGTCCAGTGAGGCTATCTCTTGATTGAAATTGTGCGTTGGCATTATAGTTAGCCTAGGTTGTTGGCTGGAACTGTGCATTGCACAGTTCTTGTGTGTAGGATTGGGGACTAGCTCCTAGGATTGCACAAATCACAACTGGGAGAGAGTGTAGGCACCTTGTATGCAATTCTTGGAGGCAAGGCAGAGCCTTGACTACTAGGAACATGTAGATAATTTTGCAAGAGACAAGATCTGGGCCAAGTCAGCCCAGATCTGCCTAATGGAAACCTAAAAACATGAAGGATTGAATTTGTGTATGAAGTTGGTGCAGATCTGAGTTAATAGATATGCATGTAATTTAGGCAAGTGCAAAAATCAGTAAGATGGAAAAACCAAGAAGCTCATAAAGCGAGTCGTTCAAATGATGACTTTGAGTGTAGAAACAATGTTATTCATGCGAACTAAGGAAAGGTAATGAAAAACTTGAAACAACACTTCTACAAGCTAAAGCACATTGAAATTATAGCACTTGTTTAATAAAACCAAGAAAATAATACTCATACAAGCCGAAAACCAAAAAGCAGCTGAAAAAATGGCAAAAAGCATGCAAAGAAAAACTTACCTAGAAAATTTGTGCCGACTATGCTGAAGGTTCTATTGTCGCTCCCAGAGACAACCTTGGATTGCTTATAAGACCACTGCTTGGGCATATCTAGATTTTGTGTGTCTCAAATGATTCTGACTAAAATGGGTATATATATATATATATATATGAATGAATGGGTTGGTTCATTCATCCAAAGGTATAAGTCATGTATTTCTGGTACTTCTTGACATATGCAGTTCACAGAAATATTTGCATAAAATAATGGAGGCTCAGTAGTTCAAGGACTTAAACTTTAATAAGATTTTATAGAGAAATATGAGAGAATAAGAAGAAAGTGCAACTCATCACATAGAGTTTAAAGCAACAAGAATTCTACATTTAACACATAAAGCTTGAAGCATTAAGAATTTCAACACTTACCTGAGTCATCGCTAGATATAATGGAAAAAAGAGAGACTGAATTCTTTGATTCATTTAGTGTAATTTTAAAGATATAATATCAATAATCCATACAGGAATATGAATTAAAAAGTCAGTACAAATGAATCTATAAGGAATTATGAAATATTTCTAGCAGCTATGATTGCATGAATTCATAGAAGAAACATGAACATAATGGGTTTTAGCAGAGCGATGAGATTTTGTAATACTCGAAGGGGGAATTACCACCATTTCCTTCATATTATGAATGATGTGTATTATAAAGTCACACAGTTTGAACATAACATGTAGTTTTTTCTTTAGGGATTTTGAACCTTTGTAGAGTGTTTCTTCCTCCTATTTATCTAGAGGGGAGTTTTTGAACATTCATTATGATAAAATATCTTATGCCAAGTCTCTGCTATCAAATCAACTAGCTGTCTCGGCCACGGATGGCTCTGTGGCCCAAACACATTACAAAATATTAATTGCCTCATTAAAGGGTGGCACATTTTAGGGTAATAAAACAAGTCAACAGTCAGATAATAATTTTAACAAAATATCTTCATGCCCATCCCTGTGATCGATGCTACTTTAGGTTGAATTTTGCTCACGGTCTGGCCTCCTGTGTTACTCAACCGACACCTGTCACTTCTACCTTTACTGCTTGAACCACTCATCCTTTAAAGCTGGGATTAGGCACTATCAGTTTCATGCCATAGTACTAAAGTAGAGGAACCAATGGCGGTACTTCACCTTCCCTCTGTATGGGAGCACCATGCTAGATAATAAATTCCTTCGGAGCCATTAAGTACTTTTTTAGTTTTGTCAGTGTTAACTGACATTTCGTCTCACAAGGGACATGTCTGGGTCTGTCCATGTTGATTTTGAATGCTCCATATACTTTATTAAATGCCACAGTTGCCGACCCACCTCGCCTTAAACTTCTACACTACCTAGTCCTAGAGTTCCCGCATTCTATATTTTCCATTGAAAGCCTTTACAGGATCGGGCCTTCAGATCCACTCTAGCCCATTTTTCTTCATGTGACTGGGGGCTATGACTAGGTTTCTAGTCCTCGAGAGCTAGGGCCTTTGGACTCCCCTCAGGGGGTCTTTTTCCTTTGTTATGTGGAATACAGCATACCACCGATTTATAATGCTTTTCCTTTGGTATCTCCCCTTGACACTTGCGATTGTCGATCTGTGGGATCGGGCCCACCCAGGATATCACAATCAAAATGTGGGAGAGAGAGCCTTTTAACCTCCTTTCACAGCCTCGGCCAATTGTCTGGACGTGAAACTTTCATAAGGCATGACACATAAAATATCGAATCCGGGAGGTTCGTTCGCATATCACAATCACAGGTCGGAAGGGACTTCAGTAGAGGAGGGACTTTGCTTTGTGCAATCGTCAATTTCCAATTTGTGATGGGTTACATCATCACTGCCAAGTGTCACTTTGTGTGAGGTGACACGTGTCACCTGAAAATGCCCTATTAAGACCCTGAAAATGCCAGATTAGCATGCAACTTGTCCGCCATACCTCCATGTCATCTCCGTACTACCACATCATGATGATGTCACCAGCCATGTGGATTCATAGGGACCAATGGTATTTTGCAATGTGGCCCCCTGGTGGAGAGAGAAAAGGGCCTGTCAAACCTTGTTTTTTCGCTCCAATCCTTTGTTAAATGGATTTCAGCCCCTCCATGTGCTTTACACTATATCGAGACTTCTCCACTTCATAGTATTTTTAAGCTCAGTCCTGTCCATAATTGTTGATTGCTAATATTGCCGGGGGTTCGATATGCGGGATCCCCCCACTACCAATAAGACGATAAACTGTTCCTGAGGCCCTTTGATCGCCGATAAGCCAATGAGCCATGCCTTGTGATCCGAATCAGATCCATAAACGACTGTCAAAGAACCATGACTAAATCAGGTCGAACAAATCTTTGAAAATTCCAAAACAGTGATCGAAAACACCCTGAACCTGTGTCCATGACAGCCGGCATGGAACGATGAGGACCTCGGTCAAAACGCGCTAACCAAGGACCATGGAGACTGCGCAGGAGGTCGATGTAGCCCCTGGGAGCACTGAAACGGGAAAATGAGCTGATTTTCAATGCCGATTAGTGGGGCAAATAGGGCCGAAATCGAGGGGCCTTAAGCCCTTGGTCATGTTGGGAGCCAGAGGACCGCGGGTGGAAAAAGGAAAAAGGGCTAATGTACGAAGGCAGGACCTCCGCCCTCGAAACCTACGGTTTTGATCGGGGTGCCCTTGAATGGTAAGAGGTTTTGGAGGAAGCGGAGTGATCACATTCAGCGATCGACGCATAGTAGCGGAGGTGAGAGGAAAACCGCCGTGATCGCACGTTATCGGTCGAGCAAGTCAACCGCACTCGACGTGCGTATGATGTTGGATTTGGAGGAGCCTAGATCGGATGGCTGAGATTACTCCTGATGGAAAGAAGCGGAATCGACAGGAAATTAAGCCACGTTCTAAAGGGATGTGGAATCCATTTGACTGCCACGGTGGAGAAAGAACACATACACAACATAACGGAAGAAATGAATTGATGAGTAGGCTGGCGCTGTTCCAATGGAGACACGTGGCTACTTCCCGAGCATTCATGTTGATGCCGAATAGGGAACTCCCAGCATGTAGGCAGAAGGAGAATCGACACAGGCAGGAGAGGAACCGAACAAGCATGAGGATCGGATGGCTAAAGCCATGAACAGAGACAGTCGAATTAATGAGGAATAGAGAGGAGTTCGAGAGACCAAGAAAGGCAGTGAACAGTCAACCCTGAGAGGAGGACTAAACATAGAGAACAATAAAGCCAAGCAAAGGAGACAGAGGGTCGGGCTGACCACAGGCAGCATCGAGCACCAGAGATCTTGAAGATTCAAGCCTTCCCATAGAGGAATCTGTCCAGATTGAGCATCACAGTTGGCTCTTTCGACTGTAGACCGAGGGTCACAGAGCTGGTAGGAGGAACAGGAGTCTGTGTACTCTGAGTGGCTTAGGGAACACCGAGAACCACCCTGCCAAGCAAACCTGTTTCAGGAGAACTCGCATTGAGACCCTGTATTTGTAATTCTCTTCTTAAAGACACAATAAAACAAGGCCACCATTGAATCTAGACTGGAGATGTAGCCTGGAGAATAGGGTGAAATCCTTATTAAAACGGTTTGTGTCTTTGTGTTGCTTACTATATTTCTCTGTTGTCTTTCCATTTAAATGTCTGTGTATTGCCAATATGATCAATCCATTGCTTAAATAACTTAGAACACACACCATCACATCAGTCTGTAATACCTTTTGTTTAATAAATATTCAACTGATGTCACCCATAGGGTGATTTTCAGATCAAGTGGTATCAGAGCTCTAGGCTATAAGGTTAGACAAGCTTGTGTTGCTTTAGCTGTGAATGCTCACTAGATCAAAGCTCAAATTAGGAGAAGGAGAGTTGGTGGAAACTAATCCTGAAATTGGGAGAGTCTATTCTTCAAAGACAATGTCAGAGGAAGGTTCTATAGGGCCAGACCCTCAATTTATAGAAGGTTTCCTAGCTATAAAATCTATGGTCGAAGAAATGTATAGGGAATTTAGAAAGCATAAGGATGAAGATTCATCAGGCTCTAAACAAGATAAAGAAGAAGATGATTCTCATTCCCAAAACCACTCCAAAGGAAAGGGGAAAGAAGAAAGCTTTCTCACACCTCCTAATAGCCCTGTGCATCATAAGAAATCATCTTTGATTAAGTTAGATGTTAAATTTGATTTGCCTATATATGATGGAGAGCTAAATGGTGAAAAGTTGGACAATTGGATTAGACAAATTGATGTGTATTACAGAGTACAGAACATAGACTCAGACAAGAGTAAGATTCAGCTGGCAAGCCTACGCCTAGGAGGCACTGCCTTGGTTTGGTGGGAAGGCAGAACCCAAGCTGATATGAAAAGACATGGTAAGACCATCTCTGTCTGGAGTGAATTTGTTACTGCAATCCAAAAGCAATTCTATCCATTGGCCTACATGCAACAAGCCATGATGAGTTGGCAAACTCTTCGGCAGTTGAAGGGGAAAAGTGTGCAAGGGTATACTCAAGAGTTCAGAAAAAGAGCATTGATGTTGGGTATCTCATTAGACTCATCAGAGACTCTTTTGAAGTACATTGGTGGTCTACATAGCTACATGAGGCATACCATCCTCATGTTTAATCCCACTAGTATAGATGAGGTATCTGTACAAGCTACTCAACTAGAAGCTAGAGGAAAGAATGGAAATCCAGAAGTTGGGGGACCATCCCAACCCACTGTAAGGAAGAGCAAGGAGAAAAGGAAGCAGAAGTGGAAAGCAAGGAAGGCTAACACTGCACAAAAAGGCAAAGCTTCATGCACCAACTATAAAAAGGAGGGGCATGATGATGAGCACTGTTGGATTCTGCATCCAGAGCTGAGACCTAAGAAGTCTGAGGGTAGGAAGAAGAAGACTGCTACAGCTATTCAGAAAGATTTGAGGTTAGACTTGGGAGATGAAACAATCATTGCAGCCACATGTATAAAAGGTAAGAATTCTGAAGCATCTACTAGTATTTCTTCTCAATCTGTTGTTGATGAAGAATATGAGAGGAAAAGACATGAGCTTTTCCATATTCGAGTTATTTCCAAAAATCAAAAGATTGATACTTTGTTTGATAGTGGCTCACAAGTAAATCTGATTTCTGAAGCAATTGTAAAGAAATTGGGATTAGCAACTACACCTCATAAGAAGCCATACCCATTAGGATGGTTGAATGATAAAGCACAACTACAAGTGACTAGACAATGCAAACTAAAGTTTTCTTTTGGGTCAAAATTTGTAGATGAGGTTGAGTTAGATGTATTTCCTTTAGATATATGTGGAATTGTTTTAGGAAGTCCCTACTTGTATGATAGAAAAGTTATTTTCTATAGAGCTGAGAACAAGTATCTACTTGTTAAAGATGGAATCAAATACCTTGTAAGGGCTCATAAGCTCAAGAATAATTATACTCTCATAAACTCAGGACAGATGAAAAGCATGATAAATTCATGCAAACAGTTCTTACTAATGGTTGTAAAGGAAAAGAAATCTGATAAAACCAATGTATTTGGGGGCTGTAATGCTAATCACAAGATGATATAGAAAAGTTTGTTTCAGAGTATGATGTCTTATTTCAAGGACCACAAGGTCTGCCACCCAAAAACGGAATAGTACATGATATTATTTTGTAGCAAGATGTTCCTTTGCCTAACATTGGGATGTACATGTTGTCTGCTTTAGAGAATGCTGAAATCAAGATGCAGGTGCAGGAGTTGCTCGAGAAAGGGTTCATCAGGCCTAGCACGTCACCATGTTGGTCACCAATTGTTTTGGTGAGAAAGAAAGATGGCTCGTGGAGAATGTGCATTGATTACTTTGCACTGAATAAGATAACAATCAAAAATCGTTATCCTCTTCCTCGCATAGATGATCTTTTAGATTAATTGAAGGAAGCTGTTTATTTCACCAAGGTGGATTTGCACAGTGGATACCATCAGGTCAGCATTGCAGAACAAGATGCATGGAAGACTGCTTTCAAAACAAAGCAGGGATTGTATGAATGGCTGGTTATTCCTTTTGGCCTAACTAATGCTCCTGCTACTTTCATGAGATTAATGAATGATGTACTCAGACCTTTTCTTGATGATTTCGTTATTGTGTATCTGGATGACATTCTGATTTTTAGTAAAACGTGGGAAGAACATTTAAAGCATGTTAAGCAGACATTAGATGTTTTGAAAAGAGAAAAACTTTATGTTAAACTCTCCAAATGTGAATTTGGCAAAACCTATCTAAATTATTTGGGTCATATAGTAGGGGGAGGTGAATTGAAAATAGATCCCTCTAAAGTGGCAGTCATTGTAAACTGGCCTAAACCCAAGTCTGCTATAGAGATGAGAAGCTTCTTAGGAGCAGCACAATATTGGAGGAAGTTCATTTCAAACTTTTCCTCAATTGCATCTCGCTTACATGCTTTGACATGATTGAACAAGGTGTTTCACTGGGGAGGCAAACAGCAGAAAGGCTTCGACACCTTGAAAGAAAAGATTAGTACAACACCTATACTAGCACTGCCAGATCAACAAAGACCATTTGAGATCCAAACTGATGCCAGTGACTATGCCATGGGAGCATTGTTGACACGGCACGGTAAAAACATATGTTATCATTATGAGACTTTTAATCCTGCAGTAGTTAACTATCCTACCTATGATAAAGAATTGTATGCATTAGTTCAGAGTGTGAAAAAGTGGAAACATTACTTAATGGGGAAAGAAACAATAATACATACTAATCATCAACCACTTCAATATCTACACTCCCAAACTAAGTTGCAACAGTCAAGACATTATATATGGATGGGTTTTCTACAACAGTTTCATTTAGTCATTAGATACAAAAAGGGCATACATAACAAGGTTGCAGACATGTTATCTAGACCCATTATAAATGCATCTACCATACTTAAGCATAATTATGTGCTGCATGAAAGCTACATAGAACAATATGCTCAGGACATGGACTTTAAATATGTATATGCAACTTTGAGTCAAGGCAAAAGAGTAGAAGAATTGGACTATCGTGTGAAGTACCGACTCTTATATCATTGTGGGAAACTCTGCACTCCACAAACTGAGAGAATAAAGATAATTAGGGAAGCACATACTTCTTTGATATCAGGTCACTTTGGGGTAAGTAAAACAGTTGCACAGCTGCAAAGGTTCTGCTATTGGCCGAAAATGAATGAGACAGTTTCTAGATATGTAGAGGGATGTGCTATGTGTGCTAAAAACAAGCCCAGTAACAAAAAACTAGGCTTATACACTCCACTACCAGTTCCTTCTAACCCTTGGGAAAGCATTTCCATGCATTTTGTTGGAGGACTGCCTAAATCTAGGAAAGGTCATGACTATTTGTATGTTGTTGTGGATAGGTTCAACAAAATGTGTATCTTGATACCCTGTAGTAAACATATTACAGCTGAACAAACTACAAAATTATTCTTTGAACATGTATGGGTTCATTTTGGATTTCCCACTTCTATTGTATTTGATCGAGACACCTGATTTTTGGGGAAGTTTTGGTCCAGTCTGTGGGAACTAATGGACACCAAATTGAAGAAAATCACAACTTTTCATCCACAAACAGATGGCCAGACAGAAGTAGTTAACAGGACGGTGATCCAGTTATTGAGAGGATATTGCAGCAAACATCCTAAGCTTTGGGATGAGCACTTGTGTTATGTGCAGCATGCTTACAATAGAGCCAAAAACTCTTCTACACAGAGATCTCCTTTTGAGACCTTTTTCGGTTTCATACCAAGGTCTCCTTTGGATTTTGTCTTTGGTAAAGATACCATGGTTGATAGACATGGTGATGTGGACAAGGAAACTAGGTTCATTGAACAAATCCAGGAGATCCACCAGGCGATACAGGAACAACTGGAAATGAGCCAGGCCAAGTACAAGGCTAGGCATGATAAGCATCGGATGGAGAATAGTTTTCAAGTTGGAGACCAAGTCTGGCTGTATATCAGCAAGGACAGGATGCAAGGTGAAGGTAAAAAGCTAAAACCTATCAGGTATGGACCCTTCAAGATACTTGAGAAGATTGGTGAAAATGCTTTTCGCCTTGATCTACCAGCTTACATGCACATTTACTCAGTCGTGAACGTAGATTTCTTGAGGTTGTTTGAACCTTCAATGGTTGAGGACCCTAAAGAGCATATTCAATTAACTTCTGTTGATGACCTGCTACCTGAATATCTTAATGAGTTACAGGAAGATATAGTGTTGGATAGGAAGTAAGGACGATGCGCATCGGACAAATGGAATACCTCAAGATTGGGCTTAAAGGTTTGAAGCTGAGCAATGTGAAGTGGATTGAGATTGGACAAGTGAGTCAACAGTTTCCTCACTTAGTTGATGCTTGAAGAAAACCAACTTTTGGTGGTCCAAAAGCTTTTCAGTAGGGAGGCAGTGATCCGAATTGGATCCATAAACAACTGTCAAAGAACCATGACTAAATCAGGTCGAACAAATCTTTGAAAATTCAAAAACAGTGATCGAAAACACCCTCAACCAGTGGCCATGGTAGCCGGTGCGGAACGACGAGGACCTTCGTCAAAGCGCGCTGACTGAGGCCCATGGAGACTGTGCAGGAGGTCGATGTAGCCCCTAGGAGCCCCGAAATGGGAAAAGGAGTTGATTTGCGATGCGCGATTAGCGCCTAATCGCGCATCGCTGGGCAAACAGGGCCGAAATGGAGGGGCCTTAAGCCCTTGGTCACGTTGGGAGCCAGAGGACCGCAGGCGAAAAAAGGAAAAAGGGCTAGCGTATGAAGGCGGGACCCATGCCCTGGAAACTGACGGTTTTGATCAAGGTGCCCCTGAACGGTAAGAGGTTTTGGAGGAAGTGGAGCGATCACACTCAGCGATCTATGCATGGCAGCGGAGGTGAGAGGAAAACCACCATGATCGCGCGTTATCAGTCAAGCAAGTCAACCACACTCCATGTGCATATGACGTTGGATCTGGAGGAGCCCAGATTGGACGGCAGACATTTCGCCCGATGGAAAGAAGCGGAATCGACAGGAAATTAAGTTGCGTTCTAAAGGGATTTGGAATCCGTTTGACCCCCCTGGTGGAGAAAGAACGCATACACGACGTAATGGAAGAAATGAATTGATGAGCAGGCTAGCGCTATTCCAATGGGGACACGTGGCTACTTCCCGAGCGTTCATGCTGACACTGAACAGGGAACTCCCAGCACGCATGTAGAAGTAGAATTGACGCAGGTGGGAGAGGAACCGAATAGGCATGAGGATTGAATGGCTAAAGCCATGAACAGAGACAATTGAATTAAGGAGGAATAGAGAGGAGTCTGAGAGACCAAGAAATATAGTGAACAATCAACCCTGAGAGGAGGACTGAACACAGAGAACAATAAAGCCAAGTAGAGGAGACAGAGGGCCGAGTTGACCATAGGCAGCATCGAGCACCAGAGAGCTTGAAGATTCAAGCCTTCCCATAGAGGGATCTGTCCATATTAAGCATCACAGTTGGATCTTTCCACTGTAGACCGAGGGTCAGAGAGCTGGTAGGAGGAACAGGGGTCTGTTTACTCTAAGTGGCTTGGGGAACACCAAGAACCACCCTGCCAAGCAAACCTGTTTCAGGATAACTCACACTGAATCCCTGTATTTGTAATTCTTTTCTTAAAGACACAATAAAACAAGGCCACCACTAAAGCTGGACCGGAGATATAGCCCTGGAGAATAGGGTGAACTCCTTATTAAAACTATCTGTGTCTTTGTGTTGCTTACTGTATTTCTCTGTTGTCTTTCCATTTAAATGTCTGTGTATTGGTAATCTGATCGATCCGTTTCTTAAATAACATAGAAAACACACCATCACATGAGTCTGTAATACCTTTTGTTTAATAAACATTCAACTAATGTCACTCATAGGGTGAATATCAGATCACCTTGGGACCCGCCGATTTGCAATTTGTGCTATCAGCGATAGGCCGATCACAGATTTCACTACCTTCCCCTGCTACTATTTTAGAAAAGCCCCAGTTGTGATTTGTGATGAGCCTGACCCTTAGCCATTTTTCCTTTGTTTTATGGCTTTTAAAGGGAATCTTCAATTTTCTCTAACTTCTAATCTCAGATTCCATTTTTGGACTTCCACCTACCGTCGAAAAGCTTATTCTGAACACTATACAGTGGAGAGGGTCAGATTTAGCTTTGAGAGATTCTATGGCTTGTAAGAAGGATGCAAACCTCTATGTACTTTGGTACTCTTTGTACAACTGGAACTCTATTTTCAGAAGGTGACAACATTCACTCCACCTAGGGACAATGCCTTTTTAGCAAGGTGCTGACAACCTGCAAACTGTGAACTTATCCTTTGGGCATGGAGTCTTTTCTAAACAAACGATAATTTTGTGAAAATGGAATTTTCAACATAAATTGGAAGTTTCATATAAAAATTACAATACACACACCAGTATTTACAATGAGTGCAAGAAAGGTACCTCTAGTTTTGGAAATAGAATTTCAGGAACTAGCCATTTACCGATATTTCCAATGATTCACCATCTAGATTCTCAACCATGTACATGCTATTTCCTCTCTCTTCTGCAATCTTGAAAGGGTCGAACCACAGCGGATCAAATTTTCTGTGTTTGTCTTTGTCTTCCCATCGAATGTCCCATCGGAGAACTAAATCTCCTCATTGAAGAGGTCGATCCTTGGCCTTCTTATCAAACAAGGATTTCATTGTTTGTTGGTAATTTGACAATTTGGTCCCCACTTGTTCTGTTTTCATGAAGCTTGACCAGGCACTTGGCACTTGGCCCTTCCTCAGCTTCTTGTAGTAACTTCATCACTGGCATTGCTAATTAGATTGGGAAGACTGCAACCTTACCATACATTAGCTCAAAAGGATATTTCCCCATGGATCATTTATGAGTTACTCGATTGGCACATAGGGAAAAAATCAGTTAGGAGACTCAGTTCCTCTCATTCTCGGTGATGGTCTTCTTCAACACCCTCACCAAAGATTTGTTTGAGGATTCAGCCAAGCCATTACCTTGAGGATAGTAGGTAGTGGAGTGCCTGATAATGATATTGAATTTCTAGCAAAATCTAGTGAATTTAGAATGTTTGAAGAGTTGAGAATTGTCAGTGATAATTTTGATAGGACAACCAAATCGAGATAGTATGTTCTCCTCCATAAACTTAATTACCACTGAATCTATAGCATTTCTAGTTATGATGGCCTCTACCCACTTCGTGAAATAATCTATGGCCATTAATATCCATTTGTGTTGGCCACTGGATGGTGGGTTTATTTCTCCTATGAAGTCTAGTCCCCGCTGTCTGAAAGGTTCTTCCACATGCATTGGAATTAGGGGGAGAGGAGAGAGATTTTATCTCTCAACAAACACTTGACATTTCTGGCATGACTTGACCTGGGAATGAACATTTCCAAATAGCGTAGACCAATAGAATCCTTCCTTGAGGATTTTGTGTCCTGTGGTCTTCCAGTTGTAATGACCTTCACAAACGCCTCTATGAAATTCATCAATCACTTTATGGGTTTCTCCCTCTACCAAACATAGTATCAAGACTCCCATTGGGTCCATCCAGTAGATTTTACCATTGGATATGATATATTTTTTTTCTTGCAATCTGAGAGTTCAGTATTTTGATTTATCTAACCCCAACAGGCACCTCAGGAATAGGAGATAATGAATGATGTTATTATACCAGGGTGATCCCTCATATTTAGCATAGATCTTCTGCTCAGATTTTTCAATCCTGTTCTGATGATCCTCTTGTCTACCTTCCTCTATTATCAGCTTTATCCCTAGAGCTTGGCACTTAGATTCGGATAAAACCTTGGCTAACCCATGGCCTTTTATGAGCTTAGTAGGCTTTATTTCTAACTCATATTATTGTATATTTTCTATCCACCTACCACTTTTTCCTTCGCTGTCTTCTTGCACGAGGATGTCCTTGACCGCTTTCGTTGGGAGAAATGTTTTGATTTCTGATTGTAGCATATACATACGAAATGCCTTGAAAGCCTTAACTAGTTCATAGGCTTGTTTCTTGAAGATGTTATATTTCAGCTCAGCATCCCTCAACACTTGGTTGAAGAAGTCAATGGGCTCTTCATAGCCATATTTATTCTTTTGTAGGAGAACTGCAGGAATAGTATGCCGAGAAGCAAAATAGATGATATAGAAAGGCACTGAATAGTCGGGGTTGACTAGTACTAGGGCTTCAGAAAAGATTACTTAATTCAAATGAAAGGATCTTGGGGGCCAGGGCTCCACTTGAATTCATTTTTCTTCTTAAGCATGTCCGTAATACCCTTCACTATTTCTGCATAGTTGGGTATGAACCTCCTCAAGAAATTTATTCTTCCCAAAAAGGCTTCGACCTCTTTCTTATTTCTCGGTAGAGGAATATGAAAAATGGATTCGACTTATTTAGGATTAATCTTCACGCCTTCCTGCGCTTCTATGTGTCCTACTAGCTTCCCCTCACTCAGGGCGAACTAAGATTTCTTAGGATTCAAAGAAAGACCATACCTCCTACATTTCTTAAAGGTGAGCTTCAAGTGGAGGATGTTCTCTTCATCAGTCGTAGAAAAGACTATGATATCGTCTAAATAATGTTATAAAAATATATATTACGGAGCAATGGAACACATAAAATATTGCAGAAATATAAACAAAGAAAATGCATAAAACAAGAGAGACATAGATATATGTGGTTCACCCAGTTTGGGCTACGTCCACCCCGAACAACCAGTCCTTCCTTTCTATTATCCAGCAAAATGAAGAGACACAACCTACAGCAAATCCGCTGTAACTGTTTTCTCTCACAGTCTCACTTGTTTTTTTCTCACTCACCGAATACACATCTGTTACATAGCCTCAAATACAATGCCCTCATACAAAGAGAGGGGTTTCCTTCTAGGGCAAAAAAGCCTAAACTAAACATAAGTTCTACCGTCAGATCATCCGCCTAATGAACGACCCAGATTGACTAGAAATTAATATACTTTTACAAGGCAATTTTACATATGTTTTTAGCTTTGGGGGGGACAAGTCCCCCCCTGCACCCCCCTGTGTGGAGGGGTGTACAAACTTCCTGGGGTATACATCTGGCTGAAACAAAAGACCTCTGAACAATCATGCTCCACACACAACAAATAACCCACTACGAAATTGTCTTTATCCCCTACGAAAACTATGTCCATATCTCTCCGAAATGTGGCCCCTGCATTAATAATACTGAAAGGCATGCGAGCATACATTAATGTTCCCCACAGGGTGGTGAGAGTAGTCTTCTTCTAATCATCACAGTGGAATGCAACTTGGTTGTAACCAGAGAACACATCCATTATGGATATTCTGACTCAGGAAACCACCTTCTACAATATATAATCCATATTCAAAAATGGGTAGTTGTCTTTCGACAACGCCCTATTTAGATTTCAAAAATATACACATAGCCTTATTTCTCCATTCTTTTTCCGTACAGGGAATAAGCTGGCCATGCACTTAGACTACCTTAAAGGCACTATGCTATTTTTATATAGAAACTTCCTTCTTTTTCAATGGAGGGGAGTAAGAGTGGATTTATCTACTTGAGTTTCTTCTTGCATGGTTTTATTCCACTCTTTAAAGGAATATTATGTTGTATGATGTTAGTATGAAATTCTTTTAAATCCTCATAAGACCAAGCAAAAGCATCCTTGTGGATTTTGAATATATTTAAATACCTTTGTTTGTATTGCTAGAGAATTCCTTTTTATAGCCTGATCATCTGGGGTTCCTGCTGTGAAAAGATATTGCAATCTTCTACTTGATCGTCTATCTCCAGAGCCATTAGTTTGGGGGCTATGTCATCATTATTCAAAATTCTTTCCAGTGGGACTAGTCTGCGAGGAATGGTGTTGCCTTTCAGTTGTAGAATTCTGCGTCTAACCAGTGTGTCTTCCCACAAAGTGGTTTCTTGGTCTTCCTCTTTTTCCTCTTCTTGATCGATGGTTGAGTCAGTGAACTCCCCAATGACTTCTATAAATAATTTCACCTACTCGTCGTCCTTGAATACATGCTAGTGCTTGACATTATCAAGTATAGAGGGTCTGTATCTAAGTTCCACCTCATACCTGAGGAGCTAATTTTGAGGGGACTTGAAACTGCTTGCTGCTACAGAAAGGGAATAAACCATTATGTTTCCTTCTCTAGTTAGAAATTGGATATTAAAAGCTAGGAAGAAGTTATCCATCAGATCCCATATTTCATTCCGGTATATCCTTAATCTGGGGTGTTTGGTCTAGTACTGATTCCTTATCTGCCTTACAACCAGCTTAAAGCCCCCATAGACTGTTAGGCATTCAATATTCATATTCTTTGTTGTTTGTAGCCCAAGGAGAAATGCTTCATACTATGCCATGTTGTTGGTTACCTCAAACTCCAACTTGAATGAGAGGGGTATCAGGCTACCCTCGAGAGATTCCAACAATACTCCTGCTCCATTTCCCACTTTGGAATTTGCTCCATCAAAGTATAATTTCGATAGTTTGCTTTCATTTGCATGCTGGTGTTCTAACTTCCTTGCTAGGTGTATTGATGTTTCTTCCAAGATGTTATCATCTTATTGTAGGAACAGGGAGGAGAGGTCGATTTCTTTTCCATGCACTGGGGAGCTTTTTTAGGCTTTAGCTGGGGTCACAGTTTTTACAAACCTGGACTCTCTGTAAAACCTCCTTTGTTTTCCTCCAAACATGGGAATAATGGGATAAGTTAGATATAACTTGATATAGCCCGCTACCTTGGAACCCCAAGATCTCGATAGAAGCATGCTGAACTGAGGGAGAATAGTTGCCACTACTATGTCCATTACCACACTCTTCACAAGGATCTTAGCCATGTTTACCGCTAGATATTGTATCATTCCTAAACATTTGACCCTCATAGAGTGAAAGGAGTATAGGTCCTTATAGGGCTTGGTGATCTTCAAGCCAATTTGTTCCATCACTGCTAATGACATGAGGTTGTGTGAGGCTCCGGAGTCCAACATGCAATTATGCAATAAAAGGTCATGGATTAACAATGTCGCATAGAAGGGTGCAGTAGAAGGATCATGTTCTTCCACATGCGACCCAAAAACAATCATTGGCCTCTCTTCTTGAAGCTTTAAACAATCATGGGTGTGTGAAGAGGTGGATGGAAGCATTAATTGAGATAACTGAGATTTATAAGTAGGTTTCTCTAGAAGCTTAGTCAAAGGAACATAAATCTTTACCTTTTCAAGTTCCTTCTAAAGATTGAATGTAGGTTTGACATTTTCTATACCTCCTGGATCTGCTTCTCCTTCCTTACCACTGTTAGTTTTTAGCAGAACAGGTGCCTCCTTTTCTATATGTCCCTCGGAACTATTGCTTTCCTTATTTGAGGAGACTTTTATCTTGCAAGAGTTAGGATTCAGCTTACCTTTCCCTTTATTTGGTAGTGAGGGAATATCTTGGGGATCAGTTCCCTCTTGTTGTTATGGTTCCCTCAACCTATTTCTTGAAGATCTTAGATCATACCTTTGGTGTATCTATGCTTTCATGAAATCCACAAACTGTTTGCAATAATAATCTATATCCTCCTAATTTGCTACCGCTTCTCTATCATGAAGGGTCTCCTGGTGAGCCATATTTTCATGTTCTTCTTTCGAGAAGGAGGAATATAAGTTTTCCTTCATCTCATATGTATCGGATGATTGTTCATCGCGATCATCATATAAATATAGAGGATGAGGGATCTAATTGAGTTGTTCCTTTATTTCTCTTGGAAGTAACTTCAATGGAGGCCTTCTATATTGTGGGTTATAAGCCTGGTTGTTGCCTTGAGCATTTTGTTTGGAGAGAATATTGTTCTCAAGTTCAATCTTTCCAACATTATGCGATAAACTCCTTATGCGTTTATCTAGTTCATCCCACTTTAGATATGGTGATTCTTTAGCTTGACCAGAGGAGGATGCTTCTTCTTTCCCCCTTTTATTCTTAGTAGGTTCCAGCTTTGCTCTTGACTTCCCTGCCAAGATGAAATTTTTTTCCACCTCCAGAGAATCGACTTGGAGTTGATCTAAAGTGAAAGACTTCCTTTCTCTTAGTGTAAAAAAAAAGTCGGATTCAAAGCCTCCCAAAAAAATCTACCCGAGCAGCAGATGGAGGAGGCTTTATCTCACCAGGCAGGTTACTATACAACTTATTGAACCTTTTTATAAATTTTGAAGTGTCCTCTTTTAGATTCTTCCTTATAGCATTAAAATGTGTGAGGAGGTACTCATGATTTCTCTTTTCACCCCATTTTTATGTGAAAGAGTTTTTAAGTTCCTCCTAGGTAGTGATGGAGGCATTAGGTAGGGCTTTAAACCATTTTATAGCTTCTCCATCAAGGGATTGTACGAAGAGTCTTACGACCACATCCAGTTGTTCTACATTTAGATTCCTAACAAAAGCATAGAAGGTTTCAATGTGTCTCTATGCAGTTTTTTCATCCTCCCATTGAACCTAGGAAGAAGCCATCGGTAGTCCTGGGGCATAGCACTTAGGGGTTGAGGTAAATCAAGAGGGGCATATTTATTCAACAAAAAACCTAGAACAACCATATGGATTAATGGAGGGGGTTAATATTTTCCAGAGAAACTTGGGCCACAACCACATTGGTTGGAGCAACTAGACTGAAAGCAGGGTATGTAAGGGTCTTAGGAGTAAATCATGAGTAGTAAGTAACAATGGGTTTGGAGGTGGATGAGGAAGCTTCAAAGAATGATGAGATGGTAGCACAGGTAGTAGGAGTTTTCTCCTTCCATACTTTCCTGAAAATTAATTTCTCTGGGTCAAATACAAATGGGGTTTTCTGTTGAGAGGTATCTGAGGGAGTTTGAGGCTTTTTAAAAGCCAGGATGATAAATGATAATGGGGTTTGTGGAGTCGCCAAGGTGATGTGGATGCAATCAAAATTCCTTTTCTCACCTACACAAAGAGTGCTCAACTTGTCGTATCCTAGGGGAAAAATCCTTTAATAATTTCCCTAGCAATGACGACAGAAAAATATTGTCGCCCCCAAAGAAAACCTTGGATTGCTTACAAGACGAGTGCCTGGGCACATCTATATTTTGTGTGTCTCAAATGATTCTCAGGAAAATGGAGACATCACATATATATATATATATATATATATATATATATATATATATATATATATATATATATATATATATATATACATATATATATACACACATATATATATATATATATATAGATATATATATATATATATATATAGATATAGATATATATATATATATATATATATATATATATATATATATATATATATATATATATATATATATTAAAAGGAATAGTTTGGTTCATTCATCTAAAGTTATAAGTCATGTATTTCTGGTACTTCTTCACATATGCAGTTAAGAGAAATATGTGCATAAAAGCATAGAGGCTGAGTAGTTCAAGGACTTAGAATTTAATAAGGTTCTATATGGCAATGAGAGAGGATAAGAAGAAAGAGAAACTCATCACATAGAGCTTAAAGCATCGAGAATTCTACATTTAACACATAGATATTGAAGCATTAAGAATTTTTGTGCTTATTTGAGCCACGGGTACATATAATGGACAAAAGAGAGACTGAATGCTATGATTCATGTGAGTGAAATTTTAAAGATGTAATCTCAATAATCCATACATGCACATGCGTTAATAAGTAAATACTAATGAATCTATGAGGAAGTATGAAATATTTCTAGCAGCTATGATTACATGAATTCACAGAAGAAACATGAACATAATGGGTCTTAACAGAGGGATAACATATTGTAATACTCGAAGGGGGAATCACTACGATTTCCTTGATATTCTAAAAGATCTGTATTATAAATTCATATAGTATAAAAATAACATGTAGTGTTTTATTTAGGATTTCTAAACCTTTGTAGAGTGTTGCTTCCCCCTATTTATCTAGAGAGGGGAGTGCTTGAACATTCATTACAACAAAATATCTTATGCCGAGTCTTAGCTATCAGATCGACTAGATGTCTCGGTCATGGATGGTTATGTGGCCTAAAAACATTACAAAATATTAATTTCCTCATTAAAGGGTCACACTTTATAGGGTAATAAAACAAGTCAATAGTCATATAATAATGTTAACAAAATATCTTCATGCCAATCCCTGTGATTGATTCTTCTTCAGGTTGAATTTTTCTTATGGTCTAGTGTCCTGTGTTACTCACCTGACTCCCATCTTTTCTACCTTTACTGCTTGAACCATTCATTCTTTAAAGCTGGAAGTGGGCACTATCGGTTTCATGCCACAGTACTGAAGCAGAGGAACGATGGGTGGCACTTCATCTTCCCTCTGTATGGGGAAACCATGTTGGATAATCAAGTCCTCCTGAGCTACTAAGTCCTTGTTTACTTCTGTTAGCATCGACCTAGATTTCGTGTCACAAGGGGCATGTCTGGGTCTGTTCATGTCGAGTTTGAATGCTCCATCTCCTTTATTAAATGGCGCAGTTGCTAGCCCACCTCGCCTTAATGTTTTTCACTACTTGGTTTTGGAGTTCTCGCATTCTGGATTTTGCATTAAAAGCCATTACAGGATGAGGCCATCAGATCCACTCCAACCCATTTTTTTTCATGTGATCGGGGGCTATGAGCAAGTTTTTATTCCTCGAGTGCTAGGGCCTACAGACTCCGCTCAGGGGGTCCTTTTTCCTTTATTATGTGGAATACCGTATACCAACGTTTTAAAATGCTTTTCCTTTGGTATCTTCCCTTGACACTCGTGATCGCCGATATGTGGGATCGAGCCCACCCAGGATATTGCATTCGCAATGCGGGAGACTGAGCCTTTTTACCTCCTTTCATAGTGCTAAGTGATTGCCCGAATGCGAAACTTTCATAAGGTATGACACATAAAGTATCGCATCCGGGACTGTCATTCGCATATCGCAATCGCAGGTAGGAAGGGACTTCGATGGAGGAGGAAATTTTCTTTGTGTGATTTCCAATTGTCGATTTACGATGGGTGGCTTCATCACTACCGAGTGTCACTTTGCGAGAGGTGACATGCGTCACCCAAAAATTCCCCCTTAAGACCCTAAAAATGCTAGATCAGCATGCCACGTGTCCTCCATACCACCATGTCATCTCTGTATTGCCACATCATGATGACATCAGCAACCATGTGGATTCATAGGGACTAATGGTATTTGATCACGTGGCCCCTTGGTGGAGAGAGAAAAGGGCCCGCCCAACCTTGTTTTTTCGCTGCAATCTTTTGTTAAATGGTTTTTGGCCCCTCCCGGTGCTTTACACTATCTCGAGACTTCTCCACTTCACAGTATTTTTAACCCTAGTCCCGTCCAGAATCATCGATCGCTGATATTACAAGACCTCCGATGTTGTGAGAATTCTGATATGCGGGACCTCCCCATCGCCGATAAACCGATAGCCTCTGCTCGACGCCTCCAATCGCCGATAAGTTGATGTGCCATACCTTGGGACCCATCGATTTGTGACTTGTGATATCGGCGATCAATCGATCGCAGATTTTGCTGCCTTCCTCTACTGTTGTTTCAGAAAAGCCCCGATTTCGATTGGGATGAGCCCGGCCCTTAGCCATTTTTCCTTTGTTTTCTGGCTTTGAAAGGGTATCTTCAATTTGTGCTAACTTCGAATCCAGGAGTCCATTTCTGGACTTCCACCTACCATTGGAAAGATTATTCCGAACACTATCTAGCAAAGAGGGTCTAATTTAGATTTGAGAACTTCTGTGTCTTGGAATATGGATGCAAACCTCTATTTATTTTGTACTCTTTGTGTAAATGGAACTCTATTTTTAGAAGGTGACAACAGGTTCCTAGATGCCTCGGGAATGCCAGAGCTCCAAGATTGAATGTGAGGAATGAAATCTGAGGCATCATTTAAGTGGATGTGGTGAAATTAGAGTTTATGATGCGCATGCCAAAAATCTAGGAAAAAACGACACTTGGTGGGGTGATTCTAAAAATAGTTTTGCTTGTAACCCTTGCTGCTAAAAATAGATCCCTAAAATGTAGGGATTATTTTTCACTTTTTATTTTTTTCTTTTTTTAGAAAAAGTTGTCTGACATGCAAAGAAGTATTGCACAATTCTAGAGGGAATCGGGCAACCTACTGGTACATGCAATGGTCAGCGATGGAGGGAAAACTTTTGCATTGTTTCTAGACTGAGTGGTCCCAACTGCGTAGCCAAGTCTACGCAATTTTCCTAAGAAGTGATGCTGGGCTTCTCTATGCATTTCAGGGGAGCAGTGTAGCTGTCTAGTTCTGCACAATTTCGGAGAACAATGCAGTTGGCCTAGGCTTCTCTAGACATTTCTGGAGAGTAGTGTAGCTAGGCCAATTCTGCGCATTTATAAAGGGCAGTGCAGCTGACCTGGCCTACTCTCCGTAGTTCTGGAGAGCAGTGCTAGCTGGTTGGAACTACGCATTTCTAGAGGAAGGTTGGCTAGCCTGCTCTGTGTAATTTCTGAGTGCAAAGAAGCTATTGGGTTGCTCTGCACAATTTTTGAGGGGAAGACAAGTTGTCCTCCAATTTTGAGTAGTTTTGCTCGACAACCGATTGACCGGATGTGAACAAAGTGGTGGGTGTGCTTGTGGTTTATAGACGGGGAAAGTGAGTTGATTAAGAAAGTGTTAATGACAAAATGAAAACAAATAAACATAAGTACCTGATCAGTGCAAGATAACTATGATAATTTTGAGGAGGGAGACTCCAAAATGAAGTGAAGGCCAAATTTTGGAGGCTTATAATATTTAATTAAGTTAAAATGACTTAATTGACTTAGGTAATTCGAGTTGGAAGTGTATCTAGAGTGATGTAGAGTGATCCCTAAATTTCAAGTGCCCGAGTTGATTTCTTTTGAGTTGTAATTCGATAACTCAGTCTAACTGATTTATATTCAGTTAAACTAATTCTAATTGTTGGACGAACTTGTAGGAGGTCTAGTAGTGGGGACAGGCACTAGTGTATCCTCAATACCACACCAGTTAACTGAATATTCACTCATAAATAATTCATGCATGCCAGTTTAGAGGAAGACCCAGTTGAGATTAGAGTTCAATGATAATGTACTATCAATTGTATAATTTTCCAAGTTGTACATATGGTGCATGCAATCAGTTGAGAGCCTACGGATGGATTGCATAGTTATGGAGAGTGTATTTCCCAATTAAATACGGGCTAATTCTATTAGGAATTATGCAAGGAAGTAGGGGCTTGGAAGGTAGCAAAATTGGCTAAGTGTTGTCCTAAGTTGGCTTGTGAGCCAGCGAGATAGATTGTACTTGTGTAAGAATTGTTCGGGTTGACCAAGCATTGTATTTTATTCTCAGGTCTTCTAGTTAATGCAATATATATAGTTGGAGTTTTGAGCAATTTCTTTCCCCAGAGAAATATTGTGTTATGTACGATTGATATTCTTTATTTTCTTCTAATTGTGTTCATCGATCAATTTTAGATTTCGCTGAAGAGTAGATTAGATTCTTGTCTTGTGTTTTATCATATCACATAAGTTGTTGAATCTATAATAAAAATATACACACTTCAATCCATTTCACTTCATATAGGGTGCAGGGCCTTACATTGTCTTTGCTTTACTTCACTTCATCATTTGTTAGGGAAGGTGTATTGCATGAGCTAGGAGCCTCCTTTAAGAGGATCAAATATTTATAAAGTGAGGGAAAATGGCCATGCTTTAATAGAGTTTCTATGAAAGTAATCAACAACACTTCGTATTTGTCTCTTCTTCAGAAAGTATTTTATTTCTATCTATACGCTCTGCAAGGCATGTTATTGGATGAATCTTGTATTTCATCTCCATGACAAAATGTATCTCTTGAAAAATATAAATGCAAAATCTGAACACATTATTCTTAAACATTCGCAACTTATTGATGCATTATCTTATGTTCTAGTCGGTGGTGTACATAGTCTTTTGCTTCTATTTTTTTATTTTATCAATTAGTTAGAGTGCATTTTCTTCTCCTTTTTTTGTCATATTTGTTTGGTTGCTAGTTGAAATTCTCTCAGAAGAATTATAAACTACTTGAATTTATGTGGATTAATGAAAATATAGCTTGCTATGCATTGAGCAATGTGATTATATCCTCCAAAGCAGGTGCACAGTTCACTTCATATCCTGCGTGATTGTTAGTAATTTTTTACCTTTTCCTTTCAGCGCTCTCATATAGTTTCTGCTGGAAATATTTAAAATCTCGAGTACTGTACATGCACTGCTAATATTAACTATGCTTCAACTGGTGGTTCCAGGAAAACCATTAATAATTTCTCACAATGGAGCAAGCAGTGAATACCCTGGTTGTATGTATATTGCTTATCAGGCTACGATACGTGATGGAGCTGACTACATTAATTTCATTGTCCAAATAACAAAAAATGGTGTTCTTATCTATAGGGAATCAACACTTTATGATAGGAACAAATATCTTATCAAATTCAATGTTTTACCCATATTGCCTAACAACAGTACCAACCATCAACAAAATGGTGTTAGATACTGTTGGAAATAATACTGAGAGGGGGGGGGGGGGGGGGGGGGGGGGGGGGGGTGAATCAGTATTATCAAGACAAATATTTCCTTTTTCAACTTCAGATAATATACGCTACTTCAGTTAATAAAAACCGCGTATATACGCAACTTCAGATAAGGAAAATCGCGTATATAAAGAAAACTTATAATTTGATTTATCTTTCAGATGTCAGTTATTAATCTGTGAATCAGAAGCAAATAAACACTACTAGAACCAGTCAATCAGAGCAGAAGATAGTCACACACATGAACAAAAGATATAAGGAGGAAACCCAATGTGGATGAAAACCCCCTGCTGCAATTCGTCTCTATCTTCTTTTTTTAATTAGAAACTTCTCTTTAAAATGATTTGCACTGGTGCAGTCTTTACCAGTACGCAGGTTGCAACCTGCAGAGAGCTACAACTCTCTCTCATTCTCCAGCTTTCCTGGAAGGGAGCTCCAACCCCCTTAGTTCTTGTACTAGCTTGAGATACTAGTACACAGGCTTCTACCTGCAGAAGGCTGCAACCTTCTCTCTGCTTTCAAGGACCTTGTTTCATTAATTTTCAGACTGTATCCACAAGTAATATCAATCAAACATCAAGTATTTCTGCATCAGCCAAACTTCTTTCACCAACCAAAAACTGAATTAGATAAACACTTCTCTATCAGTTGTACCTAGAGCACAGTAATTGTAATCAAACACCAATTCTGAACCTAGAATACTACAGCAATAAAATAGAAGCAGCTAGAACATAAATCAAGATATGTATGCTACTTCATTATTCATCAATCTGCGTGTATACGCTTCTATACCACAACCAACCTGCGTATACTCTACTTTCATTCACAGAAAATGTGTGTATACACACCTGCACTTCACTGAACCTGCGTACGGATCTATAAAGGATAACTTATTCTTCTAAACATTCAGACATTAGTTAACCCAGATTTATAGATCAAGAGTGTGCCACATATAACAGATCAAAATCATATAGAGATACCAATGTTCAAGCCTTGAGATTTTGATCCATCAATAGTCCTTATCCTTCTTGCGCTCAGGTTCCTCCTTCATTCAGATCTAGATCTGCACCATAACCCAATCAACAGTATTCCAGATCTAGCACGATATCAGATATTCAATAAATCAGATGATTCTTTGCCACATGATCTCCTTCCTCTTTTATAGTTTTATCCCTTCCACAATACCACGGTCCAAAACCATAATAAACCAATACCAAGGTTCCAAACCTAGGGTCAACACTTCTGACGAGATACCATGGTCCAAAACCATAGGTTCAAATTCCAAGGACTAACAACCACGACCAAAAATAAGTTTCTCACCATGTACACGCTTTTCTGTGCATAATAGTGCATGTATACGCATACGCGACTTCTGAACGTATAACCCACGTGTATATGCATCTTCGGCAAGGTGAACCTGCGTATACAAGATTTCCTTCATTCTAAGCGCCTGAACTGAGATCTGTCACCAAAGTGAGTTGCCATCAAGGACAACACCTGTACCATAGCACCACACCGGTGCCAAAATGCCAACAATCTCCCCCTTTAGACTTGATGGCAATCCCAAGATCCTCAAAGTCATTGTCCCCCTTTGTCATCAAGGGCAAAGGGTTGTGCTCCCCCTGAGTACATGCTGATATCTCTGCTCTGCTGTGATGAACATGCTCCCCCTGACTGTAGGAAAGATCTGCAAAAAAATGTGTTCTTCAAGAAGAACCATGACTTATACATCATAAAAGACCTTCCTATCACCAAAAGACTCAATACATACAACCATCACCCAACCAAGTGGGGATCATCCACCCAACCAAGTGGGGATACATTAGAAATTTACATATGACAACCAATTGCATCAATCATCCCAGGCATAGTGGGGAAACCAAAATAGGCCGTTACATGACCTTGATAAAAAAAAATATACATGACATAGAGACGAAATATCAAGACTATGCAAAACACGAATAACTACTATGAGCAGCATCTGACAATCACTATATATATCAGCAACCATGTTCCCCTTCTGCTCTTCTTTTTGCAGTTGATCCACTTGAACCAAAGACAGCTTGAGTACTAGAACCAAGAGCTTCTAAGGTAATGCCAACAATGCATTGTTAGAAGATTATATGCTCCCCCTGAACCTATGCCTGACAGACCCATATCAGACTCTGACAGACCCATATCAGACTCTCTTCAACCAGAGTCTGTCCTTGCTGATTTTCTTCAGAACTTCATATACGTGACTGCACCTGCATAAATCAGCGTATGTACAAGGATTCCCCTCATCCAACTTGCGTACACCAACTTTTCTTTGAAGTAGACAAGCTTCAACAGTAGGATGAAGCATCAACTACTACCAACTTCTGTCTGAGATATTCAAAAGTTTCCCTGGGCAGTGGTTTGGTGAGGATATCAACAATTTGTTCCTTAGAAGGAACATACTCCAACTTGACTTTTTGCTCAAGCACTTGTTCCCGAAGAAAGTGATATTTGATAGGTATGTGCTTGGTCTTTGAATACATGACAGGATTCCTTGAAATGCTTATTGCACTTGTATTATCACATAAGATAGAGACAGATGGAGTACAAGTGATTTGAAAATCCTGCAAGGTTTGCATCATCTAAAGAAGTTGAGTGCAACAAGATGCAACAACCACATATTCCGCTCCAGCTGTAGATAAAGCAATCAAACTCTGTTTCTTGCTGAACCAAGATACTAATCTGAAACCCATAAAGAATGCACCACCACTTGTGCTCTTCCTTTCATCCATGCTTCCGGCCCAATCTGCATCTGTGTAAGCATGAAGTGTGAGATCTGTATCTCTAGGGTACCATAAGCCATAGTTTTGAGTTCCTTGAAGGTACTTGAAGATTCTCTTGACTGCCTGAAGATGAGTTTCCCTTGGATTTTCTTGAAATCTTCCAACTATTCCTACTGCATGCATGATGTTTGGTCGGGTGCCTGTCAAATAAAGTAGACTTCCAATCATAGATCTATAGGTTGGTTGATGCACTGCTGCCGATTCATCATTTGCACTGAGGTTGCATCCTATAACCATGGGGGTACATACTGGTTTTGAATCCTCCATGCCATACTTCTTCAGAATCTGCTTGAGGTACTTGGTTTGAGACAAGAAGATACCGCCTTCATTTTGTTGGATTTGCAATCCAAGAAAGTATGTCAGTTCTCCAAGAAAGGACATTTCGAATTATTTATGCATCACCAAGGCAAAGCTTTGACTCATAGCTTCTTCATTGCTTCCAAAGATAATATCATCCACATACACAACAAGTATTAGCAATTTGTTATTTTCAATTTTTATATAGAGATTGCTATCTGCTGATCGTTTTGTAAAACCTTGTTGATGAAGGTATTTATCCAAACGATAGTACCAAGCCCTTGGAGCTTGTTTAAGCCCATAGAGAGCCTTTTTAAGTCTGCATACAAGATTTGGATCATTCCCAAGGATGAAACCATCTTGTTGCTCGATGTATACTTCTTCTAAGTCTCCATTCAGAAAGGATGACTTCATGTCCATTTGAAATACTTTGAACTTCTGAAAGCTTGAGAGAGCAAGGAACATTCGAATGGCTTCATGTCTAGAAACGGGAGCAAAATTTTCTTCAAAGTCCATTCCTTCTTGTTGAGCATACCCTTTACAAACAAGCCTGGCCTTGTTTCTAATAACTTCCCCATTTTCATTCAACTTGTTCTTGAAGATCCATTTTGTTCCTATGACATTCTTATCTTTTGGTCTAGGAACCAACTCCCAAGTGTTGTTCTTTTCGATCTGCTCAAGTTCTTCATCCATTGCCTTGACCCAACATTCATCTTTGCATGCCTCTTTTACATTTTCTGGTTCAGTGGAGGAGAGTAATGCCAAATAGCTTGAGGCTTCTGCAATTGTTCTTCTAGTTTGTACACCTGGTTATTTCTGCCCCAAAATTTGATATTCTGGATGATTTTTTTGAACATACCTGGATGGAGTCTTCTCTTCTATCCTTGTCTATCCCTCTAGTGTCTCTTCAGGTTCTTCTTCATCATTTGTCTGATTTGGAGAGTAGTCTTCATCCTCATCGACATCTTCATGATTTACTTGCCTAGGGATGTATCCTTTTTCATCAACCAGTACATCAATGCTGTCAAAAATTCTTCCAAGTCTTTTATTATAACACTTATATGCTTTTATGTGAGGAGAATAACCAAGGAGAATGCCTTCATCTACTCTAGGTTCAAGTTTGCCAAGTTGCTCATCAGTGTTCTTAATATAGCATTTGCTCCAAAAAAAATTGAAATGCTTTACCGAAGGAGTCTCACCATACCAGAGCTCATGAGGAGTTTGAGTGTTGTTCACTCGGACATTTGTTTTGTTGAGAATAACAACCGCAACATATGCAACTTCACCCCAGAAGGTTGCGGGAGTTCCAGACTCATCAAGCATAGCACGAGACATTTGTTGGACTGTTCTGTTCATCCTTTCCACCACTCCATTTTGCTGAGGAGTCCTAGCCGTAGAGAATTCCCTTCTTATTCCATGTTCTTCACAGAAATCGAAAAATTCATTTGAGGTAAACTCCCCACCTCTGTCGGACCTGAGGCACTTAATTTTGTAATCTGATTCATTTTCAGCCAAGGCTTTGAAGGATTTGAATTTTTTGAATGCTTCATCTTTGTGCTTCATATGTCCTAACCAAACAAACCTGGAGAAGTTGTCAATGAATAATATCAAGTATTCTTCTCCTCGAGGTGACCTTGTCCTAAATGGACCACATACATCTGTATGCACTAGCTCAAGAGGCCTGCTAGCTTATCCTTCCTTCTCATGAAATTTAGTTTTGGTTTGCTTACCAAACTGAAATGATTTGTATATGGTGTTGTCTGGTATTTTGATATCTAGAAGACCACGAACTGCCTGGTATTTGCATGCTTTCCTTATTTGTGAAAAGCTTAGATGCCCCAACCTCTGGTGCCATAACCAGTGTTCATCATCCTTGCTCAAATAGCATTGTTGTTGTCCTTCTTCAAATATGTATAGATTATTTGGAGTTCTTCTGCCTTTGATCATTGTTTTTCCTATATCAAGATCACGAACGCTACATCAATTTGATCGAAATATTACCTCGGTTCCTTGATCGCACATCTGACTAACACTTAGTAGATTATGCTTCAAGCCATCTACATACAAAACATTTCCAGCTTTGACCTGTTCTTTCAACTGAGCAGTGCCTTTTCCTTTTATGGCTGCAGGGGTATCGTTTCCAAAAGACACATTCTTTCCCTTTTCTAATGCAGTATATGATTCAAGTTTTTATTTATCCCCTGTCATATGCTTCGAACATCCGCTATCGATATACCATAGATTTTCCTGTCCTTCTGCATAGAAAGCTATCCCACATCTTTCTGGTTGTGGTTCCTTCATTCTCCATGTTCTGGCACTTGAGGTATGTTCCTTCTGAGTTGTCTTCCAAAACCTTCTCCTACATTCAGAATCTTCATGACCAAAGTTATTACAAATAGAACATTCAACTTCATTTTCAAGGGCCGAAAAGTTGTTATAAGTCCTTTTCGTGATTCCAGTCATGTTCCTTTGTTTTTGAGCTTCTCTAGTCATGATTGTCTTGTAGGCAACACATTGAGCTGCTTTGTGACCAAAATTATGGCAAGAGAAACATTGGCCATTGAAGAAACTCCTGCGATTATCAAATCTATCATCCAACTGATTGTAGTTTCTACTGACATCCATTCTTGAGGCAAATTGGGAAGATTTTACCTGTGGCTGATTGTAGCTTCTGTTTGTCCTTAAGGTAGCTTGTCCCCGATTTTCTTGATAGTCTTTATTCGTTCTTGAGGTAAACTGTCCCTGATTTACCTGATGATTTCTATTAGGCCTTTGCTCGCTCCTCCTTGCTGCATCAAGATAACTTTTGGAGGTAGAAGCTTGAGATGTTTCTCCATTATATCCCAGACCTGTCTTGATTAGTGGAGAACGCTGCACATTGATAATCTCATCCAGAGTTTCAAATCCTTTAACAAATTTAATATTAATAGCTTTTGTTTTCTCAATCTCCTTTCTAAGACAAAAAATTTCACATTCCAATTTTTCAAGATGTTTTTCCCTTTCAGCTAGTTGACATTGTAGAGAATCAATAATTGCACTTCTCTCTTCTAAGCAGATTTTGAGATTAGTCATCTCTTCACAAAAACCTTCTGCATCTATAGCATCCATGTAGTCATCATCTTCAAAAGCCATTAAAAGCTTATATTCATTACCTCATTCATCTTCGTCACTATTTGAAAGACCATCACTATCTTCATGAGTGTAATAGCTTTTCTTATTTGCATTCTGTTTGTTGTTCCATCTAACAGGTTCATTTCCCTTGTCAATCTTATCCTTATGAGGACATTTGGCAGCATAGTGACCTACTCTTCCACAAGCAAAGCACTTGAAAGGTAACTTACCTCAGAATCGTCCGACACCCCTTTGAAGATTTTTGACAAAATTTGATTCTTCTTCTTCTTCTGACACGTGTCCTGATTCATAGTATTCTCCTTTGCCTGAAGCCTTGAAGGCAGCTTCTCTCCTGTCTGATGGACCTCCTTTCCTCATTTCATAAGCAGTAAGAATTCCGTGTAGTTGTGACATTTTAAGACTTTGTAGATTCTCCTTTTCTTCTATTGCAGAAACTTTAGATTCAAACCTAGGTGACAAAGATCTTAGAACTTTTTCAACCACAACAGCCTCTTTTATTTCTTCTCCCAAGTTTTTCATACAATTAACAATCTCATCTACATGAAGAAAATAGTTAGCCACACTTTCATCATTATACATCTTGAGATTTTCATACTGAATCCTGAGGGTTTGAAGTTTTTCTCGTTTTACCTGATCATCTCCTTTATAGCTTAGGACAATCTTGTCCCATATTTCTTTTGCTAATTTTAATTGCATAACTTTCACGAATTTTGATTGAGATAGACATCCTAAAAGAGTATTGACTGCCTTTTCATTTGTTTCATATTTCTTCTTCTCAGCAGGATCTGTAGGGGTAGCTGATGGAAAGGTATACCCTGTTTCTATGATGTCCTAGACTTCTGTACCTAGAGATTGAAGATAGGCAGTAACTCTTACCTTCCAATATAAGAAGTTTGTCCCATCAAAAACCGGTGGCCTGATTGATGCTTCCCTCTCGTAGTTGCTCATGATGAAAGATATTCCTTCAAACAATCAAGCTTTTTCAGAAGGACCTTCTCTGATACCAATTGTTGGAAATAATACTGAGAGGGGGGGGGGGTGAATCAGTATTATCAAGACAAATATTTCCTTTTTCAACTTCAGATAATATACACTACTTCAGTTAATAAAAACTGCGTATATACGCAACTTCAGATAAGGAAAACCGCGTATATAAAGCAGACTTATAATTTGATTTATCTTTCAGATGTAAGTTATTAATCTGTGAATCAGAAGCAAATAAACAGTACTAGAACTAGTGAATTAGAGCAGAAGACAGTCACACACATGAACAGAAGATATAAGGAGGAAACCCAATGTGGGTGAAAACCCCCTACTACAATTCGTCTCTGTCTTCTTTTTCTAATTAGAAACTTCTCTTTACAATGATTTGCACTGGTGCAGTCTTGACCAGTATGCAGGCTGCAACCTGCAGAGAGCTACAACTCTCTCTCATTCTCCAGCTTTCCTGGAAGGGAGCTCCAACCCCCTTAGTTCTTGTACTAGCTTAAGATACTAGTACGCAGGTTTCTACCTACAGAAGGCTGCAACCTTCTCTCTGCTTTTAGGGACCTCGTTTCATTAATTTTCAGACTGGATCCACAAGTAATATCAATCAAACATCAAGTATTTCTACATCAGCCAAACCTCTTTCACCAATCAAAAAATGAATCAGATAAACACTTCTCTGTTAGCTGTACCCAGAACACAGTAACTGTAATCAAACACCAATTTTGAACCCAGAATACTGCAACAATAAAACAGAAGCAGCTAGAACATAAATCAAGATATGTACGCTACTTCACTATTCATCAATCTGCGTGTATACGCTTCTGTACCACAACCAACCTGCGTATACGCTACTTTCATTCACAGAAAATGCGTGTATACGCACCTGCACTTCACTGAACCTGCGTACAAATCTATAAAGGATAATTTATTCTTTTAAACATTCATACATTAGTTAACCCAAATTTATAGATCAAGAGTGCGCCACATATAACAGATCAAAATCATACAGAGATACCAATGTTCAAGCCTTGAGATTTTGATCCATCAATAGTCCTTATCCTTCTTGCGCTCAGGTTCCTCCTTCATTCAGATCTAGATTTGCACCATAACCCAATCAACAGTATTCTAGATCTAGCACGATATCAGATATTCAATAAATTAGATGATCGTTTGCCACATGATCTCATTCCTCTTTTATAGTTTTAGCCCTTCCACAATACCACGGTCCGAAACCATAATAAACCAATACCAAGGGCCCAAACCTGGGGTCAACACTTCTGACGAGATACCATGGTCCAAAACCATAGGTTCAAATTCCAAGGACTAACAACCACAGACCAAAAATAAGTTTCTCACCATGTACGTGCTTTTCTGTGCATAAAAGTGCATGTATACACATACGCGAGTTTTGAACGTATAAACCGCGTGTATACGCGTCTTGGGCAAGGTGAACCTGCGTATACAAGATTTCCTTCATTCTGAGCACCTGAACTGAGATCTATCACCAAAGTGAGTTGCCATCAAGGACAACACCTATACCATAGCGCCACACCGGTGCCAAAATGCCAACAAATACCCCAAAGTACAATCCAAGAATCTTCACATTTCATCTCGCATAGAATGAAATTCAAAGCTTGACATGTAACTCTGATCCAAGCTGGTCGAATAAGTGAAAATAATAGAAAATCTCTTCCTAGCTCATGATTTAATTTTGAAACTTTCAAAAGCATAATCATTTGAATCGTTCCTCAAATGATTGCACATTGTTAACTTCTCCCTCCGTTTATCAATATTAATTAAGAACTTTAGCTTTGATAAATATAACACGTTCATGGAGTTAAAATCTTGCACAGTAAACATTATTCATTTTGTTGCAATTCCATAGGGAAACTGATGTAATATTCTGATATGAATTCCTTAGACTATGCAACAAACATTTACAACCCCTTTAATATATATTTCTATAATCTTTTAGGGATTCCTACAAAAGCTAATGTGGGGAAATACATGAACCTGTCTACCTTTTGGAATTTGTGCAGAGTCAAGGAAATGTTCGTGCCATCATCAACATAAAGGTACAATTCTTCAATCTCATTAGTAGTTTGAGGAGTTACGCCTAAAATAATTGGTGAAATAAACGTAAACGGTATATACTATAACCTATATCTTCTTTCTTGCTTTTTTTCATATAATGCATTAGCTATAGCATTGGCAACAAACCTTAATATCGTAGAGGCCACTATTTCAGCTCTAAACATGAGTAGTTACAACAACATGATTGACAGGATCATGATACAATGTGAGTTCAAGCAACTTAGAAAATTTAAGCTGGTTTATGTTGTGGACAAAACTCATATCAACATTCCAGATTCTACCATTTAGGAGATCAAAACATTTATCATTTATAGTATTAAGGAGGAATGTGATTTGCTGGCTTCTTAGTCATTTCTTATAGGGGCCATGGATATTGTCTAGTGAATGCACCTTTACAATATGTCAGTTTTCATCTTTCTTCTCAAAAATGAATTTGCCTCGCTAGCCTCACTACTATATAAGAGGGGTGCTTAATACGTTTATTTAAGATTATCCTATTATGCATTTTTTTAATCAAGGTGTATATATGCAATTTCAAGAACTGTCATAACTCACTTTTTCAAAGGGTGCTAGCTCAATGGAAGAGAATTTGTCTTATAAGCAAGAGGAGGTTGGTGGTTCAATTCCATTATGCCCTAACATGAATTAATCAATGAGATTGTAGTTTATGTTTAATTAAATACTTTTTATATTGATTTATTTCAATGGTGACATGACATATTTTTCTGGATTCATTTTCTTATATTGTGAGACAAAAGTGATATTATATTGTCTTTAAATATATGCTTTTTATTGTCTCTAGAGAGACAATAGCTAGGATTAAAGAAATATTGTGTGTATAAAGACAATATGTCTTTAATCTGAACTATTGTTTCTAGAGAGACAATAGTTGGGATTAAAGACATATTGTGTTTATACAAACAATGTCTTTAATCTCAACTATTGTCCCTAAAAAAACAAAAATGAAATTGTCTCCTAAAAACAATAATACTTGTGTAATACATTGGCTTTATTTGAAATATCTGTTTAAAGACAATATTTAAAATAATACACCATTTTTATTTGTTTTAAGTCAAGACAATTTATCCAAAAATTATCTTAATTATTATCTTAAAACTCTTAAAACCCTTTAGGTTATAGTGAAAGAATTTCCAAAAAAAGCATCAACCAGTTCAAAGATTTTTTTAAATGGACAGCGAATGGTCGAGAACCATAAACCTGTCAGAAAGGAAAATGACATCACGAAAAGCTGTAGTTTAACATAATCAAACTTTATACTATTATAGACAAATCCGAGGTCGCGATCAGAGCCAATGGATGATTTTACAATTGGCGTTTCCCTACAGGCCTCATTTGTTATTTTACAATTGGTTTTACAATTGGTTTTCCCTGCTACACGCATCATACTGAAAGCAGTAGTTCCTATTTTTTTTTCTCTATTAGGGTTTATTAGGCTAATCCTAGGTTTGGGCTAGCTCTGGTATTGGATGAAGCTTCAAAGAAGGCTAATCTATTCATAATGGGATAATGTGAGGTTCCGTCTGGTTAGAAAGTTTAATTCTATCCTTCACCCATCCCATACGAAACTTGAATTATTATCAGAAACCCCAGAGCTACCCTCAAAAAAAACAGCAGCGAATCATCCGCAAGTCATCTGACTGCTTCAGGATTGAATGGGTGGAAAGGAGGAAGACCAAGGTGGAGTTAAATTAAATTGAAGCTATGTATACATTTTAAATCTTAGGAATATTTTGGAATCTCTTTAATAAGAGCGAACTAAATGTATTCTTGTGCATCTAGTACCAAAATTTATCCATCGGACATCAAAATCTGTAATATTGTTGAAATTTATAAATTCAACTCTAAATTAAATTTTACTTAAAATTTACCTAATTCTTTAGTAAGTAAAATGGATCTGATCGAGATCAGAACAGACGGACATATGGATATTGTACATTTCGTGATCCTCCGCCCAAGCTTTTATGACCTGCTCTGCCTCAAACTCATCATACTCGAACTCGTTCACTTCTTCATTGGAGATTACTGAACAACTCAGTTGATCGGGTACACCTACTCGTCCTCGTTCGATCTGGCCATGGCACTGCTGTTTACTATTCATATCAATATGCGTTGGAATTCTTAAGCTTACGTCATCCATCAAATTTTGACGATCCTTCCAATCATGCACAGCATGAAGATGGTTAGACTGGTCAGCAGCCCAACTAATTGTTGACGCACTAAATGGGTAGCCAGAGACGGAAATAGGTGGCGGGCATGACTGATGGGTGGCCTTCCCATGATGATGCAAGTTCCCGTAATCTTCCACGACACTAATTCCAGAAGGCCGATCATGATCATTTGAATGTGAATGACTAATGCTCCAAGCACTGCTTATTTCACAAGATGCAGCTGTGAACGATATAAAGTCGATCATAACCTGATTATCATTTACAGCGCCACCGTTCTCAATTGATCCTTTCGTGCGGTCGCTTTCAGCGACAGCTATCATGGTGATGCCGGTGGAGCCGACAGAGTAATCGGTAGGGGCAGGGGCTTCATGGGGCAGCACTTTAGTCCTGCATGACTCTGTTATGAATTCATTGCATACCCATGATTTTGCAGTGTTATAGTTACGCAAGCCTTGTGTTTTCAGGCTTGGAGATAAAACAACTGCTTGACTTGAGAAGCTCTGATGGGTATATGGATTAGCAGAATCCCATAACGGAGAAATGAGGTTATTGTTGGCGAAGTCGCTATCAGCTGAAAACTGACTTCGGTTATCTTCAGTGGGCACCAAATTGAAAGGGAAGATGGGCGTCCGCGTGACTGTATTGGTGTCAGTACGACTAGGCAGGATATTACATTTCGTATGGTTGGAGGAGGGACATTGTTTCAGCTTCTGTTTATGCTTTTTGATGTGAGTGTTCCAATAGTTTTTTATTTCGTTGTCCGTGCGGCCCGGCAAACGTGATGCGATTTGAGCCCACCTGCGTCGTCGTCGTGTTAATGGGGGAGACGAGCAGGGAATATAGAATGCAGTGAATATCAAAGAAAGGGATTAAGAGCAGAGCTGGAATGGAGAAAAAGAGAAAGAAACCTGTTTCCTTGAATGGATTGCAAGTGTATAATGAGCTGTTCTTCCTCGCGTGAGAATTCACCACGTTTAATGTCAGGGCGTAAGTAGTTTATCCATCTCAGCCTACAACTCTTTCCGCATCTCTGCAGCCCTGCATATGCATTAGCATTGAATCATCACTATTACATGTAATATATCGATGGAGCATGGAAAACTGTTATAATTTGTCTCGCGAATATTTTATGAATTGAGTTGAACTTGATTTTTGAAATATTTTGGAATGGGTAGATTTTTCATTGAACTTAACTTAATAGTCAATGTTTCCAAATTCGATAAACTAACAAAAGAAGGATCCGGTACATCTCATCTAACAATATTCCCAACATTAATCATCAATATAAGAGTAGCTTATACATTGCTTAGGCAATGAAATCAATTAATAAATTTTCCTATCAAAATTAATAATCAAGATAAGAATAACTTATACATCGCTTAGACAATGAAATAGATTAATAAATTTTCATCTCAATGTTTTGTGAATGGGTTAATTTTGTATTTGAGGTAATTGCAATACTTAGACATTGCAATTGCAATATTCAGACATTATAATAATTTGACCTGCAAATGTTGTACGAGATTAAATTGAATTTCTATTTTATTAAAAATAATTGTTTGACTATTTCATTAACTATTATTGATTTGGAAAATTTATCAAAATTTATCAAATTAATTTTATAAATAAAAGTTAAGTTAATTGTTTACTTTTGTATATCAAATTTAAAAATATTCATAAAATCTACCATCCACATAAAGCAATTCAATCCTACGTTTCTAACAAAGCATTTATAGCCTTATTTCAGTCCTGACATACTCAAAGTGCCAAAATAAGATAAGAGAATTGTTAATATTCATTGCAATACTGCATGCCTTATTTCAGTCCTGACATACTCAAAGTGCCAAAATAAGATAAGAGAATTGTTAATATACATTGCAATACTGCATTGAAAAAAAATGCCTGAAATGAAATTAAAGTGCAAGTTGGTGATCAATCAAGAAATTACAAACCAAAAAATCAAAATAATATAAGAGAATGTTTAATCTTCGTTGTAACACTGTATTGAAAAAAATCTTGAAATGAAATTAAAGTGCAAGCTCATGAACAATCGATAAATAGCAAACCAAAAAAATCAAAATAATATAAGAGAATGTGTAATCTTCATTGCCATACTGCATTGAAAAATAGCTTACCAGCTTGTTTGGCGACATAGGTCCAGGAGTAGCCCTGCATGCCATGGTTGCTGATATAGGCCATAAGTCTCTTATCTTCATCAGGTGACCAGAGACCCTTTCGAAGTTTTTGCTTGGAGGGAGCTGAGGGCACACCTTTCATTTGGACATCCTGTATGCGCTTCATTTCTTTAGCTGTACGAGTGAATGAATGAATACCTGTGGGCATGTGGTGCAATCAGCAATGACTGATTCTTAATTGTTAAGTGCTTTGGTCGGCTGGATGTGGGAACTGGCATATTATATATATACATATATAGATTCAAACACTGGTCTGCGTCACGCTGGGATGTAGACGGAGCACCTGATTTTCCAATCATCGTCCTCCTACATTTTCTTACTATTATAGTATTGTTCTTTCACGATTCTTCGCCAGAAAAACCTAGACTTATATAATAATTTTCTTGTCTGGTTGATGACTTGGACATGAGCATCAACTGGTACGTTAAAGCGTACTCGGATCGTTGAAAGTTAGATTCATGATATGCAATTGCAGCTCAAGGAGGCCTTTTTACTTAAACCTACCTCCTCCTTGAGTTTTGATTGGCACAGGGCATAGGCTTCTTACAAATCCGCATCTTACAAGTCTCCGGTCAGGTTTGAATTAAGAGCTGGATATGTTTTAAGACCGAGATAGGTTTTACATGATTAATCATGCAAGTCAGACAAATGAACTAAAGTCTTTGAATATTTACTATTCAAACGTGATCTGGGTCATCCAAATCATGTGTTTTCCATAGAATGATCTTGGTCATCCAAATCATGCGTTTGCCAACGAATATCAACCTGCCAATTATTGAAGTAGTCGTTTGCTTCATTTATTTTAATAATTAATTAAATCATTAAAAATACCCTCAGAATGAGGCGACCGGAAACTTAAAAAAATAAAAATAAATAATAAATACACACTTAAAATGATGAAACTGGAAATTAAAACAAACAAATAGCTAAAAATGGTATTTTTCTAAAAATTAAATAAAAGTGGAATAAAAAATTATTTGACTACTCCCGCGATAGTTTAATTGGTAATTGAAGGAAATGTGAGTATATGGTAACTAAAATATCCAAGTTTCAAATAAAAAAAATTGTAGCGAATTTTAAAAATTTATTGGAAAAGTTCTAGGAGTAGTTCAATTGGTAATTAAAAGAATGTGAGCATGTGGTAACTAAAATATCTATGATTCAAATCTTCTCATTGTGACTCCTTATTCCTAACAAATTTTCTACTGAGAAGCATCTTAAACATTAGTGTAGAGGAGGATATTTTCTCTTTGGAAGATGTGGAGATTTTGAAAACAAGAAAGTCTATCCCCATCCCCGTAAGCCTTCTCTAAGCCTTGGATTCAAAGCCATTGTGCCTATCTTTAAGAGCGGGGATAAACATATTCCCTTTAATTACAAGACCATTGTGATTAGCCACATCTTAACAAGACTATATGGACTCATTTTGGAAAAGAAGATTAGTGTATGACTTGAAAGGCATGATAAAAGAGCTAAAGGGTGAGCTGGTTTTAGAATACATCACTCAAATATTGACCATCTTATCACTCTTAGGATTATTGCCAAGCAATGTGGCAATAGTGAAATTGATTTCTTTTATTGTTTCGTTTTTTGACACGGTTCCTCAGGGTAAATTATGGGAAAGATTCAAAGAAATAAAGGTTCCTCTTGAGTTGAGGGTTGTTGTGATTCAACTGCATGAGAATGTTGTCACTAAGCTTAAGACCACTAAGGGTTGGTCAACAAAAATTAAATGCAATATCAACATTAAGCAAGGATGTCCCCTGTCCCCTACCCTTGTTGGTATGGTTGTTACTCTTTTGTTTTATGTTGACGATATTGTTGTTCTAGCCAAAATCCATGAAAAGATGAGTATGACTATTAATACTGACAAAACTAAAGTCGTGATAATTAAATGAAAAAATATCGACTACGACAATTTCATCTATGATAAAAACTATTTGGAAAAAGTTTCTTCACAAGAATATTTAGTTCATCTCAACTAGAATTATAGCATTGAGAAAAAGATTATTGAAGGTTGGAAAGATTATTATAACTAATAGTAATCTCATTATCAATCGGCATATAATCAACCCACCTAAGAATATTTAGTTCATCTCCTTAAGATGTCATTTGAACCCACCTACTTAGAGTTGTTGCGTGTGAGGTGAGCAAGAAATAGAATACAATGGATGTTCAATGAAAAGAAAGAAATCACATAGCAGAGATAGAATGAATAAAAACAGAAAGAAACCTATTTCATTGAATGGATTGCAAGTGTATAATGAGTTATTCACACATTTAAGGCCAACGGTTTAAGTAGTTAGTCAATCTCATCCTATATACATTGGCATTGAATTATTAATATTAGAAGTAATATATCCATCAACCATGAAACACTAATAATTTGTCTCATAGATATTTTATGATTTTTGGAATATTTTTGAATCAGATAGATTTCTTTGATACACTAATAATTTGTAGCATAGATGTGTTATGATTTTTGGAATATTTTTTAGTCATATAGATTTTTGTGGTAGTTGGTTTTATAAATATTTCTAAATTGAATAGACTAATTAGAAATAGAGAGTTCAATTTTTTACTTCACTCTTATTTTATCTATTTCTTTTTAATATTTTTCAAAATTAATGAAAAAAATAATAATATTTATAAATTACTGAAAATTTGAAATAAATAAGAATGGCTTATAAATTAGGTAGACATTGAAATAAATTTTCCTGAACTACTTTTATGTAGACATTAAAATAAATTTTCCTGGATTACTTTTATATTTGATGTAATTGCAATAATTAAACCCTAGGTCTATTGAGATAGCTCAATTAACCCGGATTCAAATGAATGAACTAACCAAAACAAAATTATATCTATTTCATTGAAAACCATTATTTTACCTACTAGTCAAAGTAATAAACAGTAGATTTCTAAAATATTTTAGAATGTGATAAAATTGACCCGATAAATAAAAACGGAGTTAATCATTTATCCTCAGATACATCAATTTCAAGAATATTTACAAAATCTTAAAGTGTTAAGAAAACATTTATAACCCTACTATCATGAAAAACCCAAAGAAATGTTTAATCTTCATTGCAATACTGCAAATGAAATCCAAGTGCAAGCAGGTGACAAATTAATAAATGATTACCAACTTGTTGGGTGACACAGCTCTACGAGTATATAGGCGATAAGTCTCTCATCTTCATCAGGTTACCAGAGATCTTACAAGGCTCAGGTCAGGTTTGAATTAAGCCCCAGATATGATTTAGTTTCGTGATAAATCATCGGTCATTCACGTCATCGTCAACCAAAGCACACAAATTAAATAAAATCTTTAAAGATTCATTGTTCGAACAAGATCTGGGTCATCCAAATCATGTGTTTCCCGAAGAATCTCATCCTGGCAGTTATTGAACTATACGTCTCATTAATTTATTTTCACGATGGAATCATATCACCTAAAAATATACGGCAGCATTAAACTATAGGGCGCCCGTGTGTGTCAATGATCATAAATATATATATTTATTATTTGGATTTAGATTTAGGTATATATAACTAACAGTCATCTCATTATCAGTCGGCATATATATATATATATATATATATATAAAAGATTAAAATTAGTATGAAAGATTAAAATTAATTGGTTTTTTTTAATGAAAGAAAAATGATCAGTGATTTGCTGAGTTTTTTAGTTAACAAGAAAATATTTAAAAAATAAATAAAATAAAAAAATTGAGATCTTATTGTTGGTCATTTTGTTTTTTTGGTTTTTAATTTATTCATTTAAAAAAAAATTAAATTATGAAGACTTTATAAGAAATAAATATGATTTTAATATTGTGAATGAGTAATGTTATATATGTCTGGGGTTATTATTTTACAAAATCATATAAGTTATGGGTTGTTATTTATGTTATATATATGAAAATCTGATCAAAAGACAAAATAAAATTTAGTTAGTCATTATCTAGACATGAGTGGGAAAAAAATATCTATGAAAAGAGAGTATAGTTGTGTAGATTAGAAAGGAAAAAAAAAAAAACCTATAAGATAGAATAAAAAAATTACAGATTAGAGTTTTTTATAGTGTTTTTAGAATTGGTTTAAAAAGGAAAGTAGTTGTCCCAAATATCTAAACAAAATAAACAATACAACAAATTATAAAAAAATTATGAGTCATGAAGATAAGAAAGTGTCTGAATTAATGAGGTGGTCTGCATCTTTGTAGTGTGTTGTTGAGGCTAGGCCTGGAGGTGAACAAATTTCAGGGCTCTTGGTGTTCCTTGTGTTAAGGATCCATGTAATGATACCTTCCAAAGCCCGAGTCTAGAATAGCCTGTTACTCATGATGTACTTTATCCTTAGCTACTAGAATCTCTAATTGGATCCTAGTGGGAGCATGAGCTTGATAGTGGCATGCAGAAGTCATAGATACTAATATGAACTCCACCTCCCTTAAGGCTATGAGCATGCTAGTGTATCATAACGACCAAGGGAAGAAACAAACAAGTGGGATAGAGGAATCCTAGAGTTGAGGAATAGGTGAAATGCATCCAAAAGAAGAGATTAATGCCATCTTGGTGAAAATGGACTATGACTACTACCTGTGCTACATGTTCCTCAACAACCTTTAATTCCTACAAGGGCAACAAGAATGTTAGTGAAAAGAAACTGAGTTGAGAACCAACAAAAGAGGAGTTGCATCCAAGTGTCATAAGAGATAGAGAAAAAAACAAGGAAGAGATTGTGAAAATGAAATTGGGAATCATGTCAATGAGCCTAGAGATACCACACCTAGTGAAGGATCTAGAGGTTCTAGTATGATGCGATTCAATCCTAGACACCATGTGAGTAGGGAAATGTTAGTTCTAAGACAAAATTTAATGAACTTGCAGATTAGGTTGCATGTTAGAGGGGGTTGTGGCTTAGAGGTTAGAGCCTCCATTTTACTAACAGGTAACCACAAGTGTTAGACATAGAGTGAATTAGTAATGTTATTACAAAAGAAAGAGTATACTAATATTAATATAATTAATGTGATTTTCAAAATAAAATTTAAGGATTTTTTTAAGGATAACATCTTTTGAAAAGCTAAATTTTACAAATAATTTTATTAAATAGATATTTATAATATTTAAAAGTAAAACTATAATATTGAAAATATAATTATCATGATTGTAAGACAAAATTATAATGCACATTCAAAATTTGAAATGAATTATCAAGTACCATGACCATATAATTAAATGGCTCATAAACACTAATACACATCAATCTATAATAAGAATAAAAACACTTCCTGATATAAGTTAAGATGTTAAAATTAAAAAGGAAAAGATGAGTTGAATTTTTATTGAAATCTACCCTAACCTACAACACAATTCCATTTGCCAAACTAATGTTGCTAACTTCTAAGTTGTAAAAACTAAACATGCAGAAATATTTCAATCCAATACTTAATAATTTCCAAGAAATCATAAACAAATATTTTTGGGTTGTTATTGTAGATCTCCCAATCACTCTTCCCACAAGAGAGATGATAAGCAAGCCTGCAACTCTAAGTCTTGTAATATAACATCTACTGAAAGAAGAAAATAATTACAATGATCTGAGAAGGAACAACGAAGAAATAGAAGAGAGGGACTAAAGCCTTTGGGTTGGGCCCAAACCCAAGGGTTTTAGCCCTCCAAAACTAGCTCAAATGCATACCAATAGTAAACTTTCCATTAGCAGAAAATAAGAGTCACATACATCATATGCAAAATGATATTAACAATGTAAAGCACTAAACTCTTTGTAGCTATTCCTACCTGCAACAAAAAATTTAATCCTAATGAGTATTTTGGCTAGTTTATTTATTCAAAAAGTAGCTGAGGGGTAACCCACTTGAAAGGAGGAATGCTTCCCTCCAAAATCTCAATATTTCTGGATCTGGTTTCATTTGATCTTCACATGGACTTGGAGTTCCTCAACTGGTAGTAAATCTGAGTTGTTAGTGAATATTATTTGATCTGAAGCTAGGTTGGAGAGTTAGTGAGGTGGAAAAGCCTCCTATATTCTCTTTGTTTGTGTCCATCAAGCCCGTGTATAGTAAATATCTCCAAAAATGCTTATTTTTTCTCAATATTAATCACATTAAGCCATGCAATATGATTTACACCCTTTAGTCTTCCTATGAATCGTATTATCGCTAAAAATGTGAATTAATGTGAGAAAGTGAGAGTTTTAAGGGTTGGAGGATAGCACATTGAACCTCAAAATATACCTATTCATGGGAACCATCATTACTCCCTTGTTAAAGGTGTTTCTTACTCTTTGAGAAACTCAGTCACTAAGATGGACATTCATGGCCTTGGTGGCCTCTCTAACATCTGAAGGTACCTCAAATGGTGTGCCTTCCTATGGATAGAAACTTGCATTTGCCTCTATGTTTTTCCATTACTTTTGTTCTTTTTCCTTGTTTCTTCTCTTGTAGGCCCAACAATAAGGAATGACTGAGTTTGAGACCTATCCACTTAATCATCAGCCTTTACATGATTCTCTTGTATAGTGGGGTTATTTCCAAGGCATTCCTGAGTCTTTTTGGAGAGTGATACTCTTTTATTTTCAAATTGTGAGTTAGAGCATGCTATCTTCTTTGGAAAGCATGAAAAATTTCTATTCCCAGCATCCTAAAGGTGTCCTCAAAATGTAGAATGGTTTGTTGTTAGGCTTCCATGTACCTAGGTACCAATTCAGGACCAAAGTTGATGAGATTGTTGTTGCTGATGGTAGCCTCGGGGCTTACTAACTCTGTTATGATGTATAAAGGCTTCTTTTCTTATTTATACATCCCCATTTTTACTTCTTCAACCCTTGTCTCCTCATGGGTCAACCAAGAGGCTAGTTCCATTAGTTGCATGTCCCCCAACTTGGGGTTAGGGTCCCATAAATTCATGTATGTGGGGATCAAATTGTGCATGTAAAACTCAACTAGTTTGGATCTATCCTCCATACTTGCCTTTTTGAAAAAATCAATGAATTTTCTGTAGTCTTGGAAGGACAATGAGCCATATTGTGTTAAGTTCTTAATTTGAAACAGCAACCATTGCTCCCTGAGGAAAATGTCACATGATTTGGATGACTTCCTCCATTGTATGGCTTCCATAAATAAGCTTTCCATAGTGGCATGTTACGTCTCCTTTTCTTGCAATTTATCTCTAAGCCTTATGTTCTCTACTTGTGGCTACTCCCTCATGACCGACTCCCTCAAATTTAAGTTTCTTAATTCCTTTCTCATTTCATTTAATTTTTCCTCCATGAGGCACACATCTTCGACCTTTTTGGATTTTTCAATTTTCATCCATACATGTGTTATGCATCTTTCCTTCTCCAACTCAAAGAAGAATGTTACAAAAATTTTCTTAGGTATAAAGCTACCTCCATCAATAAATTTATAGTAGGATTCTACGTTCGGTTGCGGATTAGGATCTTGGAGTTCCTAGGCGGCTTTTCCCTCTTCTTTTGGAGTGGATACCTCTTCCTATCACACCTCGTATTGCTATAGATCCATTTGGGCACATTACTCCCATCATTCAGATCAGTACTATTAACGCTCATCAAACCCTAATTCAGTCGTTGCATGCCCTAGACAAGTAACCACTTTGAATACCTCCTTCCCTAAGAGTTTCTTGGCCTGAATCCCTTAAGAAAAGCCTCTTTGAGGGTCCACGGCAGCCTTGGACAGGGGTAAGTGATCTTCAGTGCAAGTAGGCCAATGTCAAGGTGATGTGCAGAGCACCTAGGCCCACTTTGACCTCCACTGGGTGAGATTGAATGAAATTCACATAGGGTTCTGGGAATATTCTTATCTTCTGGATCCATCTAGAAGATTCCCACACTTGTCATCTCCTATGAGCTCGAAATTGGATAGGGAATGTGTTAAGTGACCTCCTATCCTCTCATCCCTTCCTCCATGGAAACTAGCTTTATGTTTCGAAGGCCATTCAATACCCTCATTTATGACCAAAACTCCTCCATTTGCTTATAAATTGAGCACTCATCTAAGTGATGAGGGGATGGACTTTGAGAATTTATAAGGAGATACTGTTGGTGTGAGGATTGATATTATAAGTAAGTGTTGTTATGCTGCCGGAGTGCTATGCTATTTATTTGATGTTGGTTGGAACCCAAGCTGGAAGAGTGAAAATGGATCGGACTTCATGGTTGTAATTTTTCCTTCTACTTAATAAAGTTGTTTACACCTTTTTCCATATGCTTATCTTGATATATGATGTTTATATGTGTGAATGTATCTGATTCCATTTACTTATAGTCGATAGATATCTTGCTTTGATCGGTTCTATGTCTTTTGTTTATGCTTGCAGGTACTTTTTGAGCGAGTTAAGTTGAAGAAGGAGCGATGGGAGTCATTCAAAGAAGACAAAAGGAAAGAAAATGAACAAGTATGTCCTTTGATTCCCTTTGTCTTATTTATGTTCTATAGGAAAAGGATAAGCACTTTAAATCTATTGTTGTAGGTATAGCTACCTACCTAGGGAATTAGTATTTATCAGTAGATGAAAAATTCCTCATAACAAATTGGAACCCCAACTGGAAGAGTAAAAATGGATCAAACTTCATGGTTGTAATTATTCCTTCTACTTAATAAATTTGTTTACACCATTTTCAATATGGTTATCTTGATATATGATTTTTATATGTGTGAACGTATCTGATTCCGTTTACTTATAGTCGATAGATCTCTTGCTTTGATTGGTTCTCTATCTTCTTTTTATGCTTGCAGGTACTTTTTGAGTGAGTTAAGTTCAAGAAGGAGCGACGGGAGTCATACAAAGGAGACAAAAGGAAAGCCAAATAAAAAGTAGGTCCTTTGATTCCGTTTTTCTTATTTATCGTCTATAGAAAAAGGATAAGCACTTTAAATATGTTGTTCTAGGTATAACTAACTACCTAGGGAATTAGTATTTATCCGTAAATGAAAAATTCCTCATAACACATATTTCTCCTATAGAAACCCCTGTTTCTCATGCAGCAACCTTTGTTTCTCCTATGGCAGCCCCTGTTTCTCCTGTAGCTCTTTTGTTTCTTCTTGTAACAGGGTAGCTTGTGTCTTTGAGCCTTTCAAGTGTGACTTCTCTAGTGGCGGGTCTCCCCATTGGTAGCACAATTTTCTTAGTTTGGGCCTTAGGAGAGGTAACTTCCTCAATATTTCCCTCACTCGATCCAATTTCTTCCTTTTTTCTTGATGATTCGTCAATGGTGATAGGAATTTTTTAAGGAGGCTGAGACTTCTCTTGCCTTATCCTCGTGCTTTCTCTTATTTTAAAATATATGGGGGCTTTCCCTGGATTATTTCTTTTGGGCTTCATAGGTGTTCCAAGTCTGGCCAATGTGGTAGCTACTTATTGCTCTATGTTTCCTAGTGAAAGGCTTATTTCCTTGCCTTACTTACTTGTCTTTTAAGGTTTAGAGGGCGTCTAAGGGTTCTCCTCCTTTTCTTCTTTCTTCTCTCCTTCCTTTCCTCCCTCTGTGTTTTCTTCTTCTTCTGTTGTTTCTATTGCCTCCTCTTCTTACTTAGTTTCTTCTTCCTCCTTCCATTCTCTACCCTAAATACTAGAGGTTGGTGTTCCCTCTTAATGTGTGGAGATAATGGCTTGTGTTTCAATGGAAAGATCCATGTACATGTCCTAAAAATTAGTCCATAGCACATGGTTCCTTAGGTGGCTCACATAATCCATAAAATTCATCTTAATGAGGCCATGGTGGGCAATGCGTTGGTATTTCCCTTCCCTCACTTTTTGGATCATTTCAATGTTAGACTGTAAGAGGAAATGTGGAACACTGATTCTCTATGGAATGGGCAATTCTACTTTGAAACTTAGCTCATAGACCCACCCAAAATGATAGGCATACATAATCCTCAACCTCACTGACCAGATATGCATTTGAGGATGTGATAGGCCACTTCATCCCAGGGTTAGGTTAGGCTCTCTCTTCTCACTCCATTTTTATCATCTACAATATGTTCTTCATGAATGAAGAAGTTTCTCCTAGTTGCAACACTTACTTCTTTATCCTCCGAGTTTCATCAAAATCCCAAGGGTAGGGTAGTCACTTTTCTAACGAGTTCAACATTTAAAGAGATGGAAAATACTCTAACAACATTAGTGACACTATTTTCTCCCTAAGAATTTAGTTCCATGGAAAAGTCTTGATTTATCTCATCATCATACCCCTTCAATTGTTCAAAGAATCCCATCCATTGATGTATTATAAAAATATCTACCAAAGGATGATGTTGATGGATTCTTCTTGTGTCTATTGGTTCCCTCTTATTGAAGCCTCACCCCATTGCTCCTACTTCTCCTTCTCGGGGTCACTTGGGTGTATTTTCAAACTTGGCCACAAAGCATTCTTAGGTGTATAGACAATCTTGAAATTTTATCTTTATGAGAGTGGGACAAGGATGCTAATTCTTTTATCAAAAAAAAATTGTTCTTTTTCCCTATCTTGCCTTCACACATAACAATATTCAAATGTAACTACTACATAATTGTTTGCTACAGGGTACTTAATTCAAGTAGAATTCTCCATGCAGATGTATGGGAATTAAAGAAGGAGAAGGCAAATTACTTCTTTCATGACAATTCTGAGGGCTTGAGGGAAGTTTTTGGTACTTTTGACTCTCCTCCTCCCTTTTCTTCTCTCCTATAGCTTCATGTTTGTGCTCCTGTAACATCTCATAACCTCTTGTAGCACATATAAAAGCAGTCTGCAACAACTCGATTGGCACCTTAGACAGTCTTCCACGCATGGAATCTATTCCCTGTGATGCATGGAAAGATTGGCACCTTAGACAGTCCTTCTCCAATTGTTTTCTAGAAATGAGTGATAATGTGAATGGAGTAGGTTTTATTCCTTTTGTGGTAAAGGCTCGGAGCACTATGGTGACTTGGAATCTTCACGGGTTTCCTTTTTGAACTGTTTCCACCACTCCTTCTAATCATCACCCTACTTCCTATAATCATCACCCCACTCCTCGTCATCCCCTCCTTACTTAAGTTAACTTTTCCATGTTCCATGTGTAACTAAATGAATTTTAGTTTACTAATCGAAGGTGACCAAGTTCACTGGTCACCTCCAACCCATAAAAACTCCCTCTCAGGCATTAAACACATTTTTTTGCCAATATGTGCATAGGGAAAAGGTGAGGGTGTCATACCTAAGCCTACCTATGATTTCGAATTGTTGGAGATGTATGCATGTTTATGTTGGGTTTCATTGTTATGAAACCAGCTCAAGAAAATATAGAAAAAATAGATCAACGCCTTAGAATTCAGCCTCTTCGAGGGGGAAACCTCCTTTACATTACATAAATGAAAAATTCTTGGATAATTCAAATGAAAAAACCTCCTTTCTATATATAGGAGTCTAAGGAGTCACAATATAACCCAGCCGACCTAACAATAATAATATAAAGCCACAAAAATAACAATAGAGGGATTCTATGGGGCATAGTAATAACAATATGGGGGTAATAGGGGCACAAGAATATTAATAAGGGATGCAACTACAATAGTAATGGGGTAATCACTAGTATTATAGGGACCCAACATGCCCCTCTCCTTCAAAAAAGTGTTGTCCTCAACGCTTGAGTAGTGCTGGATGCTTCTGTATAAAATTATCATCCTCCCATGTGGAATCCTCATCGGATAAGTTCTTCCACTTGATAAGATACTCTGAAATTGATCGATTTCATAGCTGTCGAGTTCTTGTCTCTGTGACTGCTTCCGGTTCAAATATAATTTTTCCTTCATCGTCAAGTTCTGGAAATATTGTTTGAACTGGGAGCTTGTCGCCTATAACCTTCTTTATACATGAAACATGGAAAACTGGGTGCAATCGAGAAGCTACAGGAAGCTCCAATTTGTATGCCATAGTACCAATCTTTCGCAACACCTTGTACGGACCATAATACTTTGGTGATAATTTATTATCCTTCTTAGCTTACTTGAGGAACATTTGCTTATATGGTTGTAGACGTAGGAATACCCAATCACCTACATCAAAACGTCTTTCACTGTGATGTTGATCTGCATGTTATTTCATTCTATTCTGTGCCAACACGAGGTTATCCTTTAAGAGTTGGAGGACTTGTTGTTGCTGTTCGATGTGATGTTCCACTGCTTGAACCTTAGAATTTTCTCTTAAATACGATGTGATGGATGATATCCATAAAGTACCATAAATGGGGTCATTTTTGTTGATGTATGGAAGGAAGTGTTATACCACCATTTAGCCAGAGGCAACCATTTGACCCATTGTGTCTGTTTATTAGATCATATCCTTCCAAACATTTTTTCACTATCTTAGTTTTCCCATTAGATTGAGGATGATAAGATGGGCTATGAGCTAACTGAGTACCAAGACAAGAAAATAATTCTGTCCAAAAATTTCCAGTGAAAATGGGATCTCTGTCACTTACAATAATATTTGGGTTTCCATGTAGCTTTTGAATTGTTTCCATAAATGCAGTAGAAAATGTACTGGCTTTAAATGGATGTGATAATGCAAAAAAGTGTGCATACTTGGTAAGTCTGTCAACTACCACCAAGATGACACTCTTTCCCTCAGACTTGGGTAAACCTGTTATAAAATCCATTGAAACCTCCTCCCAACGTTGGCTTGGAATGGATAAAGTTTGTAATAGACCCGGTGTCTTAATTGTTTCAACTTTATTTTGTTGGAAAACCAAACATTCCGCCACAAATTTTTGAATATCTGATTTAAGGCCATCCCAAAAAATTCTTTCTTAACCCTGTGGTAAGTTTTTAAAAATCCCGAGTTCCCTCCTAAGGGAGAAGTGTGCAATTCCATAAGAATCTTTTGCTTTAGTTGGGAATTCTTACAGACGTATAAGCGATCTTTGTACCATAAAGAATCATTTTTCCAGCTAAATGTATCAGACGTATTGGAATCTTGTTATAACTTTCGAATAAGTGCCCACACTTCTTTGTCATTCTTCCATTCCTCCCTTGCTTCATTTATCCAATTTGGTTGGATAATAGAAATGGCGCACAACAAAGCTTCCACATCCTCATCCTTTCTTGAGAGTGCATCTGCCACCACATTTTGCTTCCCTTTTTTGTAGATGATTTCAAAGTCATAACCCAACATCTTTGTGACCCACTTTTGTTGCTTTGCAGATGATAATATTTGTTCTAAAATGTATTTAAGGCTATCATGATCCGTTTTTACCTTGAAGTGTCTTCCCATTAGGTAGGGTCGCCATTTCTTAAGTGCATGGAGTATTGCCAACGTTTCCTTCTCATAAATAGCTTTGTGTAAAAACTTTCCCTTGATTGGACGACTTTCAAAAGCAATGGGTCTTTCATCTTGCATTAAAGCAACACCAATTCCATTTCCTGAAGCATCACATTCCACAATAAAGGTTTTTGTGAAATCCGGTGTAGCTAAGACCGGTGCCTGGCACATTACCTCTTTAAGATGTTAGAAGGATTTTGTTGCTTCTGGAGTCCATGAAAATGCATCCTTCTTCAATAATGTTGTTAGAGATGCTACTATTCTCCCATAATTCTTAACAAACTCGTGATAATACCCTGTCAACCTGAGAAATCCTCGCAGATGCTTTATGGATGTGGGGATTTTCCATTCCTTAATGGCTTTAATTTTGCTAGGGTCTTCCTTAACTCCTTCATGAGATACAATATGACCCAGATATTCCACCTCTTGTACTCCAAAGAAACATTTGGATCTTTTTGCATATAATTGTTTCTCCTCCAATAGTTGTAGCACCCTGTCAACATGTTCAACATGATCCTTCCAAGACTTGCTGTAGATTAGTATATCATCAAAAAATACTAACACAAATTTTCTAAGGAATGGTTTGAAAATGGAATTCATCAAACCTTGAAATGTTGAAGGTGCATTAGTAAGGCCAAAAGGCATGACCAAAAATTTATAATGACCCTCATGAGTTCTAAATGCTATTTTCAGAATGTCTTCAGTCTTCATTATGATTTGATGATATCCTGAACGAAGATCCAACTTCGTGAAGTAAATTGATCCATGCAATTCATCCAGTAATTCATCAATGACAGGAATGGGAAACTTATCTTTAATAGTGAGCTTGTTGAGCTCCCTATAATCTGGACACATGCACCATGATCCATCCTTCTTGTGCACTAATACAACTGGAGTAGAGAAAGAACTTTGACTTGGTTGAATTATACCAGCCTCCAGCATTTCTGCAACCATACGTTCAATTTCACTCTTTTGGGCATAGGGATATCTGTACGGTGTGATGTTTGGAGGAACACTTCCTGGAATCAGATGAATAACATGATCATGATCACGAATAGGTGGGAGACCTTTGGGAGTCTCAAATACCTTGGAATGATTGTCCAAGACTTTTTGGAGATCTAGAGAAATAGATGATTGCAATGTGGAAATATCTAGCAAACATAATTGTGCAATGACACCTCCTTGTTCCTTTTTTAGAAGCTTTGTCATACTGTTAAAGTTGATTATCTTTCCCGGTTTCCTTGCAATACCCCTTAATTCAACTTCCTTTCCTTCCACAGAACATTTCATGAAAAGTTCTTGAAAATTAAAAGCTATTGTACACAAGGATTGTAGCCATTGGACTCCTAGTACAACATCAGCACCTCCCATTGGAATGGAAAGCATTGGACTAGTCAATACATATTCTCCCATCGATAGCTTGATATTATGGCACTTTCTAGAGAAATTTATTGTTCCTCCATTTTCAACCATCACTTGACACTCTGGTGCTGTATATAAGAAGCAATTCAATTCTTTTGCTACCTTACAATGAATAAAATTGTGGGTACTTCCTAAATCAATCAACACTATTACCTTTTTTCACTTTGTAGGAACTCGATATTGCCTCTGATGTATCTCTGTAATTTCTGATCATCTAGTTCTGAAATTGCGACCTATATTATCTCTCTGTGTCCTATTTCTAATTCCACCAGTCTGACCCAAATTGGATTCTCCAAGGAAGAGTTATGCGAAATCTCCCACAGTGACTTGATTATAGACTAGTTCAGTAGAGTGAACTTGTATGACGTGCCACGTGTCACTGTTTCAACTTTTGGCTCTGAAAAATACCTACAAGAAACTACAGTCCGTCCTCTTTCTAGAACTTCTTATGAAATTTCAATCCGATGCTCAGAGAGAAAGTTATGATGATTTTCCCCAGGTCACCTATTTGGAATGTAATTTAGGAGTCTGCAAAAAGACCAACTTCCTCAAATCATATCTCCACAAATATAGCATGAAAAACTATGAAATTTGGAGCCAAAGTTCAACGTGATGTTTTCTAAAATGGTTTTTTTTTAGCATCTGAAACATCATAGAAAGAAATTTATAGCAAAAATTCCATGATGACCTATTTGGAGCAGCGAAACCCTAGAATCCAAAGCTCTGATACCAAATGTTATGAAACCAGCTCAAGAAAAGATAGAAAAAATAGATCAACGCCTTAGAATTTAGCCTCTTCGAGGGGGCAACCTCCTTTAAGTTACATAAATGAACAATTCTTGGATGATTCAAATGACAAAACTTCCTTTCTATATATAGGAGTCTAAGGAGTCAGAATATAACCCAGCCGACCTAACAATAATAATATAAAGCCACAAAAATAACAATAGAGGGATTCTATGGGGCACAGTAATAACAATATGGGGATAATAGGGGCACAACAATATTAGTAAGGCATGAAACTACAATAGTAATGGGGTAATCACTAGTATTATAGGGACCCAACATTCATATCATGATAGGTTGAAGGTGTTGGTTGCCTTTGTTTGCTTTTGTACAAGTCTTCATAGCATATTGACTCTTTGACTGATACAATCGTTTTGTATGCAAGCTTCTTCCTAGTGTGTAAGTTGTTGCTATTGGAGTGGATAAATGACATGATATCTATTCTCTAATGATGGTGTGTCCTTTCTTAGCTTCAAAAATGGCTTCATGATGCTTCAGGGTGGCTATATATTTTTCTCAGGGGATGTAAAAATATTTCTCCTCAATTCTATTGTAACCATACAAGTTGTCACAAGAGGAGTCTCCTTCCAGTAGCAATCAATTAATTCCTCTTTGAGACCACATATTACATGTGGGATTAAGGAAAAGTCACAAGAGGTATAAGGAAATCATTATATTCATCAGAAGGTTGTGTAGGTGGTGGAAAAGTTGAAGGTACACATTTTTCTATTTTCTTCTATATGTATGGCAGAGTGGAATTTGAAGATGAATTTTGGATAGATGGAGTGGTCAAGTGATGGAGGGATTTTGGCTGACCTCTCCGAACAATTTCCAATGAAAAAATGACATTTGGACCCGTTCTCTCTAATTAGATCAGCCTCATGTAGATATTCAGGTTGCTCCTATAGTAAAACAAGGCCTCCTGTAGCAACATAGAACAATCTTGTATTGCTTCAACAAGAGGCAAAACATGGTCCAATTGTTTGGATAAATGCTGGAGAAAGGTGGGGAGGTGAATGAAGGGGGTGAAAATGCAATGAATGAATTGAAAAAGAATGGAGGAATGAATCTGTAGAATTTGTTTTGTAGCCATCGTTCTTTTGACTATCTGGAGTCCTGCAAAAGAGAGATGTTAGAAAAATTGGTGTAAGAACTCCTTCGTTGTCTTTTATTCTTTTTCTTTTTCTTCTTCTTCTTTGGACATGTAGGTTGCCTCTACAGCAGTTTTCAACCTGCATTCCTACCCTAGGCACCTCAGAGGAGGTTTTCAACCCTAGAGTTAGTCTTAGATGTGTTAAGAGGTTTTCACTTAGGCCCCTTATTTTTCTTTCTTCTTTTCTTTATAATTTGTGTGGATTGAGGACTCTGAGCCTCCCAATCACATTTAAGTCTCTATTTATTGAAATAATAAATTCTTCCTTTGAAAATGGTCTTTTATACAAATTCAACCTATAACCATTGACAAGTAAGGGAATCCCTTCCTAATCAATTGTTATGATGTAGACAAGCCCATTCTCATGACGTTTCTCTACTAGGTAGGGACTCTGCCATCTTGTGATTAACTTTCCCTTCAAATCCTTGAATCTGAAATCATACGACTGGGCACAATATTTCTTAAAAAGGCTTCTCTTTAATGTGTTTTTCATGCCAAATCTTCCTTTGTAGCTAGATTACCTGGGTATATAGGAAAGCTTGCATCCAAAATTCATCTAGACCATTGAGTTGTTGGAAATTCTCTTGTTATGTTTTAGTGACATCCATGTCTAACTGAGCTCCCATCCTTAAGGTGTTTTATTCAAATTCAATGGAAAACGGGGCCTTCTTCCCATAGACTAGGTTGAATGGAGTAAATCTAGTGGTGGTCTTCCAAGTTGCATAGTAGGCCCAAGTGGCTTTTACAAGTCTATTTGCCCAATATTTTCTGATGCTTCTCACAACCTTCATTAGAATGGTCTCCAATGCTCTGTTTGTGACATCCAATTTCCCATTTTCCTGAGGGTGATAGGAAGTGGATGTCCTGTGCTTGATGTGATGTTGCTCGATGAGATCTTCAATCAGGTTTGATGTAAATTGTGTTCCTTGATCAGTGACTAGCTCCCTTGGAAAACCAAATTTGTAGAAGATGTTATTTCTCAGAAATTCAACTACCTTCTCCTCATTTGCTTCCTTTACTACCTTTTTCTTAGCACATTAGTTAAGTTACCGATGCACACAATGATATACTTCCTCTGTCTTGATGGGGGATAAATGGGCCAAATGAAATCATTAACAACATAATATATATATATATATATATATATATACTCCATAGTCATATGGTTGTGCAAAGACCAACACATCAACCTCCTCTCCATGATCCTTGGTGACAAACTTATTCCATGCTTGATCATGCAAAATGGTGTCTGCATGCTCTTTGATGATGTCTTTATGGAAATGAACTCTTGCCAACATTGCTTCTGGGTATACTCATTTGGAACCTCTTGGCAACTTTTCTTGTAACATGTGTAGCTTATTCCTGAGCAAAGTAGGACCAGAGATGTGCATATGCATGTTATCTGTGATAACTTATAGATATGTGCTAGTGGTTGTGAGCATCAATTGATCAAAGTATGCATCGAGCTCTAGTCTAACTTGGTTCTTCTCTTTGGCCTCGGTGAGCATACCAATTAACAGGGTGTCGTACTTTCTCACCACGACATCCAAACTCCTGTTCAGCCTTGTATATGAAGTCTCAACACTGGTTATGGGCTTCCAAAGCTCTTCATAGTTCTGAATCAGACTTCAGATGTGCTTTTCCCAACTCTACCTGCGGCTTCATCATCTTATGCAAGTGAAGTGGGGCTCCCTTGTACCTCATTGTCCCTGTCTGTACATGATCAACTACGACATCTATATCTATGAGCGTTTGTCCTATCTTGGCACAACGCTACTAAGGACCATGTAGATAGAAAACTGCCTTGTGCATGGTGACGAACCTGTTGTATATTCTCCGGGTGATTGTTTCAAGAGACGATACTTCAGAAAGTATGGTCATCTTCATCTCTTCTCTAGCAGATCATGTTGATTGTTCTTCTCTCTGCATGGTTCCTTGCAACTCCTTAGCCATACGCTCGTTTTCCACTGTCAAGAACTTAACACTCAAGCTCGTGGCTTCGGCGTAGGCCTTTGTTGCATTAGCCAAGGCGGTTGGATGTCTCCTTACATCTGACTTAATCACTCGTTTCTTCAAAGTGAACATGCTATGCATGCTCATCATAGGTGACCACTCTACATTATTATACAACTCTCTATTGTGACTCATCAAAGGTTATGTTGTACACCTCTGTTCCCAGATGGTACTCAAGGAAAATGGTATCCCCTTGTTCACTTGGGACTTTCTCTGATGTTGGAGCTGGTGAATCATATGGAGTGACCTTAGCTGATTTTCGCATGAGGTTGGTATCCTAATCCTTTTCTGGCTGCTCCATCTCCATGTCCATTTTTCCTACTATTGGTTCATCTGGCGGAGAAAGTTCCTATTCCTACGGCTGCTCACCCTGTTCCTTATCTACTACTGGTTCAGAGTCTTCGACCAGTGTTGGTAAATTTTGCGATGTCTATGCACCTTGCACTTCCTCATGTTCCTGTTCCTATCCATGTTCATGTTGCATTTCCTTCTCTCTTCTACGCAACTCTTGTTCTTCTTTGAGCTTCTGCTAGACTTCCTGCAACATCCTCTCTACACATCCTCTCTACATCTTCTAGTCTTTGATTCTCTCTCTTTCTCTGTGCTATCCTCCTATCACATTGTCACCTCTTTTCATCTATCTCTGAAGCTATATTTTTCACAGATTGGTCTTCCTTAAACTTGTATCTTTGCTTCGTGTATGTGCTATCATCAATATTCCTATTACCTTTGTCTTGCATAGGTTTGCTTCTTGTTATTGTTGTTGTTGCTGCTCCTTGTGGTGTTTCTACCTTAAGTGTTGCTAGCCACTCTACTGCAATGTTGACTGGTTCGTTGAGTCTAGAGGAGTTATTCAAATATTTCCACGGGTCTTCCTCTGGCTAATGACACTCCACGTGGATCTAAGAATAGTACACTCTCGCACAGTGGTCCCTTCATAAACCATGTGGGTCGTAGGGTTTGAAACTCTTGGTGTTGTACTTAAACTTCTTGAAGTCTACCACCTCGACATCCACTTCTTTAAAACTCCTGATCGCGTACAACCCTATTTTCATAGGAAGCGTAGGCCATGGTGCCTTCCTCTTCTAGTGAAATCCAACTAATAACCCTGTCAAGATGTGGTAGCAACCTCATGCATGACCAAATGGTTCGTGGAAAAAATGGCAATACATGTGGAGCTTTCTCTATGCTGTACATCCTGATGGAGGTTCCCTCAGGTGAGGTGTACAAATCTGCAATGTTCAACAATGACTCTATTTTTTGCCTAGGACATGCAGGGAAGATCTTGTTCAAATATCACCGTGTACATAGGGGTGATGAAATGGTCATATTTTCTAGTCATGAATCCTTGGTAGTTGCAATCTGAGAGAAACTTTAAATATACGTTCACAACACTCTCTCAAGGTTTCCAAGCCCAACCCATGCTAGGAAACTGTTGACAGGCATAGATTGCATCGAGAAAGTAGCAAAGCATGAACAATATTTCTTGTTGATCCTTAGGTGGACTTCAAGCATTGGATAGATGCACTTTCAACAAGAGATCCAACATGTTGGACCAGTTGAACGATTTTCCTTCACTTGTCAGCTAATCCAACATAGCAACCCGTCTCTGTGGGAAGGTCTCTATACTCCCTTGGCCATACAAGTGGCATGCAAAGATGAACAATAACTCATATGCCTTCTTGAGTTTCTTCATCCTATGTATCTATTTGGGTGTCATCTTGAACTTTGTTGGATCCTTGACCCATTGCTTGAAGATGTCTCTTGTGTTCATGTTGCTGTTAGGAGTGTATAATTGTGCATCCATCCTACTCGATGGCAATGGAAATTGATATATCTCCTGATAATCCTTCATCCTAAAGGAAGTAAGCCTTGCTCCACTGACACTTCTTAGTATAATTGTCTCAAGGTCAGTGTGCAAGATAATCTAGTGGATCACATCTGTGTATGGAAACATAGGAAACATGCATGCAACCTTGTACAATCCTGAAATACAGATGTTCACATAGACCTATCGATCCACCAAATTCTCCTCAAAGATGCATGAGAAGATGGTGTTGATATATTGCCTTGTGATCTTGTTGTATTTCTCAATGAACAAGTGTCTATCTGTGTACACGGGTAAGCTCATCAAGGAAAATTTTAAGGATGGAAAATTTTCTTGAAGTTTAAAAACATTGGCGAATCTCACTAATCCCTAATATGCAAACTATAAATTTTTTAATGATATATTTGCAAAATTATTCAAATTTATAATGATTTTATATATAGTCTCTATATAATGTTGGCGATTTTTAAGATAAAATAATTTTATATTCTAAAATTTGGGCGAATCATCTTTTATAAAAATTGGAAATTGGCGAATCATTTTTTGGAAAAATCATGGAAAATTAGCCCACTGGGCGAACATTAGCCCCTAAAATTTTCCATGAAGCTCATAGACCCCTCTTCAACCATGTCCCGAGTACTACTTTCAACTCTGTCTTTTGATCCAGCTCTCTTCGAGGCCATGATACTTGTATTGCTAAGAAACTAATAAAAAGCCATGGTACCTAGAAATAAAGAAGACACTCATGGAAAAACAAATTAAGCTAAAAAAATCAAACAACTCAAGAAACATTCGAGTAACTAACTGGTGACTGCCGGGAAAGATTGTGCAGCATTGACTTCAGGAAGCTGGGAGTCTGTTAGCTGGAACTATGCATTGCATAGTCCTGACTACCAACGAGGTTGATTGCTAGCTAGATATGTGCAATGCGTAGTCCAGTGAGGTTGTCTCTTGACTGAAACTATGCAATGCACATTATAGTCAGGCTAGGTTGTTGGTTGGAACTGTGCATTACAAAGTTCCTATGTGCAGGACTGGGCACTATCTCCTAGGATTATGCAAATCACAACTGGGAGACAATGTCGGTACCTTGTATGCAATTCTTGGAGGCAAGGCAGAGCCTTGACTATGAGGAACGTGTAGATAATTCTGCAAGAGACAAGATTTGGGCCAAGTTAGCCCGGATCTGCCTAACGGAAACGTAAAAACATAAAGGACTGAATGTGTGTACAAATTTGTTGCAGATCTGAGTTAATAGACATGCATGCAATTCATGAAAGTGGAAAAATCAGTAAGATGGAAAAACCAAGAAGCTCATAAAGCGAGTTGTCGAAACGATGACTTTGAGTGTAGAAACAATGTTATGAATGTGAACTAAGGAAAGGTAATGAAAAACTTGAAACAACACTTATACAAGCTAAAGCACATTGAAATTCTAGCAGTTGTTTAATAAAACCAAGAAAACAATACTCATATAAGCTGAAAACCAAAAAGCAACTGAAAAAATGAAAAAAAACATGAAAAGAAAAACTTGCCTGGAAAAGTTGTGCCAACTGTGCTAAAGGTTCTGTTGTTGCTCCCAGAGACAACCTTGGATTGCTAACGAGACCAGTGCTTGGGCACACCTAGATTTTGTGTGTCTGAAATGATTCTTAGGAAAATGGAGACATCACATATATATATATATATATATATATATATATATATATATATATATATATATATATATATATATATATATATATATATATATATATATATATATATATATATATATATATATATTTAAAGGAATGGGTTGGTTCATTCATCCAAAGATATAAGTCATGTATTTCTGGTACTTCTTGACATATGCAGTTCACAGAAATGTGTGCATATGGAGGCTAAGTATTTCAAGGACTTACACTTTAATAAGGTTTAATAGAGAAATGAGAGAGCATAAGAAGAAAGTGCAACTCATCACATAGAGCTTAAAGCATCAAGCATTCTACATTTAACACAGAAAGCTTAAAGCATTAAGAATTTATACACTTATCTGAGTCATGGGTAGATATAATGGAAAAAAGAGAGACTGAATGCTATGATTCATTTAGTGTAATTTTAAAGATATAATCTCAATAATCCATACAGGAACATGCATTAAAAAGTCAATACAAATGAATCTATCAGGAATTATGAAATATTTCTAGCAGCTATGATTGCATGAATTCAGATAAGAAGCATGAAGATAATGGGTCTTAATATAGGGATAACATTTTGTAATACTCGAAGGGGGAATGACAACCATTTCCTTCATATTCTGAATGATGTGTATTATAAAGTCACACAGTCTGAACATAACATGTAGCTTTTTCTTTAGGATTTTTGGACCTTTGTAGAGTGTTTCTTCCTCCTATTTATCTAGAGAGGGGAATGTTTGAACATTCATTATGACAAAATATCTTATGACGAGTCTCTACTGTCAAATCGACTAGCTGTCTCGACCAAGGATGGCTCTGTGGCCCAAAAACATTACTAAATATTAATTACCTCATTAAAGGTTGGCACATTATAGGGTAATAAAACAAGTAAACACTCACATAAGAATGTTAACAAAATATCTTCATGCCCATCCCTGTGATCGCTTCTACATTAAGCTGAATTTTTCTCACAGTCTCGCCTCCTATGTTACTCAGCTAACTCCTGTTGCTTCTGCCTTTACTGCTTGAACCACTCGTCCTTTAAATCTGGGAGTGGGCACTATCAGTTTCATGCCACAGCACTGAAGCAGAGGAATCCAGGGCGGTACTTCATCTTCCCTCTGTATGGGGGCACCATGGTGGATAATCAAGTCCTCCTGAGCTACTAAGTCCTTTTTTAGTTCTGCCAGTGTCAACCAACATTTTGTCTGACAAGGGGCATGTATGGGTCCGTCCATGTCAAGTTTGAATGCTCCATCTACCTTATTAAATGCCAGAGTTTTCAACCCACCTCACCTTAAATTTCTGCACTACCTGGTCCTGGAGTTCACGCATTCTAGATTTTCCATTAAAAGCCTTTATAGGACCGGGCCTTTAGATCCACTCTAGCCCATTTTTCTTCATGTGACCACGGGTTATGACTAGCTTTTTAGTCCTCGAGATCTAGGGCCTTAGGACTCCCCTCAAAAGGTCATTTTCCTTTGTTATGTGGAATGCTGCATACCGACGATTTATAATGCTTTTCTTTTGGTATCTCCCCTTGACGCTTGCGATCACTGATCTGAGGGATCGAGCCCACCTAGGATATCACAATCACAATGCAAGAGAGAGAGCCTTTCTACCTGCTTTCATAGCATTGGCCAATTGTCCGAGTGTGAAACTTTCATAAGGTATGACACATAAAATATCGAATCCAGGAGGTTCGCAAACATATCACAATTGCGGGTTGGAAGGGACTTCAGTAGAGGAGGGAATTTGGTTTGTGTGATCATCGATTTCTGATTTGCGATGGGTTATGTCATCACTGCTAGGTGTCACTTTGTGAGAGGTGACACGAGTCTCTTGGAAATGCCGCATTAAGACCCTGAAAATGCGAAATCAACATGCAACTTGTCCGCCATACCTCCATGTCATCTCTGTACTACCACATCATGATGACGTTAGCAACCATGTGAATTCATATGGACCAACGGTATTTCGCCATGTGGCCCCCTGGTGGAGAGAGAAAGGGCCCGCCAAACCTTTTTTTTCGCTCCAATCCTTTGTTAAATGGCTTTCGACCCCTCCAGGCACTTTACACTATATCAAGACTTCTCCACTTCATAGTATTTTTAAGCCCAGTCCCATCTAGAATTGTTGATTGCTAATATTGCGGGAAGTCCGATATGTCGGACCTCCGCACTACTGATAAGGCGATAAACTATGCCCGGGGCCCTTCGATCTCTGATAAAGCAATGCACCATGCCTTGGAACCCGCCGATTTGAGATTTGTGCTATCAGAGATAGGCCAATCACATATTTCACTACCTTCTCCTGCTGTTGTTTCAGGAAATCCCCAGTTGCAATTTGTGATGAGCCTAACCCTCAGCCATTTTTCCTTTGTTTTCTAGCTTTTAAAGGGAATCTTCAATTTTCTCTAACTTCTAATCCAAGAGTCCATTTTTGGACTTCTACCTACCATCGAAAAGCTTATTCCAAACACTATCTAGTGGAGAGGGTCAGATTTAACATTGAGAGATTATGTGGCTTGGAAGAAGGATGCAGACCTCTATGTACTTTGGTACTCTTTGTACAACTAGAACTTTTTTTTCATAGGGTGACAACATTCTCTCCACCTGGGGACAATGCCTTGTTAGCAAGGTGCTGAGAACCTGCAAACTGTGAACTTATCCTTTGGGCATGGAGTCTTTTCTAAACAAACGATAATTTTGTGAAAGTCAAATTTTCAACATAATCTGGAAATTTCATATAAAAATTACAATACACACACTAGTATTTAGAATGAGTACAAGAAAGGTACCTCTAGTTTTGGAAATAGAATTTGATGAACTCGCCATTTACTGAAAGTTGCAGTGATTCACCATCTAGATTCTCAACCATGTACGTGTTATTTCCTCTCTCTTCTGCAACCTTGAAAGGGCCAAACCATAGAGGATCAAATTTTTCGTGTTTTCCTTTGTCTTCCCATCGAATGCCCCATCGGAGAACTAAATATCCTCGTTGAAGAGGTCGATCCTTAGCCTTCTTGTCAAACAGGGATTTCATCCTTTGTTGGTAATTTGAAAATGTGGTCCCTAGTTGTTCTTTGTTTTCATGAGGCTTGACCAGGCACATGGCACTTGGCTCTTCCTCAGCTTGTTGTAGTAAATTCACCACCAGCACTGCTAATAGGATCGGGAAGACTACAACCTTACCATACAGTAGCTCAAAAGGAGATTTCCCACGTGGATCATTTAGGAGTTACTCAATTGGCCCATAGGGAAAACTTTAGTTAGGAGACTCAGTTCCTCTGATTCTCAGTGATGGTCTTCTTAAACACCCTCACCATAGTTTTGTTTGAGGACTCAGCCAAGGCATTACCTTGGGGATAGTAGGTAGTGGAGTGTGTGATAATGATATTGAATTTCTAGCAAAAGCTGGTGAATTTGGAATATTTGAAGATTTAAGGATTGTCAGTGATAATTTTGATAGGACAAGCAAAGCGAGATAATATGTTCTCCTCCATAAACTTAATTGCCACTGAATCTGTAGTGTTTCTGGTTAGGTTGGCCTCTACCTACTTTGTGAAATAATCTGTGGCCGCTAATATCCATTTGTGTTGGCCATTGGATGGTGGGTTTATTTCTCCTATGAAGTGTAGTCCCCACTTTCTGAAAGGTTCTTCCACATGCGCTAGAATTAGGGGGAGGGGAGAGAGATTTTATCTCACATCAAACACTTGGCATTTCTGGCATGACCTAACCTTGGAATGAACATTTTCAAATAGCGTAGACCAGTAGAATCTTGCCTTGAGGATTTTGTGTCCTGTGGTCTTTGAGCTGTAATGACCTCCACAAACTCCTCTATGAAATTCCTCAATCAATTTATGGGTTTCACCCTCTACCAAACATAGTAGCAAAACTCCCACCGAGTCCATCCAGTAGAGTTTACCATTGGATATGATATATTTTGCGCTTGCAATCTAAGAGTTCAGTATTTGGATTTATCCAACCCCAACAGGCACCTCGAGAATAAAAGATAATGAATGATGTTCTTATACCAGGGTGATCCCTCATATTTAGCATAGATCTTTTGCTTAGATGTTTTAATCCTGTTCTGATGATCCTCTAGTCTACCTTCCTCTATTATCAGTTTTATCCTTAGAGCTTGGTAATTAGGTTCGGATAGAACCTTGGCTAACCCCTGGCCTTTTATGAGCTTAGTAGGCTTTATGTCTAGCTCATATTCTTATATATTTTCTATCCACCTACCCCTCTTTCCTTCGCTGTCTCCTTGCATTAGGATTTCCTTGACCACTTTCGTTGGGACAAATGTTTTGATTTCCGATTGTAGAATATACATACGAAATGCCTTCAAAGCCTTGACTAGTTCATAGGCTTGTTTCTCGAAGATGTTATATTTCAGCTCAGGATCCCTCGGGACTTGGCTGAAGAAGTCTATGGGCATTTCATAGACATATTTATTCTTCTGTAGGATAACTGCAGGAATAGTATGCGGAGAAGAAAAAGAGATGATATAGAAAGGTGCTGAATAGTCGAGGTTATCTAGTATTGGGGCTTCAGAATAGCTTATTTAATTCAAATGAAATAATCTCGGGGGCTAGGGCTCCACTTGAATTCATTTTCCTTATTAAGGATGTCCTTAATACCCTTCACTATTTCTGCATAGTTGGGTATGAACCTCCTCAAGAAATTTATTGTCCCCAAAAAGGCCTAGATCTCTCTCTTATTCCTCTGTAGAGGAATATGAAAAATGGATTCAACTCATTTAGGATCGATCTTCGCGCCTTCCTGTGCTTCTATGTGTCCTAGTAGCTTTCCCTCACTTAGGGCGAACTGAGATTTATTAGGATTCAAAGAAAGACCATACCTCCTACATTTCTCAAAGGTGAGCTTCAAGTGGAGGATGTGCTCTTCATCAGTCTTAGAAAATACTGTGATATCGTCTAAATAAACCACCACGAATTTGTCTTTCTCCCCCATGAAAGTTATTTCCATAGCTCTCTGAAATGTGGCCCCTACATTAATAAGACTGAAAGGCATGTGAGCATACATTAATGTTCCCCACGGGGTGGTGAGAGCAGTCTTCTTCTGATCATCAGAGTGGACTGCAACTTGGTTGTAACCAGAGAACCCATCCATCATGGATATTCTGACTCAGGAAACCACCTTCTAAAATATATAATCCATCTTCAACAGCGGGTAGTTCTCTTTCAGCGATGCCCTGTTTAGATTTCGAAAATATACACATAGCCTTATTTCTTCATTCTTTTTCCATACAGGGACTATGTTGGCCACACACTTAGACTACCTTAAAGGCACCATGCTATTTTTATATAGAAAATTCCTTACTTCTTTGTCAATGGAGGGGAGTAAGAGTGGATTTATCTACCTAAGTTTCTACTTGCATGGTTTTATTCCACTCTTTAAAGGAATCTTATGTTGTATGATGTTAGTATCAAATTCTATTAAATCCTCATAAGACCAGGAAAAAGAATCCTTGTAGATTTTGAATAGATTTAAATACCTTTGTTCGTATTGCAAAAGGATTCCTTTTTATAGCATGATCATGTGGGGTTCCTCCTCTGAAAATATATTTAAATCTTCCACTTGCTCATATATCTCCAAAGCCATTGGTTTGAAGGCTATGTCATAATTATTAAAAATTCTTTCCAGTGGGACTTGTCCGCAAGGAATGGCGTTCCCTTTCAATTTTAGAATTGTGCGTCCAACCAGTGTGTCTTCGCATGAAGTGGTTTCTTGGTCTTCCTCTTTTTCCTCTTCTTGATCGATGGTTGAGTTAGTGAACTTTCCAACGACTTCTATAAATCATTTCACCTACTTGTCATCCTTGAATACCTGCTAGTGCTTGACATTATCAGGTATAAAGGGTCTGTATCTAACTTCCACCTCATACCTAAGGAGCTAATTTTGAGGGGGCTTAAAACATCTTGCTACTAAAGCAAGGGAATAAACCATTCTATTTTCTTCTCTGGTTATAAATTGGATATTAAAGGCCAGGAAGAAGGTATCAATCAGATCCCATACTCCATTCTGGTATATCCTTAATTTGCAGTGTTTGGTCTAGCATTGATTCCTGATCTGCCTTACAACCAGCTCAGAGCCTCCATAGCCTGTTAGGCATTCAATACTCATATTCTTTGTTTTCTGTAGCCCAAGGAGAAATGCTTCATACTACACCATGTTGTTGGTTACCTAAAACTTCAACTTGAATGAGAGGGGTATCAGGCTGCCCTCGGGAGATACCAACAATAGTCCTGCTCCATTTCCCACTTTGGAATTTGTTCTGTCAAAGTATAATTTCCATACGTTCTTTTCATTTTTGTGTTGGTTTTCTAACTTCCTTGTTAGTTGTACTGATTTTTCTTCTAAGATGTTCTCATCTTATTGTAGGAATAGGGAGGAGAGGTCGCTTTCTTTTCCATGCACTGAGTAGTTTTTTAAGCCTTTAGCTGGGGTCACAGTTTTTACAAACCTGGACTCTCTATAAAACCTCCTTTGTTTGCCTCCAAACATGGGAATAGTGGCATAAGCTAGATCTAACTTGATAGAGCCCCCTACCTTGGAACCCCTATATCTCGATAGAAGCATGCCGAACTGAGGGGGAATAGTTGCCACTACTATGTCCATTACCACACTCTTCATAGGGATATGAGCCATGATTACCACCAGATACTTTATCATTCCTAAACATTTGACCCTCATAGATTAAAAGGAGTATAGGTCCTTACAGCGACTGGTGATCTACAAGCCAAGCTGTTCCATCATTGCTAATGACATGAGGTTGTGTGAGGCTCCGAAGTCCAACATGCAATTATGCAATAAAAGGTCATGGATTAACAATGTCGCATAGAAGGGTGCAATAGAAGGATAAATTTCTTCCACATGCAGCCCAAAAACAACCATTTGCCTCTCTTCTTGAAGCATTAAACAATCATGGGTGGGTGAAGAGGTGGATGGAAGCATTAATTGAGATACTTGAAATTTATAAATAGGTTTCTTTAGAAGCTTAATAAGAGGAACATGAATCTTTACCTTTTGAAGTTCCTTCTAAAGATTGATTGTAGGTTGGACTTTTTCTATACCTCTTGGATCTGCTTCTCCTTCCTTACCACTGTTAGATTTTAGAAGAACAGGTGCCTCCTTTTCTGTGTGTCCCTCAAAACTATTGCTTTCCTTATTTGAGGAGTCTTTTATCTTGCAAGAGTTAGGATTCATCTTACCTTTCCCTTTATTTCGTATTAAGGGAATATCTTGGGGACTAGTTCCCTCTTGTTGTTATGGTTCCCTCGACCTATTTCTTGAAGATCTTAGATCATACATTTGGTGTATCTATGCTTTCATGAAATATGCAAACTATTTGTAATAATAATCTATATCCTCCTCATTTGCTACTGCTTCTCTATCGTGAAGGGTCTCCTCATGAGCCATATTTTCATGTTCTTCTCTGGAGAAGGAGGAATACAAGTTTTCCTACATCTCATGTGTATCCGATGATTCTTCATCACGATCATCTTCTAAATATAGAGGATGAGGGATCTGATCAAGTTGTTCCTTTATTTCCCTTGGAAGTATCTCTAATGGAGGCCTTCTATATTGTGGGTTATAAGCCTAGTTGTTGCCTTGAGCATTCTATTTGGAGAGGATATTGTTCTCAAGTTCAATCTTTCCAACCTTATGCGATAAACTCCTTATGCGTTTATCCAGTTCATCCCACTTTAGATCTGGTGATTCTTTAGCTTGACCAGAGGAGGATGCTTCTTCTTTCCCCCTTTTATTCTCAGTAGGTTCTAGCTTTCCTCTTGACTTCCCTGCGAGGTGAAATTTTCTTCCACCTCTAGAGAATTGACTTGGATTTGATCTAAAGTGAGAGATTTCCTTTCTCTTAGTGTAAAACAAAATTCAAATTCAAAGCTTCCCAAAAAATCTACGTGAGTAGCAACTGGAGGAGGTTTTATCTCACCAGGCAGGTTACTATATAGCTTATTGAACCCTTTTATAAATTCTGAAGTGTCCTCTTTTAGATTCTTACTTACAACATTAAAATGTGTGAGGAGGTACTCATGATTTCTCTATTCACCCCATTTTTGTGTGAAATACTTTTTAAGTTCCTCCCATGTAGTGATGGAGGCATTAGGTAGGGCTTTAAACCATTTTCTCGCTTCTTCATCAAGGGATTGTATGAAGAGTCTTAGGACCACATCCAGTTGTTATACATTTAGATTCCTAGCAAAAGCACAGAAGGTTTCAATGTGTCTCTATGCAGTGTTTTCATCCTCCTCATTGAACATAGGAAGAAGTTATAGGTAGTCCTGGGGCATAGCACTTAGGGGTTGAGGTAAATCAAGAGGGGCATATTTATTCAGCAAGAAACCTAGAACAACCATCTAGATTAATGGAGGGGATTAATATTTGTTGGAGAAATTTGGGCCACAACCATAGTGGTCGGAGTGACTAGACTGAAAGTAGGGTATGAAAGGGTCTTAGGAGTAAATCATGAGTAGCGAGTAATAGTGGGTGTGGAGGTGGATGAGGAAGCCTCAAAGAATATGAGATGGTACCACAGGTAGTAGGAGTTTTCTCCTTCCAGATTTTCCTAAAAATTAATTTCTCTAGGTTAGATACAAATAGGTTTTCCACTAAGTGGTATCTGAGGGAGTTTGAGGCTTTTTGAAAGTTGGTATGATAAATGATAATGGGGTTTGTGGAGTCACTAACGTGATGTGGATGCAATCAAAATGCCTTTTCTCACCTACACAAAGAGTGCTCAACTTGTGCATCCGAGGGGAAAAATCCTTTAATAATTTCCTTAGCAACAACGGAAGAAAAATTTTGTCGGCCCCAAAGACAGCCTTGGATTTCACAAGACTAGTGTCTGTGCACATCTAGGTTTTGTTTGTCTCAAATGATTCTTAGGAAAATGGAGACATCACACACACACACACATATATATATATATATATATATATATTAAAAGGAATAGTTTGGTTCATTCATCTAAAGGTATAAGTCATGTATTTCTGGTACTTCTTCACATATGCAGTTAAGAGAAATTTGTGCATAAAAGCATAGAGGCAGAGTAGTTCAAGGACTTACAATTTAATAAGCTTTTATATAGCAATGAGAGAGGATAATAAGAAAGAGAAACTCATCACACAGAGCTTAAAGCATCAAGAATTCTACATTTAACACGTAGATCTTGAAGCATTAAGAATTTCGATGCTTTTTTGAGTCATGGGTAGATATAACGGACAAAAGAGAGACTGAATTCTATGATTCATGCAAGCGAAATTTTAAAGATATAATCTCAATAATCCATACATGCACATGCATTAATAAGTAAATACTAATGAATCTATGAGGAAGTATGAAATATTTATAGCAGCTATGATTGCATGAATTCAGAGAAGAAACATGAACATAATGGGTCTTAACAGAGGGATAACATACTGTAATACTAGAAGGGGGACTCACTACCATTTCCTTGATATTCTGAGAGATTTGTATTATAAATTCATATAGTCTAAAAACAACATGTAGCATTTTATTTAGGATTTCTGAACCTTTGTAGAGTGTTGCTTCCCACTATTTATTTGGAGAGGGAAGCGTTTGAACATTCATTCCATCAAAATATCTTTTGCCGAGTCTCAGCTATCAGATCGACTAGATGTCTCGATCATGGATGGTTCTGTGGCCCAAAAGCATTACAAAATATTAATTTCCTCATTAAATGGTGGCACATAATGGGGTAATAAAACAAGTCAACAGTCATATAATAATGTTAACAAAATATATTCATGCCCATCCATGTGATTGATTCTTCTTCAGGTTGAATTTTGCTCATGGTATGGTGTCCTGTGTTACTCACCTAACTCCTAACTCTTTTGCCTTTACTGATTGAACCATTCATCCTTTAAAGCTGGGAGTGGGCACTATCATTTTCATGCCCTAGTACTAATGTAGAGGAACACTGGGTGGTACTTCATCTTCCCTCTGTATGGGGACACCATGCTGGATAGTCAAGTCCTCCCAAGCTACTAAGTCCTTGTTTACTTCTGTTAGCATCGATCTATATTTCGTGTCACATGGGGCATGTCTGGGTCTATCCATGTCGAGTTTGAATGCTCCATCGCCTTTATTAAATGGCAAAGTTTCCAACCCAAATCTCCTTAATGTTTTTCAGTAGCTAGTTGTGGATTTACCGCAAACTGGATTTTCCATTAAAAGCCTTTACATGGTGGGGCCTTCAGATCCACTCCAACCCATTTTTCTTCATGTGACTGGGGGCTATGACCAGGTTTTTAGTCCTCGAGCACTAGGGCCTTTAGACTCCCCTTAGGGGGGTCTTTTTCCTTTGTTACGTGGAATACCGCATACCGACGATTTATAATGCTTTTCCTTTGGTATCTCCGCTTGACACTCGTGATCGCCAAAATGTGGGATCGGGCCCACCCAGGATATTGCAATTGCAATGTGGGAGACAGAGCCTTTTTACCTCCTTCCATAGTGTTGGATGATTACTCGAATGTGAAATTTTCATAAGGTATGACACATAAAATATCGCATCCAAGAGGGTCGTTTGCATATCGCAATCGCAGGTAGGAAGGGACTTCGGCGAAGGAGGGAATTTGCTTTGTGCGATTTCCAATTGCTGATTTACAATGGGTGGCCTCATCACTACCAAGTGTCACTTTGTGAGAGGTGACACATGTCACCCAAAAATTCCCCCTTAAGACCCTAAAAATGCCAGATCAGCATGCCATGTGTCCTCCATACCACCATGTCGTCTCCATATTGCCATGTCATGATGACCATCAGAAACCATGTGGATTCATAGCGAACAACGGTATTTAGTCACATGGCCCCTTGGTGGAGAGAGAAAAGGGCCTGCCTGACCTTGTCTTTTTGTTGCAATCTTTTGTTAAATGGTTTTCATCCCCCCTTGGTGCTTTACACTATATCGAGACTTCTGCACTTCACATTACTTTTATCCCGAGTCCCGTCTAGAATCATCGATAACTGATATTACAAGACCTCTGATGTTGCGAGAAGTCTGATATGCGGGACGTTCCCACCGCCGATAAGCCGATAGCCTCTGCTCGGTGCCCTCCAATTGCAGATAAGCCGATGTGCCATACCTTGGGACCCATCGATTTGTGATTTATGATATTTGCGATCGGCCAATCGCAGATTTTGCTTCCTTCCTCTACTGTCGTTTCAGAAAAGCTCCAATTGAGATTTTCACTGAGCCTGGACCTTAGCCATTTTTCCTTTGTTTCCTGGCTTTGAAAGGGTATCTTCAATCTGCTCTAACTTCTAATCCAGGAGCCCATTTTTGGACTCCCACCTATCAATGGAAAGATTATTTCGATCAATATCTAGTGAAGAGGGTATAATTTAGCTTTGAGAGCTTTTGTATTTCAGAATATGGATGCAAACCTCTAGTTATTTGGTACTCTTTATACAAATGGAACTCTATTTTTAGAAGGTGACAACAGGTTCCTAGATTCCTCGGGAATGGCAACACTCCAAGATTGAATGTGAAGAATGAGATCCAAGGTATTTTTTATGTGGATGTGGTGGAATTAGAGTTTATGATGTGCATGCCACAAATATAGGAAAAAGTGACACTTGGTGGGGATTTTCTAAAAATAGTTTCGTTTGTAACCCCTGCTGCTAAAAATAGATCCCTAAAATGTAGGGATTATTTTTCACTTTTTCTTTTTTTATTTTTCAGAAAAAGTTCTCTGACATGCAAAGAAGTATTACACAATTCTAGAGGGAATCGGGCAACCTACTGCTACATGTAACAGTCAGCGAGTGAGGGAAAACTTCTGCATTATTTCTAGACTGAGTGGTCCTGGCTAGCTAGCCAGCTCTATGCAATTTTTCTAAGAAGTGATGCTGGGCTTCTCTGTGCATTTCTAGGGAGAAGTGCAACTAGCCAGTTCTGTGCAATTTCAGAGAACGATGCAATTGGCCTGGGTTGCTCTGCACATTTTTGGAGAATAGTGTAGTTGGGCCAATTCTATGCATTTCTAAAGGGCAGTGTAGCTGACTTGGCCAACTCTGCATAGTTCTAGAGAGAAGTGTCGTCTGGTTGGAACTGTGCATTTCTAGAGCAAGGTTGGCTAGGCTACTCTATGCAATTTTTGAGTGCATGGAAGTTGTTGGACTGCTCTGTGCAATTCCTGAGGGGAAGACAAGTTGTCCTCCAGTTTTGAGTAGTTTTGCTCAACAACTGATTGACCGGATGTGAACAAGGTGTTGGGCGTGCTCGTGGTTTATCGATGGGGAAAGTGAGTTGATTCAGAAACTGTTAACGACAAAATGAAAACAAATAAACATATGTGCCTGATTAGTGCATGATAACTATGATGATTTCTAGGAGGGAGGCTCCAAAATGAAGTGAAGGCAAAATTTCGGAGGGTTATAATATTTAATTAAGTTAAATTGACTTAATTGACATAGGTAATTCTAGTTGGAAGTGTATCTAGAGTCATGTAGAGTGATCCCTAAATTTCAGGCACCCGAGTTGAGTTCTATTGAGTTGTAATTCAAAAGCTCAGTCTAACTGATTTATAGTTAGTTAAACTAGTTCTAATTGTTGGACAAACTAGTAGGAGGTCTAGTAGTGGGGAAAAGCACCAGTGTATCCTCAATACCACAGAAGCTAACTGAATACTCACTCATAAATAATTCATGCATACTAGTTCAGAGGAAGACCCAGTTGAGATTAGAGTTCACAGACAGTGTACTATCAATTGTATAATTTTCCAAGTTGTATATATGGTGCATGTAGTCAGTTGAGAGCCTATGGATGGATTGTGCATTTATGGAGAGTGGATTCCCAATTAAATATGGGATAATTCTATTAGGAATTACGCATGGATGTAGGGGTTTGGAAGGTAGCAAAATTGGCTAAGTGTTGGCCTGAGTTGGCTTGTGAGGCAACGAGATAGATTGTACTTGTGAAGGAATTGTTCGGGTTGAGAAAGCATTGTATTTTCTTCTAAGATCTTTTGGTTAATGCAATATAGATTGTTGGAGTTTTGAGCAATTTCTTTCCCCAAAGAAATATTGTGTTATGTGCGATTGATATTCTTTATTTTCTTGTAATTGTGTTCATCGATCAATTTTAGATTCCACTGAAGAGTAGAGTAGATTCTTGTCTTGTGTTTTAGCATATCACATAAGTTGTTGAATCTACGGTAAAAATATACACACTTCAATCTATTTTACTTCATTTGTTAGGGAAGGTGCATTGCATGAGCTAGGAGCCTCCTTTAAGAGGATCAAATATCTATAAAGTGAGGGAAAATGGCCATCCTTTAATAGAGTTTCAATGAAAGTAATCAACAACACTTTATATTTGTCTCTTCTTCAGAATGTATTTTATTTCTATCTATACGCTCTGCAAGCATGTTATTAGATGAATCTTGTATTTCATCTCCATGACACAATGTGTCTCTTGAACAATACAAATTCAAAATCTAAACATATTATTCTTACAAATTCTCAACTTATTGATGCATTATCTTATGTTCTATTTGGTGGTGTAGATAGTATTTTGCTTCTATTTTTTATTTTATCAATTAGTTAGAGTGCATTTTCTTCTCCTTTTTTTTGGCATATTTGTCTGATTGCTAGTTGAAATTCTCTCAGAATAATTATAAACTAATTGAATTTATGTGGATTAATGAAAATATAGCTTGCTATGCATAGAGCAATGTGAGTATATCCTCCAAAGCAGGTGCACAGTTCACTTCATATCCTGCTTGCTTGTTAGTCATTTTTTACCTATTCCTTTTAGCACTCTCATATAGTTTTTGTTGGAAATATTGAAAATCTCGAGTACTATACATGCACTGCTAACATTAACTATGCTTCAACTGGTGGTTCCAGGAAAACCATTAATAATTTCTCACAATGGAGCAAGAGGTGACTACCCTGGTTGTATGGATATTGCCTATCAAGCTACGATAAGTGATGGAGTTGACTACATTAATTGTGTTGTCCAAATAACAAAAAATGGTGTTCTTATCTATAGGGAATCAACACTTTATGATAGGAACAAATATCTTATCAAATTCAATGTTTTATCCATCTTGCCTAACAACAGTACCAAACATCAACAAAATGGTGTTAGATACCCCAAAGAACAATCCAAGCATCTTCACATTTGATCTCACATGGAATGAAATTCAAAGCTTGACACATAAGTCTGATCCAAGCTGGTTGAATCAGTGAAAATAATAGAAAATCTCTTCCTAGCTCACCATTTAATTTCGAAACTTTCAAAAGCATAATAATTTGAATTGTTCCTCAAATGATTGCACATTGTTAACTTCTCCCTCCTTTTATCAATAGTAATTGAGAACTTTAGCTTTGTTAAATATAACACGTTCATGGAGTTAAAATCTTGCACAATAAACATTATTCATTTTGTTGTAATTCCAGAGGGAAACTGATGTAATATTATGATATGAATTACTTGGACTGTGAAACAAACATTTACAACCCCTTTAATATAGATGGCTATAATCTTTTAGGGATTCCTACAAAAGCTAATGTGGGGAAATACATGAACCTGTCTACCTTTTGGAATTTGTACAGAGTCAAGGAAATGTTCATGCCATCATCAACATAGAGGTACAATTCTTCAATCTCATTAGTAATTTGAGGAGTTACATCTAAAATAATTCATGAAATAAAAGTAAACGGTATATACTATAAACTATATCTTCTTTCTTGCTTTTTTTCATAGAATGCATTAGCTATAGCATTGGAAACGAACCTTAGTATCATAGAGGCCACTATTTCAGCTCTAAACATGAGTAGTTACAACAACATGATTGACATGACAATGATACAATGTGAGTTCAAGCAACTTAGAAAATTTAAGCTGGTTTATGTTGTGGACAAATCTCATATCAACATTCCAAATTCTACAATTTAGGAGATCAAAACATTTATCATCTATATTTTTAAGGAGGAATGTGATTTGTTGGCTTCTTAGTCATTTCTTATAGGGGTTGTGGATATTTTCTAGGGAATCATTTACAATATATCAGTTTTCATCTTTCTTCTCAAAAATGAATTTGCCTCGCTAAGCTCACTACTATTGAAGAGGGGTGCTTAATATGTTTATTTAAGATTATCCTATTATGCACTATTTTTTAATCAAGATGTTTATATGCAATTTCAAGCACTCCCATAACTCACGTTTCAAAGGGTGCTAGCTCAATGGAAGAGAATTTGTCTTATAAGCACGAGGAGGTTGGTGGTTCGATTCCACTATGCCCTAACATGAATTAATCAATGAAATTGTAGTTTATTTTTAATTAAATACTTTTTATATTGATTTATTCCAATGGTGACATGACATATTTTTCTGGATTCCTTTTCTTATATTGTGAGACAAAAGTGATATTGTATTGTCTTTAAATATATATTTTTTATTGTCTCTAGAGAGATAATAGCTAGGATTAAAAAAATATTGTCTTTATACAAACAAATGGTGTGTATAAGGACAATATGTCTTTACTCTCAACTATTGTCTCTAGACAATATTTCTTTAATCCCAACTATTGTCCCTAGAGAGACAAAAATGAAATTATCTCTTACCAGACAATAATACTTGTGTAATATATTTTACACATTATCTTTATTTGAAATACCTACTTAAAAACAATATTTAAAATAATACACAAGCTTTTTTTGTTTTAAGTTAAGACAATTTACCCAAAAATAATTTTAATTATTTTAAAAATCCCCTATGAAAAAATTTCCCAAATTTTTTTAAATGCACAGCGAATCCAGAAGCATAAACCTGTTAGAAAGGAAAATGACATCAGGAAAAGCTGTATTTTAACATAATCAAACTTTATACTATTATAGACAAATCCGAGGTCAAGATCAAACCCAATGGATTATTTTACAATTGGCGTTTCCCTAAACGCCTCATATTGTTATTTTACAGCTGCCTTTCCCTGTTACACGCATCATACTGAAAGCAGTAGCTCCTACTTTTTTTTTTATTAGGCTAACCCTAGGTTTGGGCTAGCTCTGGTATTGTATGAAACTTGAAAGAAGGCTGATCTATTCATAATGGGATAATGCCTGGCAGCCTCACAGAAAGTTTAATTCCGTCCTCCACCCATGCCATTAGAAACTGGAATTATTATAAAAATAAGAAACGGGAGCGAATATCCGGCAAGTCATCTGACTGCTTCAGGATTGAATGGTTGGAAAGGAGGAAGACCAAGTTGGAGTTAAATTAAATTGAAGCTATGTATACATTTTAAATCTTACGAATATTTTGGAATCTCCTGAATAAGAGCGAACTGAATGTATTCTTGTGCATCTAATACCAAAATCCATCGGACATCAAAATCTGTAATATTGTTCAAATTTATAAATTCAACTCTAAATTAAATTTTACTTAAAATTTACATAATTCTTTAATAAGTAAAATGGATTTGATCGAGATCAGAACAGACGGACATATGGATATTGTACATTTCGTCATCCTCCGCCCAAGCTTTTACAATCTGCTCTGCTTCAAACTCATCATACTCCAACTCGTTCGCTCCTTCATTGGAGATTCCTGAACAACTCAGTTGATCGGGTACACCTACTCGTCCTCCTTCGATCTGGCCATGGCACTGCTGCTTACTATTCATATCAATATGCGTTGGAATTCTTAAGTTTACGTCATCCCTCAAATTTTGACGATCCTTCCAATCATTCACAGCATGAAGATGGTTAGACTGGTCAGCAGCCGATCGCGTAGTTGACGCACTAAATGGGAAGCCAGAGACGGAAATAAGTGGCGGGCATGACTGATGGGCGGCCTTCCCGTGATGGTGGAAGTGCCGGTAGTCTTCCTCGACACTAATTCCGGACAGCCGATCATCATCATTTGAATACGAATGACTAATGCTCCATGCACTACCCATTCCACAAGATGCATCTGTGAACGATATAAAGTTGATCATGAGCTGATTATCATTTACAGCGCTACCGTTCTCAATTGATCCTTTCGTGCAGTCGCTTTCAGCGACAGCTGTCATGGTGATGCCGGTGGATCCAATAGAGTAATCCCTAGGGGAAGGGTCTTCATGGAGCAGTACTGTAGTCGTGCATGATTCTGTTATGAATTCATTGCATACCCATGATTTTGCAGTGTTATAATTATGCGGGCCTTGACCTGGAGATAAAACAACTGCTTGACTTGAGACGGTCTGATGGGTATATGAATTAGCAGAATCCGAGAACTGAGAAATTAGGTTATTGTTGGTGAAGTCGCTATCAGCTGCAAACTGACTTTGATTATCTTCAGTGGGCACCAAATTGAAAGGGAAGATGGGAGTCCGCGTGACTGTATTGGTGTCAGTACGACCAGGCAGGATATTAGATTTCGTATTGTTAGAGGAGGGGCATTGTTTCAGCTTCTGTTTATGCTTTTTGATGTGAGTGTTCCAATAGTTCTTGATTTCATTGTCCGTGCGGCCTGGCAAACGGGATGCAATTTGAGCCCACCTGCGTCGTTGTCATGTTAATGGGGGAGACTAGCAGGGAATATAGAATGCAGTGAATATCAAAGAAAGGGATTAGAGAGCGGAGCTGGAATGGAGAAAGAGAGAAAGAAACCTGTTTCCTTGAATGGATTGCAAGTATATAATGAGCTGTTCTTCCTGGCGTGAGAATCCACCACGTTTAATGTCAGGGCGTAAGTAGTTAATCCATCTCAGCCTGCAACTCTTTCCGCATCTCTGCAGCCCTGCATATGCATTAGCATTGAATCGTCACTACTGCATGTAATATATCGATCCAGCATGGAAAACTGTTATAATTTGTCTCGTGAATAATTTATGAATTGAGTTGAACTTGATTTTTGAAATATTTTGAAATGGGTAGATTTTGCATTGAACTTAATTTTAGCAATGTTTCCAAATTGGATAAACTAACAAAAGAACGATCAATCAAACTCCTGTACATCTCATCCAAAAATATTCCCAAAATGAATAATCAAGATAAGAATAGCTTATACATTAATAATGAAGATAAGAATAGCTTATACATTGCTTAGACAATCGAATCAATTAATAAATTTCCTTCAATTCTTTGTGAATGGGTTACTTTTATATTTAAGTTAATTGCAATACTTAGACATTGTAAGTGCAATATTCAGACATTGCAACAGTTTGACCTCCAAATGTCAAGTACCATATCATGTTGAATGAAATCAGAAAGAATTGTTTCAGGGAAATATTTTGAAATTTTATTCAATTAATTTGATAATAAAAGTTCAGTTAATTGTTTAACCTCACTTTTGTATATCAAATTCAAAAATATTTATAAAATCTACCATCCACATAAAGCAATTCAATCCTACCTTTCTAACAAAGTATTTATAGCCTTATTTCAATCCTGACAAACTCAGATTGTCAAAATAAAATAAGAGAATGTTTAATATTCATCGCAATACTGCATTGAAAAAATATGCCTGAAATAAAATTAAAGTGCCAGTTGGTGATTATGAAATTACAAACAAACATAATCAAAACAATATAAGAGAATGTTTAATCTTCAATGTAATACTGTATTGAAAAAAAGCCTGAAATGAAATTAAAGTGCAAGCTGGTGATCCATCAATAAATAACAAACCAAAAAATCAAAATAATATAGGAGAATGCTTAATCTTCATTGCCATACCGCATTGAAAAATAGCTTACCAGCTTGTTTGGCAACATAGGTCCAGGAATAGCCCTGCATGCTATTCTTGATGATATAGGCGATAAGTCTCTCATCTTCATCAGGTGACCAGAGACCCTTTCGTAGCTTTTGTTTGGCGGGAGCTGAGGGCACAGCTTCCACTTGGGCATCCTGTAGGCGCTTCATTAACAACGGCATGTGGTGCTATCAACAACGGCTGATTCTTAATTGCTAAGTGCTTTGGTCGGCTTGGAAGTGGGAACTCGCCCATTATGTATATAGATATATAGAGTCACACTGGTCTGTGTCAGGCTGGGATGGAGATGGAGCACCTGATATTCCGAATTTTATTCCAAACATCGTCCTCCTACCTTTTCTTACTAACATTATTGTTCTTTCACGATTCCTCGCCGGAAAAACCTAGAGTTATATAATAATTTTCTTGTCTGGTTGATGACTTGGCATGAGCATCAACTGGTACGGTAAAGCGTAGTCAGATCGTTGAAAGTTAGACTCATGATTTGCAAATGCACTAATATCTTTGAATATTTACTATTCGAACGTGATCTGGGTCATCCAAATCATGTGTTTCCCATAGAAGGATCTCGGTCATCCAAATCATGCGTTTGCCAGCGAATATCAACATGCCAATTATTGAATTAGTCATTTGATTCGTTGATTTTAATAATTAATTAAATCATTAAAAACACCCTTAAAATGAGGCAACTGGAAATTAAAAAAATAAAGAATAAATACACACTTAAAATGATGAAATCGGAAATTAAAATAAACAAATAAATAAAAAAGGTATTTTCCTCAAAAAAAATATTAAATAAAAATGGATTAAAAAATTATTTGACCAGCACTGGCTCGCTCAGGTGGTAATTGAAGGAATTTGAGTACTAAAATATCCAAGTTTGAAATTAAAAAAATTGCAGTGAATTTTAAAAAGTTATTTGAAAAGTTGTGGGAGTCCTTAAATTTGTAATTAAAGGAATGTAAGTATGTAGTAACTAAAATATCCAAAGTTCAAATCTTTTAGTTGCGATTCTTTATTTTTAACAAATTTTCTAGTAAAGTGTTTTAAAAGAAGAATAATAGAACCTCTATTTCTTATTTCTAACAAATTTTTAACAAATTTTTTAGTAAAGTGTTTTAAAAGAAGAATAATAGAACCTATATTCCTTATTTCTAACAAATTCTCTAATGATGTGTCCTATAAGAAGAATAATAGAATCTCCAAACTCTTAAGTATGAAGCCAAATTTACGCAGTATTCTAAATCTTTCTAGATTAGATTCTTCTAGACCTCTAGGATTCTAGATCCTTTTACACCGCCATTAGTTTCTAGAATCACATGCAGGATTCTAGATCCTCCTACACCGCCAATGGTTTCTAGGTCATTCCAGATTCTAGATCCCTCCTCTGCCTCTATAAATTTTTAATTTCTCTGGCCAAAGAAAGCAAGCAAGCCAAGGCCCAAGCCTGTTATGTAATGCAAAGTGATTTCTGTTCTCTAGTGATTGTTTTATCTATTACGTCGTTTCTAACTAAGTAATCTTGTTGTTTCTCCATTTGTCTGTCTTTGTGAATTATTCTCTGTTATTGTCGTCTAAGTCTCTGAGTATAAATCCACTGTGTGTTATGTATGCTCTGATCTAACAACCTGTATCGGAGCTAGGGTCGAATATCCTTTGTGCAAGCCACAGTATCGGAGCTAGGGTCGAATATCCTTTGTGCAAGCCGCTTAGTGCCATCGCCTTACTCTGGTAGCGTTCGTTAAAATGTTGGTTGTTACCCCTGGAGCTGTTGAAGGATCTGTCCAGGAAATAGCTGAGGAACGCTAGAACTAAAGAAAAACAAAGTTGTGGATCTATGTTGAAACGTCTTGCAAAGTTGTGGATCTATGTTGAAACGTGTTGTTGGAGTTTGAAACGTGGTATTCGTAAGTTTTTTTTACATCAAGCTCGCACATATACGTCAAGTTTTTTTTTTCAAACCAACTTATGTATGTGTGAAATGTGAAAAGGTTAAAATATTATATATGTTTTTATATTTATTATGAAACATATATAATTATATGTTGGAATTTTGAAAAGTATATTTTAAAAGGGAGTAGGAATTTTGAAAAGGGTATTTTAAAAGGAGGAAGGTCATTATTACTAAATTTTAAAGAGTAATAATTAAAGTTTTATTTTTTAGGTGGAGTTTTTTTTGTTTTGGGGCATGAATTTGATAGAAAATGGAGACAACACTTACAGATATGGAGAAGTTGAGTGGGGCTAATTTTTCCCTATGGAAATCACAGATGGAGGATATACTGATTTTAAAGGATCAATATTTTCTGAATGAGGGCACAACAAAGAAACCCTCATCGATGACAAATGAAGAGTGGAATAAGCTAGACAGAGAGGCGATTGCAACAATCCACCAATATTTAGCAAAGAATTTTTATTTCAATGTGTCTCGAGAAAAGACGGCTGAAGGATTATGGAAGAAGCTCCATGATCTATATGAGAAGAACACAACATCAAACAAAGTTTTCTTGATGAAGAAGCTTTATAATCTCAAAATGAAGCAGGGAGCTTTAGTTGCTGAGCACTTGAATGCATTTAATATTATTACTAATCAACTTGCCTCTATTAAAATCATTTTAGATTATGAAATTAGAGCTATTTTGCTAATGTGTTCTATGCCAGACAGCTAGAAAAATTTAATTGTAGCTATGAGCACTTCAACAACTATAGGGACCCTGAAGTTTGATGATGTCAGTAGCAGTTTAATGAATGAAGAGTTGCAACACAAGTCAATTGCAGAAAAATAGGGAGGAGAGGCTCTAGCTCTAGCTGATCGTGGTAGGAGAATGGATCAAGGCCAGCAAGGGTGATCAAGATTGAGAGGCCGATCAAAATCAAGGAGAGGAAGGATCATCTGCTTTCATTGTGGAAAACCCGGGCACATTAAGAGAGAATGTCAATTCTGGAAGAAAGGACAAAAGGATCAGAGACCGTCTAGTACAAATCACAAGTCATCCAGCACAAATGAAGGTGAGACTACTGCTGTAGCCACAGATGGTGATGTGTTTTTTACTATTTCAGCAGAGGATGCATGTGTATATACATCTAGCAGTAGCTTTGATTGGATCCTTGACTCTGGGGCATCTCACCATGTAACCCCATGCAAAGATAGTTTTCTTTCATATAATCCCAGTGATTATGGTAGAGTGCATTTGGGGAATAATCATTTTTGCAGTATTGTTGGAGTGGGAGATGTCTAGATCAAGATGAAAGATGGACAAGATATATTGTTGAAACATGTTAGGCATGTACCAGAAATGTGCACGAGTTTAATCTCTATGGGACGACTAGATGATGAAGGCTATTCGACAAGCTTTGGAAAAGGAGGCTGGAAAATTAGCAAAGGTGTATTGGTCATGGCCAAAGGACCCAAGACAGGAACATTATAGACATTGAAGACACTAATAGGAAAATTAGATTTGGTTGTTGTCACAAAAGAAGGAAATTCAGCAGATTTGTGGCATAAGCGTTTTGGTCACATGAGCGAGAAGGGCTTAAAAATCCTTGTTGATAAAAATTTATTTCCAGGTTTGAAATCCTACAATCTTGATCTTTTTGAGCATTGCATATATGGTAGACAAAGAAGGGTTTCATTCCTTAGAGGTGGCCATGACAGAAAGAAAAATGTGTTAGAATTGGTACACTCGGTGATCAGGTGCTCATGTCCTAAGTGTCGTAAAAATGCTCAAAATTTAAAGTGCTCAAAACTGATCCAAAGTTAAATGACTGGAAAGTGCTCGTCCTCCCGATTCTAGTTCCGCAAACGGTTCGAAAAACGGTCGCCGTATGAGGAAGATATGGCCAAAAGAATAATTTGTCCATAACATTAGAAAATTTAAGTTTTCAAAAAAAATTAAAAAAAGAATATTCCGCAGAATATTCCTTGGAATATTCCCTCTGCAGCAACCAATCACAGGCTGCCACGTGGCCCCCAGATGACGTCAGCGGAATAGTTGGGCGGATGATGGGGAATCGAACCCCCGACCTACAATGTATTAGCCCAACACCTTACCGTTAGGCCAGGGAGCGGGACATGAGGGGTTTCGGCGGCAAAGTTTATTTGAATTCAAACTGCGTTTGGGCAGGAAACCAAAGGGGCCCAGCCCCTCCCATACCATACGACCAGGTGCCGAGAACCAAGGGCTTAACCCAACCGCCAGCACTAACCGCCGGGCACACAATCCGAGGAAACGATCACATGCACATTTAATGTAACAGCAGTTCAGTTGGCGGATTATTTGGCGGAGCGCCAAATTTGGCGGTCCCGCCATATTTGGCAGGGCTAACTGGCCTCCACTACAGTTAGCTGGAGTGTTTTTAGGCTAAACTGGAGGGGATCATTAAATGGCCATAACTTTGGCTAGGAAAGGCGGTTTTGGACGAATTTTTTTTTAATTTTGGGTATTTTCGACCTTCTGAAGCTATTGGGGCAGGTATTACAGCCATCTGAGGTCATTTGCAGAGGTTTTGGAGCCGTGAAAGTTCTAGGAGCCACTAGGGCCCAGTTTTGTGAAGACTATATAGGGTTGCAGGTATCCATTGGAGGTGATCCAATAGTCAACCCTGAAGGATTCGAGTGTTCTGAATCCATTTTTTCCATCTATTTCACCTGTAGATGCTTCTATTCAGCTGTATTTTCAATTTGAGCATTTAATAAAAACAAGGACAACCCGGTCGGGAGCTTTGGACCCAGCAGACGTAGCCCTGGAGGGGTTGAACTGCTTTATCAACTTCTTTTGCATATGTGGTTGATTTATTTTGCAGAACAAATTCATTTTAATGTGTTAAACAGTAAGATGAAATAACTCTGCTATGCTTGAATGGGTCATGAACAGCTGAAAATTTCATGTGTTTTCTTTCTGCAAGACATGGAAATCTTTTAAACATGTTTAATTCTGAATTGAATACCTTGCAAACAAATTTCAAGTAGTTTCAAATTCAGATCAAGTTGGTATCAGAGCTCAGGGTTTTGTGCAAAGATATTCTAACTATCTTGCAAAGTATTGATGCTTACCAGGTTGAAACTCAAAAGAGGGGAAGGACAGTTGACTAGAGAACGAGAGAATCCTCAATCAAGGAAGGCCAGAGAGCCATCACCTCCACCTTCAATTTCACCCTCAAGAGTCTCAGCAGAAGCTTCAAGGATGTCTGAACATGAAGGAGAAATTCCTATAGAGACAGATCCAAGAGAAGAAGAAAGAGTCTTCAGAAAGGATTTCTTGGACCTCACTGAAATGGTGAGGATATTGTACCAAGAAAGAAATGAGAAATTGGCTGGAGAAGGGTCCAAACATCCACATGAAGGAGAGGGCTCTTCAGGAGGTAAGAAGGATGATGATCATTCCAACAAAGGACATGGAGGAAATGGTGATCCACCACACCCATCTTCACCTTCTTCCTCTTCATCCTCGTCTTCTTCTGTTCATAAGCATAGATCCTCTGGAAAAAGTCCTTTTTTGAAGCTTGATGTAAAATTCGAATTACCAATGTTTAATGGTGAAGTGAATGCAGAAAAGCTTGACAACTGGATTAGGCAGTTGGATGTTTACTTGAGGATCCAAAATATGCATGATGATGCCACAAAGATTCAGTTGGCTTCTTTGAGAATGGATGGAGCAGCATTGGTCTAGTGGGAGGCCAAGACTAAAGAGGAGATCAAGAAATTTGGTAAGGTTACCTTAACATGGCCTGAATTTCTGTTAGCCATTAAAAAACAGTTTTATCCTCTTGCTCACATGCAGAAAGCCATTATGAACTGGCAAAATTTCAAACAACTTAAGGGTCAGAGTGTCCAAGACTACACCCAAGAGTTCAGGAGAAGAGCTCTCTTGTTAGGGGTAGATTTACAGACCCAAGAAACCTTGCTGAAATAGATTGGTGGCTTGCATAGCTACCTTAGACACACCATCTTGATGTTTAATCCTACTAGCCTGGACGAGGTTTGTGTCCAAGCTACCCATTTAGAGGCAAGGGGAAAAAACACATTTGAAGAGGGTAGAAACAAGCCCCCCAAGCGGAAAAGCAAAGAGAAAACCTCCAAGGGAAAAGGAAAAAAGAATGCATCTGTCAAGCAGGAGAGTGAGAAAGTGATCTGTAAACACTGTTCTAAACCAGGGCATGAGGAGAAAAACTGTTGGAAATTATATCCTGAAAAAAGACCTCAATTTAACAAATCGAAAGGGAAACAGAAAATTGCTGCTACTACATCTACACCACAAGATTTAGGGGAAGATTCAGGTGATGAAACCAAAATTGCAGCCATGGGTTTGAAAAACTTGAAGGGAAAAGAAATTGAAACTCAAGCCAGCACTAGTACCTCAAACTGCCATGTACAAGCTCCTAATGAGGAAGAAAGAATTGAACTGTTTGATGTGAGGGTGATTTCAAAACATACTAAAATTGACACACTTTTTGATAGTGGGTCACAAGAAAACCTTATATCAGAGGACTTGGTCAAGCAGCTTAAACTTGAGACCGTTCCACATCTGAAGCCATATCCACTTGGATGGATTTGCAAGGATGCAAATTTACAAGTTTCAAGAAAGTGCACATTGCGCTTTGCAATTACTGCACATTTTATTGATACAGTTGAACTTGATGTGGTACCTTTTGATATAGCAGGAATTGTTTTGGGAAGTCCTTACTTGTTTGACAGGAAAGCTTTCTTTCATCGCCATGAAAACAAATATCATCTGTTCAAAGATGGCAAGGAGTTCATTGTTAGAGCTCATCGCAAGAAGACAAATATAGCGATGGTGAATGTAGGACAGGTAAAAAGGCTGGTCAATTCAAGTAAGAATTTTTCTCTTCTTATGATTAAGCCCAAGGTTTATGTGAATCATGAGTCATTTGACAATTGTGATCCAAAACTTAAATCAGATCTATATGATGTAGTTGATGCATATCATGAGATGTTTCAGGAGCCAACAGGTTTGCCTCCTAAGAGGGAGATTCAGCATGAAATCCATTTGCATCCAGATTGTCCTCTTCCAAACATAGGCATGTACCGCATGTCTATTATGGAGAATGCTGAAATAAAGAAGCAAATCAAGGACTTGTTGGACAAGGGTTTCATAAGGCCAAGTACTTCGCCATGTGGGTCACCGATTGTATTGATTCCAAAGAAAGATGGCACTTGGCGTATGTGTGTTGATTTCAAGGCCTTGAACAAGATAACGGTAAAGAATCGTTACCCACTCCCAAGGATAGATGATTTGCTAGACCAGCTGAAAGATGCTCAATATTTCACTAAGCTAGACTTGCGCAGTGGATATCATCAAGTAAGAATTGAAGAAAGTGACATTTGGAAGACAACCTTTAAAACCAAACAAGGACTCTTTGAGTGGCTTGTGATGCCGTTTGGTTTGTGCAATGCACCTGCAACTTTCATGCGGGTAATGGATGATGTCTTGCGTCCTTTTCTTGATGATTTCGTTATTGTCTACTTAGATGACATCTTAATTTTCAGCAAGTCTAGAGAAGATCATGTCATGCATGTTAGAAAAGTACTTGATGTCTTGAAGAAGAATCAGTTATTTCTTAAAATGTCAAAGTGTGAATTTGGAAAGACTTCTTTGGTTTATTTGGGACACATAGTAGGAGGAGGTGCTTTGAGAATTGATCCTACTAAGATTGAGGCTATTATGAATTGGCCTACTCCCAAATCCATAACAGAGGTAAGAATTTTTTTGTGTGCAGCTCAATATTGGAGGAAGTTCATCTCTAACTTCTCTTCTATAGCAGCTCCTATGCATGCAGTGACAAGTGTGAAGCATGCTTTCCAATGGGGAGGCAAGCAGCAAAAAGCTTTCGAATCTTTGAAAGAGAAGATTAGTTCATCTCCAGTCCTTGCATTACTGGATTTGAGATAGCCATTTGAGAGACAAACTGATGCTAGTGATTATGCTATGGGTGCAGTTCTTCTACAACATGGTAAGCCTATTGCTTTTCATTCTGAAACTTTTAATGGTGTTGTTGTAAATTATCCTACATATGATAAGGAGTTGTATGCATTGGTACAAAGCGTCAAAAAGTGGAAACACTATTTGATGGGCAAAGAAACTGTTATACATACCGACCATCAGCCCTTACAGTACTTGCAATCACAAAGCAAGTTACAATAGTCACGACACTTCAGATGGATGGGCTTCTTGCAACAGTTCCATTTGGTAATAAGGTACAAGAAAGGTACTTTGAATAAGGTTGCTGATATGCTTTCAAGGCCTATTATTGGTGCTGTTACTTTACTTAAGAATGATTCCATTGTACATGATAGTTACATAGAACAATATGCATTTGATGATGACTTTAAAGATGTGTATGCTAACTTGAGTAAAGGAAATCATGTAGAGGAAAATGATTATCACATGCATAACAATTTGCTGTTTCATTTGGGCAAGTTGTGTATACCACAGGGGGAGAGGATAAATGTCATAAGAGAAGCTCATTCTTCTCTTATTGCTGGCCATTTTGGTGTGAGCAAAATAGTTGCACATCTACAGAGGTATTGCTATTGGCATCGCACGGTAGATTCTGTTTCAAGGTTCATAAGAGGTTGTTCATTATGTGCTACAAGCAAGCCTAGCAATAGGAAGCTTGGTTTTTATACTCCTTTGCCGGTACCTTCTAGACCATGGGAGAGCATCTCTATGGATTTTGTAGGAGGTTTGCCAAAATCTAGAAAGCAGCATGATTATTTATATGTAGTAGTTGACCGTTTCAGCAAAATGTGTATAGTTATGCCTTGTGAGAAAACTATAACTGCTGAACAAACTGCTGAATTATTTTTTCATCATGTATGGATTCACTTTGGTTTGCCTACTTCCGTTATTAGTGACAGGGGATTCCAAATTTGTGGGGAATTTCTGGTCCAACCTATGGGAGATGATGGACACAAAGTTGAAGAAAAGTACTATTTTCCATCCGCAAACAGATGGACAAACCGAAGTTGTGAACAGAACCATTGTGCACCTCTTGAGAGGTTATTGCAGCAAGCATCCCAAGCTTTGGGATGAACATTTGCACTACATACAGCATGCTTACAACCGTGCCAAGCACTCTTCCACAAACACCTCACCGTTTGAAGCTTGTTTTGGTTACTTGCCAAAATCACCTCTTGATTTCATTCTTGAGAAAGATGTTGCCATTGAGGGACATAGTGATATTGACAAAGCTCGTTCATTCATTGAGAGAATTCAGAAAATACATCAGCAAATTCAAGAACAGCTTGAGAAGAGTCAAGGCAAGTACAAGGAAAGACACGACAAGTATAGAGTCGATCACAAGTTTCAAGAAGGGGATGAGGTATGGCTGTACATTAGTAAGGAAAGTATGCAAGGAGAAGGTAAAAAGCTGAAGCCTATTCGTTATGGTCCATTCAAAATCCTCAAGAAGGTTGGAAATAATGTTTTTCAATTAGATTCGCCTTCCTACATGCAAATGTATTCTGTTGTCAATGTGGAGAACTTACGTTTGTATGAGCCTCCTTTGATGCTGACCATGAAAGTGCTGTTCAGCTGCCATCTATAGAAGATTTCTCGCCAGAATTCTTAGATGAGCTGAAAGAAGATACAATCCTTGATAGAAGGACATGCACTTTAAGAAGGGGCAGTGTAGATTATGTTCGGGTTGGTTTCAAAGGCAGCAAACCGAACAAGGCAAAGTGGATGGAGGTGGATAGAGTGAGGGAGCTGTACCCTCACCTCTTTAACAGGTAGTTGAAGGCTTTTGGGGTCCAGAAGCTTCCCAATGGGGAGGCATGATCAGGTGCTCATGTCCTAAGTGTTGTAAAAATGCTCAAAATTTAAAGTGCTCAGAACTGATTCAAAGTTGAACGACTGGAAAGCTCTCATCCTGCCGATTCCGGCGCTACGGTCGCCGTATGAGGAAGATATGGCCAAAAGAATAATTTGTCCATAACATTAGAAAATTTAATTTTTCAAAAAAAATTAAAAAAAGAATATTCTGCAGAATATTCCTTGGAATATTCCCTTTGCAGCAACCAATCATAGGCTGCCACGTGGCAAGCCCGGTGGCCGCCACGTGGCCTCCAGATGACGTCAGCGGAATAGTTGGGCGGATGTGTTAAAAATGGTTTTTGGTGGAAGGGGAATCGAACCCCCGACCTACAATGTATTAGCCCAACACCTTACCGTTAGGCCAGGGAGCGGGACATGAAGGGTTTCGGTGGTAAAGTTTATTTGAATTCAAATTGCGTTTGGGCGGGAAACCAAAGGGGGCCAGCCCCTCCCATACCATACGACCAGGTGCCGAGAACCAAGGGCTTAACCCAACCGCCAACACTAACCGCTAGGCACGCAATCCGAGGAAACGGTCACATGCACATTTATTCTAACAGCAGTTCAGTTGGCGGATTATTTGGCGGAGCGCCAAATTTGGCGGTCCCGCCATATTTGGCAGGGCTAACTAGCCTCCACTACAGTTAGCTGGAGTGTTTTTAGGCTAAACTAGAGGGGATCATTAAATGGCCATAACTTTGGCTAGGAAAGGCGGTTTTGGACGAATTGTTTTTTGATTTTGGGTATTTTCGACCTTCTGAAGCCATTGGTGCAGGTCTTACAGCCATCTGAGGTCATTTGCAGAGGTTTTGGAGCCGTGAAAGTTCTAGGAGCCACTAGGGCCCAGTTTTGTGAAGACTGTATAGGGTTGCAGGTATCCATTGGAGGTGATCCAATAGTCAATCCTGAAGGATTCAAGTGTTCTGAATCCATTTTTACCATCTATTTCACCTGTAGATGCTTCTATTCAGCTGTATTTTCAATTTGAGCATTTAATAAAAACAAGGACAAGCCCAGTTGGGAGCTTTGGACCCAGCAGACGTAGCCCTGGAGGGGGTGAACTGCTTTATCAACTTCTTTTACATATGTGGTTGATTTATTTTGCAGAACAAATTCATTTTAATGTGTTAAACAGTAAAAGGAAATAACTCTGCTATGCTTGAATGGGTCATGAACAGCTGAAAATTTCATGTGTTTTCTTTCTGAAGACATGGAAATCTTTTAAACGTGTTTAATTCTGAATTGAATACCTTGCAAACAAATTTCAAGTAGTTTCAAGTTCAGATCACTCGGATGTGTTTGGGCCTGTTAACATCAAATCATTAGGAGGACCCTCATATTTTGTAACATTTATAGATGATGCATCCAAGAAAGTTTGGGCATATCCTATGAAAAATAAAAGTGAAGTGTTTGGAATATTTCGAAAATTCCATGTTGCTGTTGAAAGAGAGACTAACAAATTGCTGAAGTGTTTAAGAACAGATAATGGTGGAGAATATTGCTCAAATGCATTTAAGGAATATTGTAACAGGTTTGTCATAAAGTATGTGAAGATTGTGCCTAGTACTCCTCAATAAAATGGTGTCACAGAAGGATGAATCGTACCAACATGGAAATGGTGCGAGGTAGTTGTCCAATTTCGGTTTGGAGAAGAATTTTGGGCTGAAGCAGTC